>JARLTB010000131.1:1015000-1080000 GCA_030141615.1 Unio pictorum | reverse complement strand
CGAACTTATTTAATTGCAAACACTATATGTACATGTACCAACCATGTGATGAATATATTGTGTTTGCTTGTAACGAAGGCAATTGCGACCTGGACGTTTTCAGTATCTATGTATTGTATATCAGATAATAATTGTTCAAAAATAGCAACATTTGTAAAACATGTATATTCTCTCAACATGATATTGTGACGCCGAGTTCATTTTAAGTTAAGCAATAATAGAAAATGCTAACATTTTGGAAAAGCGTTTTAAAATGAAAGCTTAGAATACCCAAGGCTGCCCTTCTTCAGACATAATTTATTAATGTCTCTGTTGAACAAGGATTGATTCCATGAGTATGAAATGTGTTAAGAACTAATTTATCTAAGAGCAAACAATAAGAGCGCTTCTGTTGAGAAGGTGATTAGCTTTCGTATCTATAACGAATGCATTAGGCAATATTCTGAAACAGATAGGCAATAATCGTTAGTTCATTTGTTCATAAGGCAGAGACAATATTGTCGGTAAGATTAATGTATTATTTCATCGAGACATGATTTACAGCAAAAAGAATACAGCCCATTTCCCGAGTTTGTACAGTCATGCGTTAAACTTGTATATCCTGTCCGTTCGTCAAATGGCAGAAGCTATTTTTGAATAAAATAAAAAAGGACTACTTCCAGTTGAAAACTTGTTTGTGGTTACTTATATTATACTTTAGTTGCCTTACGTTCCAATCTTGGCGAGATATTTAATCTGGCTTAATAAATACTTTATAGTTTAATATTCAAACTCAAACTATTAGCATATAGTTGGTAAAATGTCAAGTAATTAATGGCAAAATAGAGATAATCGATACCACTAAATGTGATCTGTCATCACAAATCATACAACGTTCCGTGATGTCTCTTTAGGCCATGTGTGCTATTTATTATGACGGATTTCGGAACTAAATAAGAGCGCCCGGGCTTACACTTTCTGATTAATCACATTGCAGAGGTTTCTAACTAGACTCCACATACCTAAACTGTGTTCCTAGTGATCTAATAGACACATTATACTATTAATAACATGGCTGAGACATTATATACGTTCACGTGGCCGAGTTGTATTTTTTTCTACTTAATGCTGAAAAGCTAAGCTTAATAATTATATTACTCGACAAGGAAAATTGATAAATCCCTTCATCCAAGGTTCTAAAAGCCGTATTAATCTGAATAAACCACTATAAAGGTATTTAAATTGCGAGCACGGTATCAAAATATCATTTAGAAGACATTAGTATAACGCATTGAAGATTACGGACATAAATCAATGTTCCTTGGTTGTATAGAGTGTGTAAGGAATTATATCAATGAGTTAAGTTTAGTTTAAACATACCTGACAACATGATTCAATACGACTGGTAACAATTTGCAGCAACCTAATTAACCCTCGACCGGCATAACACAAGAATTGCCACCTATTTACAGTGTAGCAAAAACTACTAACGAGAAATGATGAGAGAGAGATAGAGAGAGACACAAATACGGCGTTCGCGATTCGAATAAGCATACAGAGGCGTAGCTGGGGGAGGGGGCGCAGAAGGGGACAGATGTCCCCGGGCGCCAGACTAGTGGGGGCGCTAAAATGGGCTTTATAACTGGGTGATGGTGGTTTTATTGATGAAAATAATGGGTTTCAGAGTTGAGGGTAGGAGGGGTGGGGGCGTAAAAACGAATATTGTCCCCGGGCTCCAAACACTAAAGCTATACCTATGTAAGCATAGTCCTTTCAGCAAAGTAATTTTTCCACCAACCCAGTTCGTTGATAACTATAAAGAACCTACATTTATTCACTGTGCTGTCTATCCCATTGTGGGAACAAAATGAGGTGTCAAAACTTGGAATACGGTAAATATCAGACTTTAACGAATTTACATTGTACTGCTATCTTATACAGACAAATTCTAAGACTCAGTGTCGAATGAGCTGTAAGAAGTCCTGCTAACGGTAGAAAAGAAGATTTAGTAGAATTTATTCTGATATTGAATGTGACTATATTATTTAAACATGAAAGGTTTTAATTTTTTTTTTAATTTATTTGTTTGGACACGAGGTAATGTGGGGTAACTCTATACGTTTCTCCGGAATTAGTCTCGTTTTCATTTTATTGAGTTGTAATACATTTTGTCTCTTTTGTCAAAGATGATAGACTTTCACCACCCAGTTTCGAAAAGAGATTTGTATATCTTGGAAGCCCTAGAACTAGAATGGGCTCGATATCAGTTATATACAGTTTACATAACGTTTTCCTGCTATGTTTATATTTTATTTTTCTGAGATTGGCTATATAAAATTTTGCTTTTTTAGAATGACATCCATATGGCAAATACTGAATTTGTTAATCGTTGATGATGATGAGAATTCACATATTAATCTCATTATTTTTAGGAACGTTTGTCGCATTCTTGCCATTCAGTAAATACAGCGAAAAGAAAAACCCAGCATGTAAAATCCTAAGTAAAAACAACTAAAAATCCCATCAAAAAATCATAGCCACCGGCTTTTCCTAATTACGTTTTAAAAGCCATTGATTGGACCATGTATGCAGTTTGTTAGATCATTATTCATGCATCATATTTCAGCACACCAAGTGAATAAATGATGCACAAGGGAGTCATCTGTAGAGAAATGATGTACAAAGGAGAAACCTGTATAGAAACGATGCACAAGGGAGTCATCTGTATAGTAATGATGCACAAGGGAGTCATCTGTATAGCAATGATGCACAAGGGGTTTATCTGTGTAGAATTGTTGCACAGGGGAGTCATCTATATAGATATTATGCACAAGGGAGTCATCTGTATAGAAATGATGTACATGGGAGTCATCTGTATAGATATGGTGGGACAACTCATATCATCTGCATTTACGTCGACTAAAAACAACAGGGATCACAGTATGAGTTTTACGGTACACCTGCAGCTATAATAGTATTATTTAAGAAAATATTTTCTAGTTCTTAAATAATTTTAAAACAACAGCACTTTAGCTGAAACACCGTATTCGTTCAGTATAAATGTTAAACGTTTTTTTAATATTAAATTTAAAAAAAAAACAGTACAGGAATTCTGATCTTATTCAATGACTTACATATCCTATGTCATCCTTACAAAACTGAATCTATCATTTCCAAATGGTTTAAGGACCTTCATCGTATTTGATTATTGAAAATCTACATCAGTATTATTCATGTATAGTCCAGTACATGCTTTTCATTAATCTTATTTTTTCCAGAGTTTGTTTGTATTGTTACAAGTCAGGGTTCTTTTCTTGACGAGCGGTTGTCAAACCCTGGCGCGATTCCAGCTAGAAGTCATAAGTTTATTCCAAATTTCCAAAGACTTCCAGACAACTTAAGTTGCAAATTAGAGAGCTGTACGTGTCCGTTCAATACCTACATTTTACTCTAATTTATGCTAGACCACAGATTTTGAGACTGCCCAATATCAATAAATCACACATCTACATGATTTCTCTTCATCAGGTTTCCGTACCGCCAGCAGTTCATGCCGTAGAAACTATACAACTCTCCCCTAATACAGGGAACTATTTTAATTCCGCCCCATTATGCCAGTCAATGTATGCTTTCCAGGGACATTTTGTCAATATAAATGCACCACATTTGCCACCCTGGCGACATAAACGGTATCTGTCGAGTCCCTTCTTATTTTTTCCTTTGTGTTATTTACCGGTTTCCTATCGTAAATCTTGCCACTGCAGTCACACCATAAATGCTCACCACTAGATTTTAATATGGACTAAGTTAAGACAGGGAAATTCTTTCGGTTTTGGCTTTTTTTTTTTTACTACTAGTCAACTATGGCATCACGGAAACTCACTAACACTTTACTTTAGTAATTGCTAATTATTTCGGGATATTCCCATTATTTACACAGGTAATCACACAAATCTAAATATTCCTTGAAACGTGGCGCTATCAAATGCACATACTCCACGTGTATTCTAGATTCCTCTGCCGTACAATTATTGTGATAATGTGTGTTCTGTCCTCTTCAGTATTTGAAAATATGCTCAGAAGGTTTTCAAAGGACGCGAAGTCTGTCGATTGCATCGAAGATTAAATCATCAACTTCAAGTTTAAATTTTTAAAAAAAACAGTGACAGTGACCATCCTATCTGTGATAAACTTATTAGGGTGAGCAGAGGGGAATCAAATATGATGATTAGGATGCTGTTTCCCCTCGTACAGTGCTCCAGATTGTCCGGTAACTACTCATGTCTCAAATTTTAGTCTGTTTTAAATCGTATGTCTCGATATGTTAGTATCTTGGTTTTTTTCAGCAAACGTCTGACCCAACCATATAAGATGTCATTATATATCGGTTTCAATACTTCGAAGCTTATTTATAAAGTTTACATAAAGCACGATTGTAAAGCATGAAGTTTACTATAGCATATCTTCGCTAGACAAGGTTCCGATATGATAACCCTGTCTACACATTGGCGGATCAAAGAGATATATTAGGGCTTTGTTCTAGCGACATCTATTGGATTTAATGAGTTACTTTCCTTAGTTTGTAATGCTAACTAACCATAAGGTTAATCGAATCAATAACGTAAGAAGTGCGGGACAAATATGACATCATTTCTAAAACGTTGGAAGCAAACAACAAGTTTCTCATCCAAAACGACAGGAATGATGGAAGGTACGTACTTGTATGTGAAATTTCATCACTACAGACCACATAAATGTTTGCGATGGTTCGGTTTATGCGCGTTGGACGAGTGCACACACTCTGAATGATCGACTTTTAATCATATCAAATACCGCATGCACACTTCATATGTACCTTTAAATTATTGCCGATCTATCAGCGGATTTCAGACATTAGATTGTTCTCATAATCGAGTAAAAGCACGACTGCATTTTGATGAAGGTCTTCATTTCTCAACTAAAGCATAAACTAATAACTACGGATAAAACGGTAACACCTTTTTCCAGGAGTCCGTGTCCTGTATGTCTTCAAGTGTTGCCAAGAATGTCAATATTGGTAATGTACAACTTCAGCAGCGCATCCACGTAAATTGATGCTTCTTATCCGCTACATCCTGTCATTAAGAACGTTTTAACTCTGTCAACATCAACATCGTGTTTGTTATTATACGATGGCCAACAGCACCTGTCAGATGTAGAATGCAAATAGGCTATTTTATTTTACATGTATAGGTTTCTAAAATGGGTTCGTGAGGGAATACAGCTACATGCTAATATAATTTTGTACAGGTACACGTTTCTCTCTCTCTCTCTCTCTCTCTCTCTCTCTCTCTCTCTCTCTCTCTCTCTCTCTCTCTCTCTCTCTCATTAATGAGAAAAATAATAGAGATCCCTGATAACGAATTAGCCTCTCGTGTTATTTATATGTTGGCCTGGATCAATTAAGGTAACCTCTCGTGTATCCCGATGCATTTAGAAATAAGCGGGGGAAAGATACGTTGTGCTTGTATCAATAATCATTTCGAAATCAGCAGATAGAAGCACACGTAAGCACGTCTCTCTCTTTCTCATTTCGTTTGCTGTACACCGTATAATCTTGGTTCACGGAACTCTTTTAAATTATCTTAATTGAAGTATATTTGATTAAATATTAATCATATTTGCCATGAACTTCATTCGTCCAATTCATGGGTTTTCAATTTAATATAGTTAACATTAACTGCCATTTACCTTATATATATATATATATATATATATATATATATATATATATATATATATATATATATATATATATATATATATATATATATATATATATTCCCTTGAACGTATGGAAGGATATGTTCATTGGATGGATTATTTATATGTAATATGTATAAGTAAACTTCTTATATAATATGTTCTTCCCATCATTATATCTGAGTTCAGCTTTATTAGAGATGTTCGTGGCAGAAATATGAAGCCAAATGCACAATATCGTCATCATGTTGACTGTAAGCAGTGTGTCAGATCTGTAATGCTTCGTGTATTTCAATCATAAATGTAGGTTAGCTTTTGATATTTGACGGATTCTTCAAGTCACGATAGTAATCTAGTTGGGCTGTATAGCCTCAATGGAAATAGCAGTCAAAAATTCGCGGGGCTATATACCTCAAGCTTTTTCAGATACCCCCCCCCCCCCGGGTGATGCTGTATAGCCTCAGGGGGAATTGAACATGGGAAATATTGGATCTGTATAGCGACAGGGAAAATTGGGTTGTTGTTCATGGTAGCGCGAGGCCGGTAAGTTCAGCTAGTAAAGCGAGTGGCGGTTAGAGGGTTACGTGTAAGTTTTTCTAGTTCAACGAGTGGCTGGTAGCGGGTTTAGCTAGTTCATAAACTATGCCAATAAAACAACGCTTGGCTTGGAGGGTTGAACAAAACAAACAGAAAAACATATATATGGCAATATATGAATAAATAATTTTCGACGCATATGGGTGGCCCTGAAAAGAGCCATTGATTTATTTCTTTTAATTTCTTCTTTTTCTCCACCATCTTCTGAATTTTGTCATCTTGGTTTTTTGTTTTTTCTTCTCCCTCCTACTTCTTTTCCTGCTTCTTCGCTATCTCTTCTTTATAACTTCTCATTTTCTTCCTCATTTTCTAGCTTTGCTTTCCAATCCGTCATTTATATTTTAAGACGGATCCTTTTCCTCCTTTTCTTTCTTAAGTTTTTGATTTCCATTTTTATGCAAGGTGAAAACTATTATATACTATCAAAAAAAACAATATACTATCCACACACGGGAAGGTGCAAAACAAAAAGCCAATTACTATCAGCATACGGGAAGGAGTAAACACAAACCCAAAGTATACTATCCACACACATGAAGAAGAAAAAGAAACACAAATTACTATCGACACACGAGAAGCAGCTAAATGCAACCACAAATACACTATCAACACAGAAGAAAATAACACGAATCACAAATATACAATAAACACAGAAGGGAGTTTTAAAAAATACCACAATATATACTATCCACACAAACGTAAGCGAACGCATAAAAGCCAATATATAATATACAAAACCAATATATTCTATCCACACGGACTTGTAGGGTTAAAACATCCAATACATACTATCAAAAACCCAAATATGTATTATCCACACGGAAAGGAGACAAAACAAGCCCAAATTTTATCCACACAAAGAAAGGTGCAAAAATCAATCCCAAAATATACTATCCACACAATTAAAGGAGCTGTAACGAACCACACATATACTATCAACACAGAAGGGACTGAAAACAAACCACAGTATCATCTAAACACACAAACGTATACAAACACATACAACCGCAATATCTTCTATCAAATAAACACCAATATATACTATCCACACAGAAAGGAAGGGTTTAAAAAAACAACATATAATTTAGTAAACGTCAATGTTTACTATCCACATAGAAGGGAAGGGTTAAAAAAACAATATATAATCTAGTAAACGTCAATATATACTATCCACACAGAAAGGAAGGGTTAAAAATAACAATATATAATCTAGTAAACGTCAATCTTTACTATCCACAGAGAAGGGAAGGGTTAAAAAAACCAATATATAATCTAGTTAACGTCAATGTTTACTATCCACAGAGAAGGGAAGGAGAATAAAACAAAATATCTACTATCCACACAAACGAACGCGTACACACAAACCGATTTCTACTATTCTTACAAATGTACGCTAGCGCATGCAAACACACATACACACACACACACACACACACACACACACACACACTTACTTTAACATACCATGATGGTCACAAAGCCATCAATCTGCTTAAGTTTACCATCTTTTCTTGAAGAGTAACGATAAAAAAGTCACGAAATGTTATAAAGAATATCCAAGACTGCTTTGATGCCAAAAATACACACAATAGGTCAACATTCCTTGGAATCATTGCCATGTAATTTCACATTATAGAATCGTGTTGTTTGAGCATATTTTTTTTATATTGTCTAGGATGTCCTCTTTCAAAGGTAGCGATCCATACGAATCAAAAGACTCCAGACAAACATCACGGGGAAAGGAGACGACTACTCAATGGGTTTCTGGGAGATGACTGTTGTCCGTGTGGATAACGCAAGTAATCTTGATGGTCTTGAGATTTGCGATGAGAAAGTTCATTGTTAGCACACATCACATGATTCCAAAAAGCAGTGTATAAACTGTAGTTCAAAAGGTAATAAAGTTCCCAGGCATCCATTTCTTTCACAGGTAATGGTAAGTCATCAATTCAATCGTGACATTTTGCTTGAACATTTCTTCATTTCTTCGCTTCATTACCGTACTCTAAGGCAGGAGAGCTTCGATGTGATGCATCTCTCGAGCACTCCATGCAGGAGAGGAACGATCACGCAAGCCATTATCACAGTGATGAAACACGGCTTCATCCGAGATTAGACTCCAAGCTTCGTCCATATTATCGTGCAGGTTTTCTTCTTGACTCATCACAAGACATTTATAGTGTTGAATTTGAGTTGGTCGTTTTGACATCCATATCAATCTTTATTTATCAATAGTGTAATTTTATCAGCCAAGTGTTTGGCAGAATAAGAGATTACATGTTGTTCTTGTTATGGCCATATGCACTATTGGTCTTTGTATTTGGGTTCTGCTTCCTCTGAATCTCTCCGGTTTCATTTCCATAGATTATCCACCATTCAAAGAAAGATAAGTGTCTTCCATAGTTTCTAGTAGCCTATACTATGTATTTCTATGATATTATGCAATTCAGGATGACGTTTATCGCCTCTGTGAGAGCTTCTGCAGACTGATGTTCCACACACAGCTGATATGATATTATAGGGCGAAAATGTCACTCGTAGCTACCTTGATTTGGAATGAAATCAAAAGCCTACAAAGTGTAACCTTTTGCATAATCATCATATAAAATGCCGTAACTGGTATTGTCGATTACTTGAAGGTGGCAAATGAGGAATCAGAGATAGTACAGGTATCCATAGTGAAGGTATTGAAAATTGTGATTCGAAAACAAACAAGACACGTTTTTATCCTTTTTAGGGCAGGTTTATTGTAAGTTACAATGCAACAACACAATAGTCAAAATTAAATAAAAGCCAGACGGTTAAGTACATCAATAAAATACACATTACAAGATTTAAGTGGAATATAAACCAGTCTATGTACATATATTTGGTAAGAAAGGTCTCAAGGACAACAGAGTGTAATATTCTTAACGTCTCTACATTGGTTAGGTCACTCAGGTGTCCTCCCGGAACGGTCTTTAACGTCTATGACAGTCCTGTTCTGAAGGGAGTATTTTCTCTGTGATGGATTCCAGCCCAGTTGATGTATGTTGTGGTGTTACACATGGGTCTGTTTTTGGACCTGTTCTCTTCATTCTATACACTCAGTCGCTCTCAAGTGTCATAGAAATCACCCAGCGTCTCACCAATTGTACGCTGATGACACAAATCTACAAGCCTAGCCATCATACTGAAGCTGATGCTACCATCCATGGAGTAGAGAGGTGCACAATTGATATTAAATCATGGATGACATGTAACAAACTGCAAATGAATGAGGATAAAGCTGATGAGAATATGATCACATAAAAAAGACTTTCTCATTCACATCCTTTACCTCATACAATAAATATCAGCAACACCAACATTAAATTCTCACAGTCAATTCTGGCTGGTTCGTCTCAATATCTACTCCAGAAACTTCCAAAAGTTCAAAACATAGCTGCTCGGATCATCTTTAGAGTACCTCGATCAGAGTACACCTCATTACTACTCTGTACCCCACACTGGCTATCTATTCGATATAGAATCAAACACAAAATTTGTTCTCTGTGCTATGTTTCAATGACAGACTCCAGTCCAACATTCCTATCCGGCCTCACCCATGTGTATACACCAGCAAGATATTTACGCTCCTCTTCTGACAATCACACTCATTGTTCACACTATGAAAACGAAGTCATATAGACAACGTTCGTTTGCATTCCAGAACGAATTGTCCATTGAAATTAGACACAAAGACACAGTGGTCTCTTTTATTAGTGCTATTAAACGTCACCTTTTTCGACTGCAGGAACAAACTTAAAGACCAAATAATGCTTTGTATCTTATATCTTTTCAGCATGTTTGTATGTTTTCCAAATTCATGATTTTTGTTTTTTGTTTCTCTGTAGTGTAGTCATATCAGTATAGATGTTGTAAAGCGCTTAGAGCTTCTAAAGATTAGGCGCTATACAAAGTCCTCATTATTATTATTATTGGTTTTTCTTCTGATACTGTCACTAACACAGACTTAAATGCTACTTGTTCCCTGGATGTTTGAAATTAGGATCACAACTATTGGGCATAACTGGACACTTCTTTGGTCAAAGTCTCAAACTCCCAACTTTTCCAGTCACAGGTCACATGCTACACACACATTGTCGTACACATCTTCAGTACGTAAATGTTGACGAATCTTTCTTCCGTAGAAGTCTCGAAGCATCCAGATGAAAATGCAAGGATTTTAGCAGAATGAGTCTCTCGTGGACATTTAAAGGCCCCACTTTCATGTTTTATTTTGGTGGTAAGTATTGTTCGCAAAGTGTCCACAAGGAGTCGGCTAGCAAACGAAAACCCAGAAAACAAGTCACTAAGACACATACGACACGGCGGAGACCTCAATTCATGGGACAAAGTTCTCGTAATAATTGTTGATAATCCTCCACTGTTTGAATACTCTCATTGTTTTCCTTCCACGGAATATGTTGTATTAAGAGTGATACAGGTTGTGGCATGGTAGCCCTGTTTTTATATCTCTTTTTGTTGGAGGTAATAAGTGTAATTGTTTCACAGAACAGATCGTACTACTGTAGCGAATCCAAACGTTTTAGCCACCAGTCCACACAGCACATATCGAACGGATTTTTCCTCTACAGACCAAGTTTGTTATCGCAAAAGAATTTGATAATCCTCTAACTCTTCCTCCCGAATTCGTTGTAGTAAGGCAAACATGTAAGTAGTTTAGGTCGATGTCCAGTTGAATAATGTCTGACCACTGGAACACTTTCGTCTTAATTAGACCTCATATAGCATTAAGGTAAAAGCGATTTCAACATCACCCGCCAATCGACAGTCAATGAACTAGCTGAACGTACCCGCCAGCCGCTACTATATACAACAACCCAACTTTCCCTTGTTGCTTATACAGTCCCAATATTCCCCATGTTCAATTCTCATTGAGGCTATACAGCCCCAGGGGTCTGAGGCTATAAAGCTCCACTATACTACTCACGATAACATGTATATGTAACTTTATATGTATGTGCAGATTACACATCTTTCAGAGAGACTTTGTGTCACGAATGCCATTAATGAAAATTTAATACAAGTCTCTGAACATCTACTGGCTCCGTTTTCCAAATCGTTCATGCTTGTCTCGAACATTCTTCATTATTTATCACGAAATTAGTATTTTACTCTGCATGTACAAAATTGTGTTTTGCAACATGGACATTAGTTATATAGTTTTAGGATTATCATAGGTTTGGTCGGCGCGGGGAGAATAACAAGATCACGCTGTACATTAAAGACAAGAAAACCTCCCTTAGACTACTCGGCTCCGACACAATATGATTGTATAGTAGTCTGAAATGTATTATGGGGCACAGCATACGGTATTTTAAAATATTTGGTCGTGGCTAGGAGACTATATACGCTTCTTTCAAAGAGAAATATTATAGGCGTGTAGAAAACTTAAATTATAGGTTACTGTCGGTTAATAATATGTTATATCATTAAGCCATTAAGATGTTGTGTGGGTATGGGAGAGTGAAAAATTTGGGTGACAGAGTTTCAAAACATATACAAACAAATGGAGTCTTAACTCTAATTAATATCATATAATTAATATCATAATAATCCAATATAGAATCTGAACAATATAATATCGACATATTAATTAATTAATTTGATGAATGCTTAAGAAACGCTTGTAAATATATAACTGTGAAGTAGTAACTTTCATTGTTGTTGTTCATGTAATCTATCTGCAAATAAAAAAAATAATTTCAATCGCCTCCATACCAATAATCATTACACACTAATATACATTTTAGAGTATGAAAGCTAATGGTAATTAATGCAAACTATTTTTAATGAAATGGACTGCAAGAATCAAGTTCATAACAAATATCATTAATAAATTAAATATACTTAAATAGATATATTCTTAAATTGATAAGTCAATGCAAATTTCATGGAAAGGGGGTGGGGGGGGGTGATTTACTCACATTTGTTTTAATCTTGCTGATTTTCTAAATGTTTTTTATACAAGCGACACATATTTTTCCTCTCGCTTTCTTTCCTACTGTGTTCATATAAAGAAGAGGAGGCTGTCTGAGTTGTTGCGTACCAACCTATAAATAACTCTAAAGCCCTCGTCTTAATCATAGTGAACCACTGTTATTTCTAATGTATTATTGTAAACGGAAAGGTAATTTGTTATTGTGAACGGAAAGGTAATTTGTTATTGTGAACGGAAAGGTAATTTGTTATTGTGAACGGAAAGGTAATTTGTTATTGTGAACGGAAAGGTAATTTGTGTCCCTCGATTATGTATAAAAGTAAGAGAAATCTACACCCGTACATATTGTAATTACATGCGAATATTCACATATATGCTTTTTGTATAGTGTTGGCCGTCACTGACCACGATTTAGAAAGAATAATGGTATGTGCACAAATTATAATTTCGTTGTATTGTAGATCTATAGGCCGATTTGGGCCATTGTTTTAGTATTACTTCATCAGCCATTATAACTATCGCCGAAAAGTTGAGGTCCTTACATCACATCATCAATGAATTATAACGACTTGTATAAATTGATACATTTCAATAGTAAACAAAAAAAAGGTGTGTGAAGTATTATTATTATATACGTGCATGTCGGCTACTTTTTCCAAATATTGAAACAAACCTAGGAAATGTCCTACTTTTATTTCCGTTTCCTTTTATAGACTCAGTATATTCACGTATTTGCAACAGTATGGGAAACGTTTTTAAAAAGATATTCTAAAAATAAGCAATTAGCCATTAGTAGGTACAGTCGTCGTACTGAAGTGCATTCAATTATCTGATGATATCGTGGGTCAGTTCCACTATTAATATTCTTAATATAAGGATATGTAAGATGCTTGGTAGTTAGAGATAATAATAAATTTGTACATGTTTTACTTGGGGCCGGTTTCGTCGTAAGTGGCTAGAAATTCCTTTCCAGTAAATCATACACATGCCAAGTGACATAAAAAGGAAAACAAAATATAAAACAATAAAAACAACAACATACGGGTTTGGAATTATAATCCGGTTAATGTGGGGTCATTTATTTAATTTGAGAAAATTGATTTGTTCTGTTTTATAACTCTTTAGTAACAGCGTCTGTAGTACGTATTACATTTGCTCAGTTCTATCTATTAATCGTACGTACTAATTTGTCTCACATTAACTAACTGTTCTTAGAACCCTTGTTTGTGGCTACAAGATTTTGATATTTTCGTGTTTTTGTCTTTTATATTTTTCATGGTACGATTTATTTTAGAAAAGAAATAGTTATGTATATGGATAATGGATGAAATACGTATTAATAATTAAAGCATGTATAGATGTATAATAATAATACTATATGATCAGATCAATACATTTTGATAAAATTGTACGATATTATCAGAGCAATGCATTTTTATATATTATTAAAGACTATATTTATGGGACTATTACAAGGGGCCTCATAATAAAAAGCACTGAATACCACACCAAACACATAGGTAAATAAATAATGTACTTTGTCATTTCTTTCATTTGATAAACGTATTTACATTTATATCTGCCAGTTATCATAGCGGGTCGTAATTAAAAAATCAAATTCTGCTCCCAAACAAGCTTTGTTAACCATCGCAAGCTACAAATTTATGGCGAGCCTAGCCCATACGTCAATCTTATTGGCTAAGCGTCTCGTTGACCACGACGAAGCGTACTGCAAACATGTCTACAAAGTTTGCGCCGTTACAGATGTTGAAAACGAAACCTGAACCTATATTAATCTGACATGAACTGTAAAATAAAATATAACATAAAACAGAAATATAACAGAAACGTTTGCTGCGATACAACTAAAGCTTATTGCTAGATCACATACAATCTGACATTCAACGTCATATATAGAGTAACACTGGAAATACAGCAGGCACGTATCTTCAGATAATCTTAATAACAGGCTGGAAATATGGATATGTTGCGGGTATCAGACATAATCATGCATCTACCGTCAAATAACATGTATTTTAGATAATATTACGAAGTATATCGATCTTACATACACTACAAACAAAAGCTACGTCCTTTTTCTTGTAATCATCTGGTGACAGATAAATACATATGACCAACTCCAAGGGTCATACAAAATGACCAGACATACACTAAGGAAGAGGAATACATATCAACATCGAGAAGATAAGAAAGGTACAAACACTAATATAAGAACATACATGTTTATAGCATGGTTTAAAACCCTTATAAAAAGGAGAGGGACGAGGATTACCTAACAACACCTACTACAAATAGAGCATCTTGCAGTTAAAAAACAGCTCATAATTATAAGAATGATCCAACTGAAAAAGTTATTTCATACGTAAAACAATGTGACAATTTATTATGGTAGATTTATAAGCAAGAGTGAGAGCAAAGAATAGGGACGATATTTGTGGACTTACATTTTGGTTCAAACTGCAGGTTAAAATGAAAACTTGTTATTTAAAGGCTTTTTTTATAAACAAGATGGGACGAGCAAGTTATTATTATTATTATTATTATTATTATTATTATTATTATTATTATTATTATTGTTGTTGTTGTTGTTGTTGTTGTTGCTATATTTGTTTATGTTTTTTTGACTAATCAAGAATTAAGCTGAATGCAAAGCGATCAGGAACTTTGCTCACTGTGGATTGAAAAACTCTCAGAATTGTTCCGATTTTCGAATGTTGACGTGGATATGAATTTAATAAATAGACATTGCTGTAGCTCCTTATAGCGAACTGTTCAATGTTAAGCGGACAGAACTTCCTAGTTTTAATTGGTGCATACAATTGTATTTTTCCTAGATACATCAAGCAAAGGCTTGCTATTTCAGGTTATGCCGAAATGACTGCTACTTTAGATCGAGATCAAAGTTTTTACTTAAAACCTTGTCGTTATGGAATAAGATATCCAGTATGTCTCACTGAACACACAGCTAGTACGAAGGTTAAAGATTCACCGTAATAGTTTCAATTATGCAGACATTGCGACAGCATGGATAAAATGTAGCATTAACAATGCAAAGGGATCCATTACCTTTTCACATTTAGATCTGGTGAGCAGCATGCGAATGCAGATTATGGATGAGTTGTTGGTGGATACATAAATAAGCATTTAACGCGGAATAAAGCTGGAAGACTCGCATTTTCTCCATTTACTGCTAAAAGCCACCAACTGATCTGTTATAGTTAGGAATGTGAGATGAAAAGGTAGTTATGGCCATGATAAAGCTGATGTACATTCTCTGCAACTCTACCATCTTCTGTTTCCGATATATGTGTTTTTTTACTAAATCTTCACAATGTGTTAATTGCATAGATTACATTTCTTGAACTAAAGGCACACTTATACTGCATGCATGTGGATGTGTTTAGCATTCTACGAGTATTTGTATAGGTATGTTCGGTAGTGTAGATATCCAGCGACATCAATCAACAAACAAAAATGAATAACGAGAAGAAAAGCGCAAAGCAAGCGGTGTGTATTTTATTGCTTCTTTCAAGGAGAAATATATCACATCCGATATAAAGTCTGGCAGATATGCAAGAACCAAGCATGTCTTGCTCTCGCTTTATATTTCTTTTCAGCGATAATTGTATCAAAATCCACACATAACTTTATTGTCTTTTTAGCACGACCATATATACTGGACAGTTCAAACAATTTAGACATAAAGTATGCAGTGGACATTTTTCAACAACCCGGTGCAGATGCAGTCCATTTCAAAATAAAGGGCTATGGTTAGCTCACAGAAAGGAACATTTAGGATGCTATTCATTCCATATAAGGTTAATGAAAAAGATGATGGAATCCATTCCACATTTTCATGAAAGGAACATATATAATTGCAATGTACTGTAAATAAACTATTTATGGTATCAGTCACTATCAGCCAGCAACATTTTATAAATTTATAGCAACTTCATGTAATTCAAACGTTTTTGTGAAAACAAATTATCTTCTAAGATATTTAATATAACTAGAGACTACTTCACTAACACTAACATTCTGACCTTTTTTTTTAGGTCAAATTCCCATTGGCCAGCTTTCTTTCAACCTTACAAAATATATACACATGGTATAGTTATGTCGGCGTTATGTTACTTTGGCTTAGGTAAAGATGGCCGCTCCCGCTTAATCGGATTGACGCAGCTCTTCCATTGTTGTGCTATTTTTCATGATATATGTGTTTATTTTCTATCTTCGTCTATATTATTGTGTTTCATTATGCATTGGCTGTTAAGCTCGTATGCGTTTCTTTATCTCTTTATCTCCTTGTTTTGGAAACGAGAAGAGTTATATTTTTTCTCAGCTGTCTGGTTCCTCTGTTAAGACGTCCTTTGTTTTTGAATAAACCGCCTTCACGTGATCGGCAGTCAACCCGCTTACGCTATGATGGAACCTCATTAATTACTTGAAATGATCATTCCTTGTCTATTCAAACTACATTGTGCTCAAGACTAAATGAGCTGGGAGTATAATCATCATTATTTAAATGTAAACAGAAGCGAGAAAAGAAACGTTGTTTCAAAGCTAGCCGGCGTAGAACAGGAAGAAGAATTCCAGTTTTTCGCCCTTTCCATATAAACAATTAAAACATTCAGCCTTCAATTTTGAAAACCTAGTGCAAATCCATCTTAAATCATCAACCGGTGTGTCAACTGTCACAGAAATACCATTAGGCTAATCAGTAGGACCACCGGAAAAGCGCATACAAATAGTTAATTTTATGAACGATCAGAATATTGACGTAATTTTCCTGACCGAAACTTGGCTAAAAACATCAGGCGATGAGCCCAAGTGCGCGGATTTAACACCCACCGATTACTCCATCAAGTCGTTCCCCCGCCACTCTCGTGGAGATGGAATTGCTGTCATCACAAATAATTCCATGATAAAATGTCTTAAGTAAAACACAACCTTCAATTGTTGCCACACGTCATTTGAACTAGTCCAAACAACACTCACAATGGAACAAAGGTCAGTCCAACTTTTTTTATCACTACCGCCCACCTCCTAGTAGAAAAAACAAGCTGACTAAATCTCTCATTTTGGAGCAGTTTTTGAATGTTCTAGAGTATGAAAATTCGATAAGTCGAAACCGAATTATTCTTTGAGATGTCAACTTTCACTTTGGCTGTCCTGGAAACCCATACATGTAAAAACTAGATTCCGTTTATGTTTGCAACCTTAAACAGTCCATTAACCAACCCACACATAAACTTGGTCACATTTTAGACTGGCTTCTTCATAGACCTGATAATAATATTCTGCAATCCACCATGGTATCCCACGAACTTGCATCAAATCACCTCTACATTATACGCCATATCAACGTATCAGTACCTAACCTGTATTTGCTACTAAGAGAAATCTCTGTATGATAAATAGAACCAAACTAACGCATGAATGCAAAAAAAACCTAACAACTTGCTTACCTCCTACAACACAACAACTCGATAACTGCTTGCGTTACAGTTACAAGACAGAATTTCAGCGACAACCTTTAGGAGCGTTTCAACCTGTCTCTAATGATTTAATACGGAAAATCATGATGAAGAGTGCATCAACGTCATGTGAACTTGATCCAATTCCAATATCATGTAGAACGGTGTTACCCTAGACAGTACCATGACATTGAATCAACATGGCCTGAACATATGCAAGGCTACATATCTTGAGCTGAGACGCATCCGTTCCATTTGCAAACTTCTTTCAGTTTATGCCACTAAAATACTTGTGTGTTCATTAGTACTTTCAAGACTGGACTATTGTAACTCATTTCTGTCTGGTTTGTCTCAAAATATACTCCCTACTCCAGAAACTTCAAAAAGTTCAAAACACAGCTGCTTGGATCATCTTTAGAGTACCACGATCAGATAACACCTGACCACTGCTCTGTACCCTACACTGGTTATTCATTTGATCCAGAATCAGGCATGAAGTGTGTTCTCTGTGCTACGTTTCACTGACGGACTCCAGTCGAATATGCCTATCCAGCCTCACCCATGCGTATACCATCAATATACTTACGCTCCTCTTCTGATAATCGCATACTCCTTTTTCCCACTATGAAAACGACGTCATATGGACAAAGGTCTTTTGCATACCAGTGCCAACAATGTGGAACGAAATGTCCATTTAAATTAGATACAAAGACACAGTGATCCCTTTCAAAAGAGCTCTTAAAACTCACCTTTCTCGGCTGCAAGAACCAACTTAAAGACCTAATAATGTTTCATACCTTTAATATTTTCAGCATTTTGTATGTTTTCCAATTTCATGGGGTTTTTTGGGGGGTTTTTTGTTTTGTTTTTCTGTAGTCATATCATTTTAGATGTTGTAGAATTTATAAAGATTAGGCGCTATACAAAAACGTGTCATTATATGATTCATGTAAATATGTTTATTGAAGCGCAATATTCGTGGTTTTTCATGCAATTTCCGCTTAAGACTGCATTCATGCAGGGTCGATTATATCACTAGATTTAACAGGCAACTTTACTATACAATATATTATTTCACACAACATAAAATACTGAACAGTACAGCATTATATAATTATTAGGCTGTATGTATACATATTTAAAAATACTAAAAGGTTTAATATCGACCAGCGATATCAAAAACCAAATAGTTCAAAGTAACATTGTAAGATGTTGGTAATAGTAAAAAAAAAAGCTTCCCAATCAACGGGACATGTCAATGGTGTTTGTGAACGAGAACAGATAAAAAGATGTAAAAAAATAACGGGCGGTATTTACATTGGATAAAAATGCTCTAGGTGATGGCAAACAATTTATAGTTTAGAGTAAAGGTTTTTTTCTTCAGAAAATCTAAAATAAAAGTGATTTGTATATTATCAAAAAGTTCATTCATGTCATGTACATTATAATACTTATCACGCGTCGGTCGCAGGTCGAAAAAATCGGTCATGAAGTGCTTAACTATGAATGGTTCATTGTAAGTAACGCACTCTGGTGGATTTTCACCTTTTAGTATGTGGGAGTGGGTTATGTACGTATGACCAGTTCGGATTCTTGCAAAGACTACCTCCTCCCTACGGAGAGTTTTGTAGGTAGGAGTCCATTTGATGGCGTAAAGTTTGTTATTCACTGCATCATTCCACTATGCCTGCCACTTCTGGCGTAGGTACTCTTTGATGCGAGGTTTAAAACCTGCAAACAATATTTTAAAATGGGATAAGCCATTTCAGGAGCGCAATCTGCTTCTTCATTACCCTGAATACCAATATGGCAAGGTAACCAACAGTATACTATACTGTAGGAGGTACTCAGTGTCGCAGAATTGAAACCGATTGGGTTTTGGATTAAATGAATAACTCAAACACAATGTGTGAATGACGAAAATGTGTTAACTTAATTAGTACAGAAAAATGTATGATGTAAAAATATAATGATTTTCACATGCTCTCAAAATACAATTGATCCAATCACTCTATACTAACATTCACACATTGAAAATAAACCAATAATATTAAATCATCTGATATACAGCTTCAAGAAACTTCAGTTTCAAATAATAGTACACACTAAGATATTCACATAATTTCACGTATAGACTAGGATTGAGATTCAAACAATCTCAAGTTTTCAAATACATTTCAAATGTTCTGCACTGTCAGTAAGATTCACAAATCTCCTGGAATTCAACTAAAATTCAAAATAATCTCATGTAAATACAAATATATTAATTGAAACAACACTTGGAACAAACATATGCTTCTTGACCCTTGTACAGTCGCACGATTCATACACCGATAAACCGTACAGTTTCACAACGTCCCCCGAGTTGGTAAACTCTTGTATCGGCCGCTCTCACCCTTCATGGATCCACTACATATAAACGTCTAGATAGCTCTACTCGTTAGCTAAACTCATCAGTCTCGCTACACCCGTTTATAGAAATACCACGTGTGCTCTCCTCAACAGATCCAAAGTGACCAGTGTCGGTTTTACATTAATCTTGCTTAAATTCATAGGACAGTGAGTAATATTCAGGGTAAAATACCCGTGCATATCGTGATTATATTGTCCGTAGCCACAAATAGTTTACGGCTAGACATATTTTGGTTCCGTCGCTTGTCTGGAAAAACACTTGTTCGCTCTAGATAACGTTGTACGCATGCACAACACAAATAGTCAAATATTTATCAGACATAACGAAAGTGTTTTTTTAATTCTGTGAGACTCAGCTTAGTATTTTTGACGAAGAGATTGATTAATATTGGGTTCTTCAGTTTACTATTGTGTAGTGACTGAAGCACAGATAGTGAGTCACAGAAGATAATGCTGTTTAAAATAGGTTTCTTTTTAATAAATTTCAGAGCAAGGTCTACTGCTCTGATTTCGGCTGACAAAATGGACGCATCATTTGGCAAATGAACGCTTGCTATGTATTTGCCACTAACGAAGGCTGCAGCAACCTTTCTCTCATACTTCGTTCCGTCAGTATACATTTTATTGTAATTTCTAAATTCGGTGAGGAGTTCATGATAAGAGTTCTGGAAGATGGAAGGGTTTTAGTCTCCGATTTTTTCTCATCGTGTGAAGCAAAATGTGCTTTTGGTTGTTTAAGGAGCCAGGGTGGTATTTCGGAGACAAACCTTTTCTGAATTGTAGAAAGATCAATTTTGTTCCTGTCAAGGCTGGATGATATTCTGATGTCAAATGAAAGTACGGCATTTGGTTTGTTCTCGTATAAGGTTTTGTATTTGGGTTGAAAGATAACCGAAAATGCAGGGTTCAGAGGGTTTAATCTTAATTTGAGACCGCACTGTGCAGACAGCATTTCTTGACGATGTGATAAAGGTGGTTCATTCGCTTCCGCGAGATTAGAATGAGGTAAAATAAAATTAGATTAAAATGCCTTGCATGTTTTAATAGGTAGGAACATAGACTGGAGTAAGATCGTGTCTGAACTTTGTCTAGGTTGGAAAGATATATCGTGCAGGGCTGTAGAGCTTTCGAACGGCAAGAGAAGAAATGTGTGATCGTAATGAGTATTCTTGAGTATCTGTTTGAGCCGATATGATCATATATATATATATATATATATATATATATATATATATATATATATATATATATATATATATATATATATATATATATATATATGTATGTATATCCTTCTTATATATTTACTTAGTTCTATTATCGACAGGCGTAAGATGTAGTGCAGCTGGTATATCAACCAAGATATTTACTTCTTATATATTTACTTAGTTCTATTATCGGCAGGCGTAAGATGTAGTGCAGCTGGTATATCAACCAAGATATTTACTTCTTATATATTTACTTAGTTCTATTATCGGCAGGCGTAAGATGTAGTGCAGCTGGTATATCAACCAAGATATTTACTTCTTATATATTTACTTAGTTCTATTATCGGCAGGCGTAAGATGTAGTGCAGCTGGTATATCAACCAAGATATTTACTTCTTATATATTTACTTAGTTCTATTATCGGCAGGCGTAAGATGTAGTGCAGCTGGTATATCAACCAAGATATTTACTTCTTATATATTTACTTAGTTCTATTATCGGCAGGCGTAAGATGTAGTGCAGCTGGTATATCAACCAAGATATTTACTTCTTATATATTTACTTAGTTCTATTATCGACAGGCGTAAGATGTAGTGCAGCTGGTATATCAACCAAGATATTTACTTCTTATATATTTACTTAGTTCTATTATCGGCAGGCGTAAGATGTAGTGCAGCTGGTATATCAACCAAGATATTTACTTCTTATATATTTACTTAGTTCTATTATCGGCAGGCGTAAGATGTAGTGCAGCTGGTATATCAACCAAGATATTTACTTCTTATATATTTACTTAGTTCTATTATCGACAGGCGTAAGATGTAGTGCAGCTGGTATATCAACCAAGATATTTACTTCTTATATATTTACTTAGTTCTATTATCGACAGGCGTAAGATGTAGTGCAGCTGGTATATCAACCAAGATATTTACTTCTTATATATTTACTTAGTTCTATTATCGGCAGGCGTATGATGTAGTGCAGCTGGTATATCAACCAAGATATTTACTTCTTATATATTTACTTAGTTCTATTATCGGCAGGCGTAAGATGTAGTGCAGCTGGTATATCAACCAAGATATTTAGTTCTTATATATTTACTTAGTTCTATTATCGGCAGGCGTAAGATGTAGTGCAGCTGGTATATCAGCCAAGATATTTACTTCTTATATATTTACTTAGTTCTATTATCGGCAGGCGTAAGATGTAGTGCAGCTGGTATATCAACCAAGATATTTACTTCTTATATATTTACTTAGTTCTATTATCGGCAGGCGTAAGATGTAGTGCAGCTGGTATATCAACCAAGATATTTACTTCTTATATATTTACTTAGTTCTATTATCGGCAGGCGTAAGATGTAGTGCAGCTGGTATATCAACCAAGATATTGATGATTAGTTGTTTTAGTTGTGTTGTTTGTTTTGTATGAAGCGTTGTGCCTGTTTAGGTAGCTTTTGCAATGTTTCGCAGTGTAGCTCCTAGGTTATGTTAGTAATAGTTGCTGGCACTCCTCGTAATATAGTTATTGAAGGTTATTCTCCTGATATTCGTTGTACATGTTTTGTTTTACAGTTCAATTCATTTAAGATGGTAGGGAGCAACCCTATGTCACCATGGGTATCGACGTATCTGTTTTGCATAAGGGGTAATCAATTACTGTACTAAATAATGGGGCATCACCATTGATAATCCTATAGAAAGTTGAAACATGTGGACTATTTAACCTCTACTTAGGTACTAAAAGCTGATTTTAAATATACACATTTTTATCTTGCATAGCAATGTGAAACCTCTGATAATTGGGGCAACTGTTTCAAATTGTAATCTTTCTAATTCAGTTGAATAATTACTCACTTACACCGTCCAATGCAACAATGAAATATGTCGATAAGGGTCCATTATAACTCAAGTACATTTGAACGAGTTGTTTTCGAAACGTAGGTGGTAATACTGTCAACGAAGGTACGAATTTGTATTTCTTAATTTGGCTGTATTTTAGGTATGTTTGTTACAATCATTTGTATTAGTCAAGCCTTCATTTATATAAAACTAGATTACGCGTTGGCTTATGCTATCTGAAAAAAGTTCAGATGCTGATATAATTTATCGTTTAAAACAACGTAACATCCGTTTCTTAGAATTCGAAATCATAAATCACTGGTTCTTGTATTAATTATTTAATTCGCCAAATCACGACCATCACTTTTTCAGTGTCAGCAAAGTTAGGAGATAAATAATATATCAGACCAAAAAGAACTGAATATTTGGTAGTGCAGTTTACATTTAATAAACTGAAACAAATATATTTAGGACACTGCAAAAAATTTAAATATGAAATAACAATTATTTATATTGATAAAATGGGATAACGGAGTTATAAGTGAAATATTAACCAATCGAAAAAAGAGTTTTCAAATTAATAAAACAGTTGTAAGTTACAAAATTGCGAAGGCAACCTTTATGTCACTCCTCGTTAATGTCTCAACCTGAGATAAAGTATGTATGCTACTAATGGAATGAACAAATATTAAAATTTCCAACCACCTGAAAAAAGGATAAGAAGGAAAAGTATTAATCTAACTAAGCATGAAAATAAGGTTCTCAAAGGGTTTGGGATATAATAAATCTGAAAATTTGTTTAAAATGGCCAAAGAAATCGGAAACAATCGTAACATTTTCCAGTAAAATTCTAAATGAGATAAAGAAAACTACAATACTTACCCCATCCACAGACAATATACCATATGATGCGATGCTTCTGTGAGAATACCGCTACGTTTATCAGCATGTGAAGGTAGACACCCTCGATAAAAATCCAGATGTAGTTTGCGGAAAGGGAGTATTGGAAAAGAGTAAAGAACAATTTACATTGCCAGTGCTGAAAATAAACAATATAAGATAAATAATTGGATCGATTAATTTATTTTAAAGTTTAGTTATACCTAAACCTATATTATTCATTAGATTATTTTTTATGACACGTGCAATATCATATAATGATATAAAACTAATAGGTAAAAAAACTCAAGTGGCAGACGAATGCCTATGTACTAAAATTTAAAATAGCAGGGATATTTTAATGTGAATATCGACATAATCTTGACAAAACATCCATTTCTCTAAAACTATATTGTATAAGGTAAATAATTGTAAAGTTAAGATAAAGTTTTGTTACAATTTAATATAGACAAAAGTAGATTGCAATGTTTATCACAGACGAGACAGAAAAGTGAGATACATAAATTATTTATTTCAACAGAACAAATCGCCATCATCATAATAAAGCAACGTTTTATTATGGTAAGCCAGGAAAACGGTGGCACGTAACCAATCTATGCACGAGCAAAGAAAAACTGATAAATGTACTCACAACAAAACACATTAGACATAATATATCCGTACAAATTACTTGATGGCAGCTAAATCATATATTTTCAACACAAGCGGACAAGCTATTGTGAGACAGAAAAGATAAGAAATTGAGCGTATAATGGGCCAGGAACAAAGAAACACAAAAATACAACGAGCAGCTGTTAATAGTTTTGAGGAGAAATGATCTTACTTTTTAATCACTTTATCTAAGTTTCCATCATCATAACAAATCACGAGGTCTGCATACTTAGCAATATCGGAGACAAATATGCAGTTAAATTCCTACTGTTACATTGTCTTCGTTATTTTGGTATACAGTGAAAGTTTTTTTTATTTATTTGGCAAACATAGTTTATATTACAATTAATGGATGTTATAAACATTTGATGAGATTTATTTTAAACGGCTGTTTGAAAGAAACATTCCAAAGTAGAGAGTAATAAAGAACGCATTATTTTCTTTCTCATAACTATTTGCGATGTAGAGGAGAAAATCACGGTTCTCGATATATAATTACGACACAGATAAAGAATAATTGATTCTGGTATATTTGATATGTTGTAATATCATATATTTTGCAAACATCAAGTTAATGAAGAAACTAAAATGTCAAAGCTGATATAAAACGGCCCTGAATAAAGGGTCTATTAAAACCTACTAATAATGAAAATGAGAAATGCATAATATGCACACAAAACTGAAGCTGTTGAGTGTTTTTATTCGCAAAATATATCCATATTCCTGATTGTGCAATTGCAGTCTTCATATATTTTCTATTCTCGAAAGAGTTCAAGCCTCTTGGCTATTCTGCAAAAGTCCGCACCGCAAACACTTGTAAAATGGGGGAAACGCCAAAAAGGTTTGAAGACCTCAAAGCACAGGTTGGAGTACGTGTAGTACAATCAGAACCTTGCCAAAGGCGTAATGATACTTTGCGGGAATTATTCGCATAAGTTGCTTCAGGTACAGTTTTCTATATACGTTAATATTTGGGAAAAGAAAGCAATTACTGTCATTTCACAGTTACCTGATAAACTAATCGTGTTAGTTTGTGCACTGACATCATTTGGTAAACACTGTAAATGGCTATACAATGACGGTTAATGTATTATTTCCGAGTTAGTTTCCCCTTGCTTATTGGAGGAAAGGTCCTAGCATGTTTCAATTTAGTGATTTTTCAATGAACGCAACCAAAACAAAATTCAGATCACCAAGGGCAAGAACTTTTGACAAAGTCAAAAGGGTAGTATCGATGACAGCAGGACAACAGTTTTGTAAGCTTAACGATACGTTAACTTTATACAAACACGTATTTACAAACAAAAAAAAAAACATTGTCATCACTGAAGGCATAACTCACAATACCTTAAAGTATCTATTGGATGATCGAATAACTTTCTTAATAATGATTACATGCATGTGATAGGAAGGGTCACAGTCATTTCGCATGAAAATCATTAGACACTCGCCATGGATGTTTTGACCAATATAGAATGATCTGTGTGTAATTTAGTAATCTTGATGACATAGTATTAATATGACATAGTCACATTCCATGGAAGTCTATTTAGGCAGAAGGCCTCACGGCTCCCATTGATATCGTTCTCAAATGAAACGGTATGCAGTTACTGAATTAAATGTTGGAAAAATAAGTTTTACTTCTTACGTGTATACTAATTTTCACTATATCAATGATAACATTTCAGCGTAATATCCTATCCTCCATTAAGATATATCACACCTGTCGGTTTGCCCGATGCTGAATTTCTGGAAAGCCCTTAGATAGATTCGTTTACCAGTGTTTATTTTGTTTGTTTTAGGGCTTAACGCCATTTTTCAGCACACTATAGGCTATACATGGCGGCCAGTATTATTGGTGGAGGAAGAACCTGAGAAAACCCCCGGAAAGAACCACCGACCCACGAGAAGTTACTGCCAAGCTTTCTCACATAACTACATTAGCTGAGTCTTAAACTCGAACCCACGCAGACATAGATGAGACGGCAGTGACCTGTAACGGAAAGTGCTTTAGACCACTCGGCCACTCGGGGCCCCCGTTTACCAGTGATTATACGAAGAAGAATAAACACAACGTCACTTAAACACTATGTACTAGAATTTGTTCGTCTTCCCAACACACAATTTTATGGGACATATTGGATTCTTGCACACAAACTGCATTTATCCTTACACTGCCTAATTCCAAGAAGTAGATGTTGCCGTTATCCTTGAAGGCGATATCTCCAGGAAATCCCAGACCCTGTACCATTACCCTGTCTCTCACCAGACAGATGACTGCACGCAGTATGAAAGACATGAACAGGTTGACGTGAATTATGTTTCTGTTGCATCGCAGCCTCCTGAATAACAGAAAATATGTCATTGCTAGTGGCTTGGAAAAATTAGCTTCAGTAAACAATTACGCTGAATAAATATAAATTTCCCCAGTGAGCTGAATACTAACTTTCAATCAATGCGACATATCACTGGATTAATTGAATACCATCCATCCAATATGCATGATTTTCTCCGATTGCATCATCGCTGCTAATTCAACTTGGTCGAACCGAACTCTTTGTTTTAATTATATTGAAATAATATTAAAATTATAATCAGCAAAATCTATGTTTTCCAGCGTAAAAAAAACAACCTTTTTATCAAATGTGGATATTTCCAGAAGGATAAATAGGATGAATGTCACATCAAATCGTAAAAACCTTGTAGCATTAAAATACATTAAATTAATATTATTTCCTTCGAGGTTTTTACTTGTCTGTTTATAATTAAAGGTTGCTGCGTTTCTATGAGAAATATGAATGATTTGGGGGTTTTCAGAACAATACTGCATGACCGTTGAATGTGCAGTATTATTCTGAGAAAACGAGTTCATATTTTCCTATACAAATGCAGTAACTTGTTTTTGTATTATGTACTCATTTTGTTATATTACCTAAGGTTTATTTTTTGCTTTAAAAACACTCAACAAGAAATAAAGTGATTGAATATATGCTGTATTCCAAATAAATACACACTCATTGATTCATCAATACACAATATCAGTTTTAATGCGCACATAGCACCACCCAGAGACATTTGAACTTCGTCTCGTGTTCGATCGTAGTTTTAAAAAGAACTGCCATTTTAAATAACATTTAAATTTAGAGAACTATAATGAATTAATGCGCATTGCAAAAACATTTTAATTTGTTCAGGAATTGATGGATTTTGTTATTATGTTGATCTACTGCAATTTTGCTTGTCTGATGATGATGAACTTTGTCAAATCAGTGCAGATTTCAGTTGGAAATGTACTTGAAATTCCAGTACAGTATCGGTGTGTATCGGGTTTTGCAGGAAATGAAATTCGGTATTGCAGAACTAAGAAATTGCGTTTTGAGAAACTTCAAGATGCAATAATGTAACTATATGTATTGCCATTTATTTTACCAGCTAAAGAGGACATATGTATATTGCCTGTCGCTAGCATCTTGCTGTTGGAGGGACCCCAGCAATGACGTGTACCAGATAGCGTGAGTCTTCTATCACTAGAATAACATTGTATCAAAAAAGCTACTCAAGGAAACATTTTCAAAGCAGCTGTTTTGTGACAGAACCTTTAGGTACTTGGCTCTTAGCTTCCTACCAAAACCTTCAGTTGTGTTTTTTCTCAAATCTAGTATTTTGATAGACTTGTAAAATGGTACGTATCTGATATATAAGCGATAGCCCATGGCCAACGTTCCCTCTAAGCGAATCGTAGATGTGCGCGCAGTGCTCGCTGCATTGCGCAAGCATTACGGAGACGAGCAAAATTAAACGTTGAATTGAGAAATATTTAACGTTGGATTGACAATTCAGCTGCGCGGGGATGCCTGAGCAGCGTGGAGGGAACGTTGCCCATGGCCACAATATAGTATTATATGCAGCATTTTATATACCCAAGACTGCACGGATCATCGTCTGAACCATACTATCTGCCAAAAGATATGAATATTTATCATACATAACTGTTTCATTGATCAGAACGGCATCTTCAGTTACTGCATCCTTCACGTTCGTTGATGTTGTTGAATATGACGTTTATTTATGTACGTTGAACGTTTCGTTTCTTACTCAGTAAGCACAGTATACGTCGTTATCTTTATCATCCATACTTTCAAATATTCTCAATTCTGTGATGAGTGTGATGATGTGATAATATGTCGACGAATGGCAGTATCATTGCATAAAATCAGAAACATTGGCAGGTAATTTCACTAAATTCTACGATTATGTAAAGATGGAATTGGAATCCATGCTTGATGTTAGCAAGATTAGAATGCAGAAATTGCTAACACGCCATTCCAATACCTAATTTTGGAGATATATATCCATAAACTCGAAAAGCGAAGCCACAATTTATTGATTATTTATTTAGTAAAATACTTTTAAAGAAGAAAATTACACAAAAACCCAGTTGATCCCTGTCCATGCAGCACTCTTCAACCGATTTTGTTTGATTCGGTGACTCACATATTTTAAAATACGATAAATGTGACATAGTCGGTAGATATAATGAAGACCACACTATTGCCCTACTCTGTAAATAAAAACGTCGAACAAGAAGTAGGAGACATAATTCGCCATAATTCACACACACACACATAAATACGTGTTCTGAATCGTAAGCTAGAAGACACGTTTTCTCTTGTACAATCACTGTACTTTACCCGCTAAGGGGAGCTATAAAAAGAATCCATCTGCGATACTTGGGTTCTTGGGAAGTGCATCGCTTGCAAATATTTTATTTGTCTCCACTTGTATAAGCTAATTTAAGAATAAATATCAATTTATTTATTTTTGAGCAGGATTAGACAAAGATATTAACCAATTTCTCCTAAACCAACGTAAAACATTATTGATTTTCACACTAGCCATTTATAGCCCCTTCAAGTTTCAAAACAAAGTTTTACAACTTCTGGGACTTACTTAATAAAAACAACAATTGTATTACTTTTCGTGCATATGGAATTGTTTTTAAACAGGCAAAGAAAACAAAAGAAGAGAAGATAAATCGATCGTGAGACATTAGGTCGCAACACGTTTTTAGACTCAATACACGTCTCAATATCTTTATCTTACACTGATATGTAACACGTTCTATTCCAGATGTAGCTGGTGAGAATGCATAACCTTTGTTTATACTCTATGTGTACCAGTCTATGTGTATATGCATTGTATTAAGTCAAAATCGTTCCCAGTCAACCTACCGAACGTCATTGCCTCACTAAATTGCTAACTTTTTCAGGGTGTCATGGGTCTAATGGCTTGGAAAAGCAGTATATCATCAGGTTATTGAAATCATATTGTTTAGCGTAGCCTTTTGGAAACGTTTCCATAAGATAGTTTATATCCCTGGCATTTAAAGCATTCATCCCGCAAGATGATTTTCTGTTATGAGAAAATCTTCCAATAATGCATAATGTACATACAGAAATCTCATTGCAACTATATATTGTATTTCGTTTATCTCTGAATTAAATCTTTTTTAGAAGTGTGAAGACTTTAGTCCTACTACACGTTTATCCTAAGTACGAACCGGAAGTACAGCATGATTCCCATGGCGATGACAAGCGATACCAGAGAGAGGCTGTAACCGATGTTGTACATCAAACTCAACGCTTTAATATTGTCCTGCAAAATAAGTGTTTATGTTATTACAACCAAAATGAGATGAAAATATAGGTCAAGAAAAATGCGACAGGATGGAAGAGACATTACATATCTCAAGCATAACATAGGGCAGTATGCAGAGAGAGAGAGAGAGAGAGGGAGAGAGAGAGAGAGAGAGAGAGAGAGAGAGAGAGAGAGGGGGGGGGGCAGGTGATTAACCTTTAGCAATGTCACGCATACTGACCGACCTTACGTTATACATAACAGATGAATATGTCTTATGGATAACATTATATCACTGTTTAAGCCAGCACATATCCCTGCGTTAAAAAAAAACGTAATGTTTGCACATTTTCCAGTTCTTGTGTCGAATATTTGGCTGTTTGAAGTGCATGCTCATAAATCTCGTCCCAACTTTCCCATTCCTAACAATAAGGTTTTCAACATTAACGTTCCAACTTTATAGTTTTATTATTCCTTCTGATACTTCTTTCGTGGAAGAATTTGCTACATTTGTGAGACAAGTCGATCTGTGTCGTTTTACATCGTCCCTCCTTTACCTATGCAGCCCGAAGAGACACTATTTAACACCTCTGCAATCGTATTGGAAGCAGATGGGGAAAAAAATGATCCAGTAAGATTCCCCGTTCCATTGACTTAAGAAGACATTTGATATTATTGATATCGGCATTGGTAGACAACAACAAATATCGCAATCGATTCGCATCTTCTGAATCATGACTGCGCTCTTTAATGTGATCGTATAATCGTGCCCATTTGTTTACGTGCCCGTCCTTTCTAAGGAGAAAACGAGAGTGATGATGGCATAAATTACGAAAAAAAGAGATGTGCACAACTCAATCGTGATAATCCAATAAATATACGAAAATTCCTGAATAACAAAGATGTTATTACATTAGTCTCAGACGAAAACTGTAATCTTATGTTCGATGATGAACGTTCTATTTAACAGTACAATATATAGATCATTTCGACAGTACATAGACCTGACTGTATATTTATACCTGATTTTTATATGTTACCCATTTTTATTTCTGATTACATTGATATGGCTCCACAAAATCCTTTATTAGCGAAATTCTGTTATAACCTATCATATACTGATTGTGTGCATAATTGTCCGTAAGACTGTCTAGTTTGGAAATTGATGTTATTGATCATATTTTCAATGTTCTTGTGTCGTGAATATTTACAAATTAAACCAAACCACCAATCCACCACTGGATGCTCATAACTGCTTTTAACGCTCTGTACCGGAAAAAGGATAAGTCTACATAATATTTTTCTAGTGATACTATTATTTTATACTACACAACACTCGCATATAATGTATCTTACATAACAATTCGGTACTTGAACCACCTAGTTGTATGCAAATCATAATCATATAAATTAATTAACATTACAAGTGTTAGCAGTTTAAAATAGAGCGTGATATTTCAATTTTGACAGATCTATCTAAAATTCAGAACTGTATCACCTGTGATAGGATTCTGTAGAAAGATTAAGTAAATCCAAGCTTTATAACAGAAAGGAAAATCAGATAAATTATGTAGAAGTTAATTCGGTATTTGGTGTGTTTCCTCATCAGTAACAGGTACACCATTATTTAAAGTTTTTTACAAGCAAATGCTATCAATATATTTTGTTCAATGAAATCTCACGTGCTTCACAGATTTAGTGGATTGTTATTGTGAGTAGGCGTATCCCTGTAATTGTTGTGAGAGTGCTCGAATTTTCACTCTTCTGGAATCGCTGGTTTAATCCTCTTACTGCTACTCGGCCACAGTGACTTACTCTGTATATTACACATATTTGTGACATTAACCCCTCTGAGTGGTTTGTTCATCATTAGATGTAAGATGTCGAACAAGAAACTACACTAATAAAATTCAAGTTAAAAGGAATACCTTGAAAATCCCTGGAACATCACTATTCAAATCGATCTCTGGGACAGTCATATTGAGGCACGCGCCATAATCTGTCCATCCATTCGTTTGGTTGGGAAACAGAGGGTTAACAAACCACGTTCCGTCCGGCAGACAGTTTCTTGTAGCATTCTCTGATTTAATGAAAAAGATGTTGATATATATATATATATATATATATATATATATATATATATATATATATATATATATATATATATATATATATGCGTGCGTGCGTGCGTGCGTGCGTGCGTGCGTGCATGCATGCATGCATGCATGCATGCATGCATACATACATACATACATACATACATACATACATACATACATACATACATACATACATACATACATACATACATACATACATACAAGGGGGAATTTTGGAGTTAAATTTAGACGACAAAAAAAAACAGATGAAAATTTGTATCAAGATTGACCAATGGATAAGGCAATTTTATTTTGTTCTTGGGTCAGAATATTAAGCAGGAAAAGTTTAAGAAAAATTACAAAGCATACGGTAATCAGTGTCTGAAGGTAGAATCCAAATGCTTTGACATAACCAAGTCATTAAACAATGGACGGAAAGCGTACCGATCGCAACACAACATCAACCACCACCGTAAACTAAAACATGTCCTAAATGACATTCCGGTAAGGTTATGTATGAAAAACAATAGTATCAAAACAGTGACACGAGTCGGATTTAGCAGAACACTGAACGCAATAATAATAATAATAATAATAATAATAATAATAATAATAATAATAATAATAATAATAATAATGGTTTTCTTTTTCAGAAGCAACCGAAGACAGAGAAACGTTCAGTGAAAATGTAGTTGTTACAGTAGTTGTTTTAGGGTTTAACGCCATTTTTCAGCACACGATAGGCTATACATGGCGGCAAGTATTATTGGTGGAGGAAGAACCCAGGAAACCCCCCGGAAAGAACCACCGACCCACGAGAAGCTACTGGCAAGCTTTCTCACATAAGTTCATTAGCCGAATCGTAGACTCGAACCAACGCAGCCAGAGTTGAGATGGCAGTGATCCGTAACGGAGAGTGCATTAGATCACTCGGACACTCGGGGCCCCACGTTCAGTGAAGACATTAAATACATAGAAATGTACATCGAAGAGAGCAAACATAACTACAGAATATATAAATATTATAACATTGATATACAGATGACATCCACATTTACGGACCTAGACGGCAAATAAGACAAAAAGCTCCAGCGATACAAGGGCAAGGAAACCATATGCGATATGTTTATCAAACATGCATTCCAGCAGGAACAAATGCAAAGGAAAGGGCATGCATATAATTGGTGTCGCATGACGTTCGGCATTCACAGATACAAATGTATATAGATTATTGACACAGTTCGTGTCAAATGTTTATAACAAGTTATGGGGTACGTTTTGTTCATCGGACACATACAGAAACAGTTATCCGTGCTGATACCTCAAATTTTTGGATGTGTTTTCAAAAGATGAGCCTGTTTAATTTGTCAGAGCTTCATGTGACGCCTCGCATCACCATCTTTGCTGTACATGATATCATGTGATTGGTAGTCAGAACCGTTATATGATACTGAATCACATAACGCAGGAAGAAATAGAAAGGGATTATGCAAAGAAGAAAAAACCATAAAGAACCCAAGATTTAAATAGACACGAATGGTTTGTGCGCATAAAGAGACATGTGCATTTGTAATGCAACTGTCACAAAGAAAACACTGTCGGATTCAAGTCACAAAATCAGCTTTGATGACAATGTGGATTTCTTGCCGAGTATTATGGCGAGTGACGGCACGTACATGCCAACACGCCTGTGAAGGAAGAAACCAATAGTGTCGTAAAAATTATATATATATATATATATATATATATATATATATATATATATATATATATATATATATATATATATATATATATATATATATATATATATAATCCTGAATGGTTCCATTATAATAAGGGATTTTTTCTTCACGAAAGTTCTTGGTTTTAATATGCCCACATCACAAACTTTAGGCAGTTTTCTCCAGCAAGAATGCAAATATATGAAACTCCGAGAAAGTATTAAGATGAATGTCGCTAATAAAACATTTATCCAAGGGTCAGTATATCTGGAAGTCCGCGGACACAATTTTAATGGTAGAAGTGAGAAAGCTTGAAAACACAAGATATTTACGTCAATCTCGTGTAATTCGTTAATACCAATATAACGATTTGCAAGAATTTATTTGTTTAAATTCGGTGATTACATTTCTTGATATGAGTATAGCTGTGTTGGGTTTATCTATCGGAAGTCGTAGAACGATCTTCTTTTTGTTTGAATTTTCCGTGTTGATTGTTATATAAATCAGATATTCTTAGATTTCATACGTTGGTTTAGTCGATATGAGTTACGGGAATCCGTGTGAACAGACCGATCTTAAATGATTTCCTGTATCCTTCAGAATTGAATTTGTGTATTCTCTGAAATTACGTATTTAAGCTATGTAATGAAATTCATTCATTTGTGTAATTGAGGCGAGAACGGAACTGTTATGTCTCCTATAATGCTAATGATAGTCAGTGTGATGGAAGAGCTGATAGGAAGTACATTAGTCTTATGAAACTAGACTTGTTTATGGTCTGCCATGTTGGCTTGACCAAAGAGCATATGACGCTAACTGACATAACGATAGGGGAGTAAAGATCTAATCCCGGAAGGATATCTGACTGAACAATGAAGTTGTTTCTCTGTTTTATTTGAAAGGAGAAACAGCCCCACTGATGTATCCACGTATCTACATATCCAAATATATACGTATATACGTATCCAACTACCGCCTCAAAGATTGAGTGCCGAAAAAGGAGATATATTAGAGAGTTTGGAGAAGAAAGAAGCGAAATTACTGAAGGTCCGAGAGAACAGCCACAGTGAAGTTGGAGTGAACCGGAAATAAGCAGGTTATGAAGTTATACAATGCAATGACTTCGATTTTTCACTCGATTATATGGTGAATTGTTTGTAGCCTGTACTTAAAAATAATGATCATTTTTTTTTCTCATTTGTACCTGAGTTTAACATGCCTAACTTTAGCCAAGATTCTAGGTCCCATATACGATACTGATATAATGTGTTCGGAGATCCAGAGTTCAAGGTCAGTCTTGTTTACATTCAAAATAAGTATTTCTGTTAAAAATCTTCACAATGTATTTCATTATAACCAATGTTATCCATTATAAGTCATCGATGGTGTGTAAAAATTGAGATTTGATATTTTAAAAAAGTATATTTATTTATTATATTGTTCATTAGAATTACTCATTGCTCATTGAGTCTGGATTGACACAATACTCTGGAATTGATGACAACCTATCCAAAATACCGTGGATTGCATCATAATGGTGCACCAGGAGATTCAAGACTATTGTTATTCGTTAGGACCAGTCTCAATTTTTTGGACTTCTGTTATGACATTCACTGTTATATAGAATTTAATTTACAAGACAAAGTCTTTGAAATTTACATTCTTTGAAATAGTTAAATAAATTGGTTATTAAATTAAAATTGTTTGCTTTGTGTCTTTATTTCTGTTACATAATGTAAGACCTGTAATATATGACTGTGCATTATGGTTACATATTAAAAGGAGTGTGACATCAGATTGGTGCCATATGTAATATTACATCACTTCACTTTACGGGGCATGTGCACCTGCATGTACTTTTAATTTCTCGAGACGTTATGATTATAACGATACGATTAATATTTTTCCAGAGCTCTTAGCCTTTCCGTTCGTCATAGAGATCCATTAGATATTGTATTCAGTGCGTGTGTGTGTGTGTGTGTGTGTGTGTGTGTGTGTGTGTGTGTGTGTGTGTGATTTGAATTTTTTAACGTAGATTTTTTTAAAATTCAGTCATATCTCTACGATGTCTGCAGTGTGGCAGCTTATAGCGATGTCTAGCACTGGGGCATCATGCCGCAGACACTAGCAATATGTCCCACCGAGTCATATTATCCTGACACCAGGCCAATTAGTCCTAAAACTAACCTTTTAATACTGAGCGCCAAGCGTGGCAGCTGTTAGTACCATTTTTATAAGTATTTGTATGACTCGGCCGAGAATCGAACCCACGACCTCCTACAGCCGAGGGGATCGCTCTAACGACTAGACCACCGGATCGATGCTGAATTAATTTGTGTATCTGTAAATAATCAGCGACACTCCAACTCATTTGATATAAGACAAAATACATACTAAATAAAGAACGGTGATATTGGGAAAAAAGAGAACAAAACAGCAACAATATTTTTAATTCACCATAAGATAAACCTATCGTATGGGTGTATTGCGTGCACACAATTTTGGATATGATGGCTCCATAAAACACACATCAGAGATAATATACTGGCTATTGAGAACTATTTAATGCACTAAAAAAATAAACAGTTGTGTTACTTAGCAAATTTTGTAGCTAAGTACATTCTAGTATTTATAGGCGATGGAATGAATATGACAACTTCGATGATTGATGCTTCGATGCCATAGCAATATGGAAAAACGGTTAATCCACAGTTTATATATCTTCTTGTGATATATCGTATTCCTCCTGTTAAAATATCCTGTCTAATAAACACTTCCTTTGTTTTATCCAAAATTGAAATTCTTAACTTATCTAAGCTGATAGGTCTGTGCATGTCCATCATGATTTGTCCAAATAATTAAGACAGTACAGTCCAACCACAGTTAGAAAAATCAAATCAACTTAAGTTACGAATGTTTTCAGTCAAACAGTGATGGACAGTATTCGATAGTCAACACAAAATATTTGTAAGAAAGCTAAAATAAAATAAAATATATTTCACGTAAATCATATGCAGAAAAAATTGACAGCTTGGAAATTCAAAACCTAAAGATGTTCTTTTCACATTTTATAATTTTAATGCATTTGTTCATTCACATGTTTTTCTTTCTCCTGCAGTGAATTTATCCCTATTAAGGTTTTTTGAATATGTATGTATGTATGTATGTGTGTGTGTGTGTGTGTGTGTGTGTGTGTGTGTGTGTGTGTGTGTTCTCCTTGAGGGTTTAAAACAGACTCCTTCAGTCAATTTGTTTGTCAGTTATTGCTTTGCTTATCAAGTTTTAAAAGCTGTTCAGCTCATAAATGACAAACGCTATTATTTTATTGTGGTTTAAATCCTTGTTTTAAATCATTTTTATCTTTACATCCTATCACTCAGTGCTGCACTAAATTGAAAGCCAGAGAAACAAATACATTTATTGCTTTTACTGCAACACCTAATGTTGTAATTCCCATATCACCGAAAATTGAAGTCACTCTAGCATCCACCCATCTCAAAATCTATGCTATATTGTATTTGTCTCACACCCAAAATTGTACTAACTCACTAAATCAAATCACTCGTTATCTCGTTAATATTTTGTTAATCAGAAATTAGCACTAATTTCGATTGGCAGTATACGATATAAATGAGGTGTATTCCAACACAGACAAACTGCGTGTAGTGGCGCACTTGAATTTTATTTATTTATTTATTTCAAAAATGTGCAATTTATTAAAATAACAATGAAACAGACATTATTCAAAAATACTTATCTTCACTAAGAATCTATTAAATTGCAATTACCTTTACTGGCAAACTACGTTCTTTAGTTTGCACTGTTACATTTGTTTTATAGTAACAGGTCGAGTGGCTTCTTTTTAAATTAGAAAACGTAATTGTGCTTGGCACGGATGTTGAATGAACGAGTATGACGAGTCCGTGTCTTGGAAGTCAACGGTTCCTTAACAGATGAACTACTTCTGGGGGCCCCGAGTGGCCGAGTGGTCTAAAGCGCTATCCGTTACAGGTCACTGTCATCTCACCTCTGTCTGCGTGGGTTCGAGTCTCAGATTCGGCCAATATGGGTATGTGAAAAAGCTTGCCAGTAACTTCTCGTGGGTCGGTGGTCCTTTCCCAGGGTTTTCCCGGGTTCTTCCTCCGTCATTAATACTGGCGGCCATGTATAGCCTATTGTGTGCTGAAAAATGGCGTTAAACCCTCGACAACAACAACAACAACAACTTAATTTGCTTTGCATATCCTACCATATATCCTAAGCATAAATGTTTGATTGTACAAAATATTTATTGCAGATCTGTAATGCAGTTTATATATCCACTCAATTAATGCCAAGTTAAATTGTATGATTAGCTTTACGATTTATTACCAAACGAATAGTAGTTATATTGTTTCATTTTATTTAATTTCATATTTGTTTTATTTCAGTCAAAATTTGTTTGTAGATAATAAAAGAAATATGAGATTTGTTAGCTAAACAGTTAACGCAGCAACAAACGAGTTTGGTTTTAATTTCTTTGATATGGGGTGAATTGGTTTATCTGGTAACAGGCTGTGTGCATTCAGGATGTCGATTGTGAACAGAGTAAAATGGTTTTAATTAGATTTGTAATTTTTCAAAACTTTGTGTTTTTGCGTGAAATATATTTCACAACTACAAAGAGCATGTCACTTTCAGGATAAAATTAATAGTTACGTTGTAAAGAGGTTAGTTATTTATATTTTTTGTGTCTTTGTAGGTATATGATATCTTGTGTCTTCTTAGATATGTTTAACACCATTTTGTAGGTATATGATATCTTGTGTCTTCTTAGATATGTTTAACACCATGTACATACTCGGCCGTTGGTGTTGTTCCCTAGGAACACCACAATTACGGCATCTACGGTCGGCACACACTTTTGAGTACCTGCGAAAAGGTAAACCATTTCTGATATTGTGACGTATCACATAGATATAGTTTATCTAATTACTAAACTTGCAGTTGAATGTTCATGGTTCTATGCAGAACACCTCTGAATTACGTGATAAATAAATAAGATACAGGGAACAGCTTCACCACCACAGATAAAATGATATAGCTTGGATGCCTGTTATGAACTTGTATCTCTTCTTCCATCTAGTATGTCGGAGAGTTCTAGTTCGTGTGTTGAAGTCACACATGTAGTACTTTCTGATGTTTTGGGCAGTCTTCTTCTTTCTTCTAACAACTGGCTTAAGCTTTCTTAAATTTATGTGACATGATCGATCAGTTTCTTTTCTGGTGTGTTGCAACCAGATATTCTTCTTTTCTTTTTGGTTCACATTCGATTTGACTTACAAGAGAATTGGTAAAGTTAACTAAGACTGATTTCATGGTGGGATATGAGTTAATAAAAATTATTAATAGTGTATTGTATTAGTATTGTATTGGAAAATTAAAAGCCATTTTTAAACATCTTAGCAATACGGGCAAATAGTGTGTGTGTGTGTGTGTGTGTGTGTGTATGTTTGCTTGAATTTTAACGGCGCACCAGCACTTTTGTGCTATTTAGCGCCATACAATAGGTTAGATGTTCAAAAGTAAGAAAGGTTTAACATCGACCAGCGATATACAAAACCATAATAGTTAAATATAAAATGGTAAGATGTTGGTGACAGGGAAATATGAAGCTTCCCAATCAACGGGAGATGTAAATGGTGTATGTTGATGATAAGATGTTGTAAAGAAGAGGTGATATTTGCATTAGATAAAAATATTCTAGGTGATGGCATACAAGTTATAGTTTAAAATAGAGATTTACTTCCTTTAGGAAATCTAAAATACAAGTGATTTGTATTGTATCAAAAAGTTCCTTCATGTCATGTACATTATAGTATTTAGCACGCGTAGGTTGCAGGTCGGAACACTCGGTCATAAAGTGTTTAACAGTGAATGGCTCATTGCAAGAAACGCACTCTGGTGGATCTTCACCTTTTAGTATGTGGGAATGGGTAGTGTATGTATGACCGATTCTGATTCTTGCAATGACAACCTCCTCCCTACGGATAATTCTGTAGGAAGGAACCCATTCTCCCAGGGTTGGTTTGATGGCATGAAGTTTGTTATTGACTGCATCATCCCATGACGCCTGCCACTTCTGACGTAGGTACTTTTTGATACAAGGTTTAAAATCAGTAAACGGTATGTATGTATGTATGTATGTATGTATGTATGTATGTATGTATGTATGTATGTATGTATGTATGTATGTATGTATGTATGTATGTGGGTGGTGGTGGGGGGGGAGGTGAGGTAATCTTTAGCCCAGTTTCCGCGAGTCGCTGTATTTGTTTGAATTCCTGCGTTTTCTAACGATAAAACTATATTTCATAAACTTATGACCGAATCACGCAATGATATCATCACTACCAGTATTATAGTCTCAATTTTCATATATAGTCCTTGAAAAATGCCATAATTACTTTATATACGCTGTAGCCTTGCTGTCCAAACAATTAAGTCGCCATTAGATTATCTTTAACAGTACCGCATACTGTCAAGCTGTTGAAAGAGACTGATTAATTGACATTATATTTGTAACTGTGCACCTAATTTGCAATCTACATAGCAATCGATAATTTGATTTGGCATTTCTATGCTTTAATAGAATCCGTTCCTGTCCTACATGCATATGCACGTCCATGTATACAATTTCTTAATGTCAAATAATATGGTAATGTTCACTAGTATTCAACAGTTCATTATTCATAGCTGACCTTTGAACCTTACACAATAGTAAGTGTAAACAAAAATATTTGCGTGCAGTTTAAATTCGTCATGTCCATTCACGATCATGCATTTCTTTTGTTCCAGTCAGGCATCTCCAAAAACAAAATGTGGTCGAATTTTGAAACTGTTTCTGATAAGCCTAAATTTTTTTTAGTCGATATTGTTTCTTTTTAATATGTTTGTATTTAAATGATTCAGAACAAGGTCTTGTTCAAGGTATTTACATTTCAGATAGCAGTTTGTTGATATCGAGATAAAGGGAACATGTGAACAGATTGAACGTCGCAGGGATTCATGTCAATTTATGCATATTTAGTAATTGTACACCTCTATTAGCTTTGGTAAAATATCCAAGCATTGTCTAGTTTCGTTCTAAATGAAACATTTCTACAGTATTCATTTCATAGTTATAGTTATTAAACAATTTAATGCAGATGCTGTTTGTCCGTCCAATGTGAGAAATATACAATATCTTCTTTTTATGATGACTCTTTACGTTGCTCGTTGCAAAACTCATTTCTTTCAGCAAGCTTTAGCTTTGCAAGTTTTCACTCTTTAAATTTTTTTCAGAAAGCAATGTGTATGCCATGTCAACCTTTCTTCCCAATGTTCCAGTCCAAGTTTATCTTGAGAAAATATAGGTCAATATCAATGTATGTTTGTATGTATCGTCGGATTATGTATCGTCGAATTATGTATCGTCGAATTATGTATCGTCGAATTATGTATCGTCGAATTATGTATCGTCGAATTATGTATCGTCTGATTATGTATCGTCGAATTATGTATCGTCGAATTATGTATCGTCGAATTATGTATCGTCGGATTATGTATCGTCGAATTATGTATCGTCGAAACGAATTATGTATCGTGCAAAGTAAAAGTGTCTGTTTACCAACTTTTATCAACGGGACGGATCTCAATCTTTAATAGGGAATCAGTGCATATCTTCTTTATGTAATGTGACGATCGATTCTATTTCGTGTATTCTATTTCATTTTTGTCTCGATCAATGACTGTTTCAATCGATTTTAATGTGTGTGGTCAATAGGGATTTCAGGCTCATTGCAAGGGTACCTTAACATGTTGCGCCTTTTCAGCCATTAAAACAATATAAAAGACGTGATGTTAGTTATTTATTCTTGAATTATCTTGAAACGATTATTACAATGTATTAGTGATTTTATCTTAAAAGTAAACCATTACTATCATGGCTGAATCAAAACAACCTACCTAATATACCGACACCACCACCACCACCTTCTTTGTTTCCTTCTAAATCAAACGTTGTTTTCATTGAGTGTTTTTTTCTGTTTTTGTCTAATTTTAGTGAAAGAATTTGTTGTATAAAAACTTGTATACATTCAGTTGAATGCAGATGCCTGTTGTGATGGATAATTGTAATAAACATTAATTTATATTTTATTTTTTAGTCATCTATATTTATGCATTTTTATTTTATTAATTAAACTGAATGGCTGGCTTGCGTTATAGTAAACGTACAAGTGCTATACCTGTAAAATTTATTAATACATCATGACTTATTATCAAGGTAAAGTCAACAACTATTTCGTCACATGCGCAATGCTTTAGTTGAATGGAGGTCAAGAAAACATCACGTGACACACTGAGTGCATTTGTCTTGTAGAGATATCATATTATGCACGCCCTAGTTCTTTGGCTCAATAATTTGAAAATGTTAGAATAGGACTGTTGAATATTTCATACTTTAAGGATTTCAATGTTCGAGAATTATATCAGGGAATCAGATTTTGTTGATTTGGTTCCCACATATAGACTATATAACAGAACTAAAACACCATACAAGGACTCTTCAGGTATTATGCTAGTATTGTAAGAGAGAAAGGAAATCGTGATTGATTTATTATTGTTGTAGACTAGAAGAGTGAAAACATTTATCATAAAACAGACAGTTTCTTGCAGATTATGAGATTTTATTTAATGCCTTCAACATTAAAAAAATTCAGTCGGATTACGGTGAAACTTGTAAGGACTTTGATGATATTTTCTTTACATTGGATTACCTTAAAGTAAAAACTTTCTGATTTATAAATGTAATTCTTCATAGGTGTAAGAAACTTCACTTGAATAATGTCGGCATTGACGTGAAATTGATAGAATAATATTTTAGGAATTCATAAACGGGAAGTTTTTTTTATTCGTTCATTTTATTTGATTTTATGTTTAGGGAAATAAATTTATATCTTAGAAAATTGAATGCTTGTTGGCTTTATCCCGGTCTTGTTACATAATATAAGACCCATTTCGTAACAATAATTTTTCACACATCAACCATGTTCAATGTTATCAGACATGTAGCCAAAAAGTAAATCTGAATAATTTTCTGAACCAATTGATTGACACTCTTATTGCATTGAACCATTTTTAACAACCGAACCGAAGACCTTTGATATATAAATCGACGTTATGTGAGCAGGACAGTATGCTGAGATACTAACCCTAAAAATAACCTGTATTCTAGCAGATGACATTTTGTGTATGCGCTGCTGTGAAAATGAAATATCTTCATTAACTGTCTTCGTTAAACTGGTTAGTATTTCTTTTCATTTATGTAATAATTGCATCTGACTGATATGCTCACATTTAAAGGCAATGCATAATTGCATCTGACTGATATGCTCACATTTAAAGGCAATGCATAATTGCATCTGACTGATATGCTCACATTTAAAGGCAATGTATAATTGCATCTGACTGGTATGCTCACATTTAAAGGCAATGCATAATTGCATCTGACTGGTATGCTCACATTTAAAGGCAATGCATAATTGCATCTGATTGGTATGCTCACATTTAAAGGCAATGCATAATTGCAGAATGCTGGAAATGAGAATTTGTTGAAGTATTTATGTGCTGCCAGTGGATGAAGGTCTCATGTATAATCATATTAAACATGAGTATTGCAATTGGCTCATTCTGTTTTTATTAAAACTAGAACGCAGAGAAAATAACAATAAATACTGTTTTCAGCAGATGGCAGCACAGTGTCACAGGATTAAAATAGTTTGTTCAATTGGTGTTATTTTTAATTCGAACCTCGTACGTCTGCTGTTGGTCCTTTGCTATCAATCCTCATAGTAAAATGATAACTTTCTCGCACAATCATATCATATCCATGAACTATTTGAGATGTCGGAATTGATTTATTTAACGGATGTACTCCGATTCTGGATACTTTCATGACAAAAAAATGCCCATCGAATCTGTGAATATTATATTTTGTCTCATTATGTACCATACTATTATTTGCTTTTAATACCCCTTTTTAAAAAAGCGATGTATATCAAAGATATATACATTTAAGGCAAAACTGTTTGCGAATGTAATGGATGGATGGTTTGCAAATTATCAAGTTTGCTTTAATGAAATGTCATGATTAAGAATAACTTCCACTATATTGAACCATTTGAAATATATATATATATATATATATATATATATATATATATATATATATATATATATATATATATATATATATATATATATATATATATATATATATATATATATAATACACGTGGAAACTATTTTACACTGAGTTACCTTCTGTGGTGAATCCATTGATGTATGATGGACACGGCTGAATGGCATTCGTACCAGCCGGAGTGTCTGGCCAACAACTCAAGTTATCCCAGGTCCTGTTGCAATATGAACCTGCAAACATTTAAGCCAAAATTTAATTTCTTTAAATTCTGGTTATCTTCACTTTTTAATTGGTGTTCGTTACAACAATTTCATACATAGCTAGTAACATTAGTTATGGAAGATTAGTGGATCAACAACTGTGTCATAACTTGAATTAGTATTTCTAAAATTCCATGACATGTTAGGTAACGATAGCGAGTGCCATCAGCAATCTACGTTTTACAAGTAATTACATACGTTTGACGACGATACGTGAGTTATCTGTACCGGTCCATTCAGCTTAAGTTTTAAGTAACAGGAATAAGACGAAGAAGAAGAGAGAAAAAAAACGCTTCAAATGCAAACTAATAGACGAAAGATGTTCCGACACTTTTTCCCATATTCATGAATATTCATATTTTGTCTTGGCAATGTATGTATCGACATAAATTTCGTACAGCAAATCTTTCTATAGTTATTGTTCTGAAGCAAACGACAGAAGAAAGAAACATTGGAGACTATGTACCATGTGCAAAAACAGTCTGTCTCGCAGAGACACGAAATAATGGTCATACAATGAAAAATCTCAGAACCGTAACCTTATGGACTAAACAATTTCGCCAATATATATTAGTGACCTGTATATAAACATTTACATAGCATTAAAAGATCATTATTGGGACCAGTTTATATAGTCGCCTTTGCAGGAAATCAGGTCACCGCGCGCGCGTGTGTGTGTGGGTGTGTGGATTGTTTAATGGACGGTTCACTGCATATTTTGTCCAATCTCGTTCTAAAGGTTAAGGTATGGAAATAGGTGTCCTCCTGCGCGTCGTACGAGGTTACTAAGAAAGGCAGGAGTCAGTGAACGAAAGAGAGTTGATTCGAATCCTACTGTTGAATCAGCTCGTGTCGGGCTTTGTGATGCATTTTTGCCCAAGGTACTCTATTTTAATTGCCACGGCATGAATAAACCTTCTTTTGTTTATGAGCCGTAAAATATCAAAACAGACCAAATTTTAATTCCTTGCATGATGAGAATAGCTACTATGTTAAGACACTTGCATTAGAACTGTATACTGTCACATTGTGATAAAGTGTTTCGCAATTTGTTTTTGGAATCGATATAGAACATGTAGTTCATAAGCACCATATATATATATATATATATATATATATATATATATATATATATATATATATATAATGAGGACTTTGGACAACACCTAATCATTAGAATTTCAAAGCGCTTTAAAACATCCATAAAAGCAGGACTACAGATAACAAAGAAAAAAGAAACACCATGAAATTAGAAAACATTAAAAAAAAATACTGAAAATATGTAAGGTCTGAAACATTATTAGGTCTTTAAGTTTGTTCTTGAACTCGAGAAAGGTGTGTTTCAAGATCACTCTGGGAAGGGACCACTGTGTTTTTGTGTCTAATTTCAATGGGAAATTCGTCCCACGTTGCTGGGCCCTGGTATGCAAAACAACGTTGTCCATTTGACTTCGTTTTCATAGTGGGAATAATGATATATGTATAACTGGCTTGTTGGAACATCAGAACAGTGCTAGATTCAACCAACAACAACAAATCAGAACGACCATCTGCCTTAATTACACAAGAACTCTCTTGCATTGGTGTTGACAATGCTGCACTTAGAAAAGTGCGCCTTTCAGAGGAAGGAAATCTGAGAGAACTCGGAGCTGGATACAATCTGTACCGGTCAGGAGAACCAAACAGTGAACAACGACTTTCAAGAATCGGTTTCATAGTAAAGGACTCAATCACCACCAAGTTAAGAAACCTTGCCATTGGTCACACAGACCGCATCATCTCCATGCATCTCCCGAATGGGAACAAACAACACGCCACACCCTTCAGTACATATGCTCCAACACTTTCGGCAGATTCTTCTGAAAAGGCTAAATTCTCCGCTGACCAGCGTAGACTTCTCAAGAGCTTCACTGAGAGCGACAAAATAAGCAGCCTTGGATACTCAGAAGCTTAGAAAGCAGTTATTTGGAAACATGGCGTAGGTGGCTACAATGACAATGGGCGACTAATTCTTGAACTTTGAAAAAAATTACAGTTCACCATCACGAACACCGTTTTCCAGCAGAAATAACTGCTTGCCAAAACTAGATCAGTGTACCAAGCCCATCTTGCTCAGCCATTAAGTCCACTCCACAGAAATAAGCATTCCACCTTGGCGCAGCTCTCTTCAGTGCATGCATATATATATATATATATATATATATATATATATATATATATATATATATATATATATATATATATATATATATATATATATATATATATATATATATATATACATATATATATATATATACATATATACATATATATATACATATATACATATATATATATATACATATATATATATACATATATATATACATATATACATATATATATATATACATATATACATATATATACATATATATATATATATATATATATATATATATATATATATATATATATATATATATATATATATATATATATATATATATATATATGTGTGTGTGTGTGTGTGTGTGTGTGTGTGTGTGTGTGTGTGTGTATGTGTGTGTGTGTGTGTGATTGTTTGATTGTGTGCATGCATGCTTAAAACCTAATTCAATTTATTTGGAATTTATTGTTTAAAGCATACCAAGACAAACTAAGATATTTGCATGCAAAAGAAAATCACTGATTCAGTCAAAGAAAGAAAGAAAGAAAGAAAGAAAGAAAGAAAGAAAGAAAGAAAGAAAGAAAGAAAGAAAGAAAGAAAGAAAGAAAGAAAGAAAGAAAGAAAGAAAGAAAGAATGAAAGAAAGAAAGAAAGAAAGAAAGAAAGAAAGAAAGAAAGAAAGAAAGAAAGAAAAACAATTTGCAAGGGAGAATATTCTTATATATGTGTTTGAATATATAAGTCATGTCCTATGTTAACATATAGCTTAGTGGTAAAAACTGTTTAAATATCTCTTGTTTGTAATCACGTAACACCGTTTGTTCATAAACATTTAATTTAGTTAAGAGTTTACCATTGTAATAGCTAGAATCAACATGTCGCGGTTAAATACGTAAAATAGAATGTATGGTATAAAAGAATATCGTATTCAAGAGTCTTTTCTTCCTGCCAATGTGATATTCATACCCGTTGCAGTGAAGGTATATCAATGGTATCATCTGTAGTTATAACGAGTAAATCGTGTTCGGACTATCATTACATCTGTCGGTAGAGTGTATCGATTTTCTCCCTGCGAGACACATGTATTTTGACGTGAACTACTTGCAGAATCTGTGCGAGGACGTACACACCGGGAAAAATCATGCATTTTAAGATAAATCGGTTTATACAGCAAATTTGTATAACGTTTTTGTATGTGTTACCTTATCTGTTAAATTAAATCTATTTGCAAAAGTTTTGCAACTTTTTCTTTTCCATGCATATAATTTTGCTGGTTAAACTTTATTGTTTTTGGAAGGACACACACACACACACACACAAAATACATACATACATACATACATACATACATACATACATACATACATACATACATACATACATACATACATACATACATACATACATACATACATACATACATACATACATACATACATACATACATACATACATACATACATACATACATACATATATGTTTTAAACGCACATCTGTACTAAATGGTACAATTGTTTTACTAGCATATATGACGTGAATAATCTCTGATAGCAACCAATATCGTCAAGTTAACCCGTGATTAGTAAAATTCTTTATCTAGATTTAAATTTTTTTTTCTAAACCCATCAGAGATTGAAAGAAATATCAAACTAATGTTGTCAAAGCTTGCTATGTCAATTATTATTACGTAAATCGTGTCTGAAATATGCATTGCATTTTCCTTTAATAAGCGTTTTTTCTATGAGGAAAATGTAGGCTTCTTTTTTATTTCGCAGCACATGTTAAAGATAGCTGTACAATCTAAAAGTAGAACTTCGATTTGAAATTATCAACGTTTATCGTGACCAACTGTTAAATTATTGCGTTCCAAGGTAAGTTATCGTGTGCAAAGAGGCATACTACTTGATGTCGTTTAATCGTAAATTGTTATGTTGAGACGTCATATGTGTGTGTGTATATATATATATATATATATATATATATATATATATATATATATATATATATATATATATATATATCAGATTATTTTTTCTCAAGTTGTAACGTAGACGATTAACGATGAGTGTCATAAAACCATAAAAGTCTTCCGTCTGAAGTTTTCCATAGCTTATTGGCAGGGAACACTTTTAATGATCTGATGTCAAATGAATTGTACCTGTATTTAGCAAACTTATATCACGCATACCATTTACCAGTTTAACGGGTTCCATTTTACCGAAACCACGTGAATCTTTTATCTCCAAGAAAATGTCTGCAATATAGAATAAATAATATATTTTATCTACATAAGTAGAATCCGACCTTATTCTTTGATTGCAAAGCGTATTGTTTTATTGTGTTGCTTTTAAGTTCTTCACTATTAGATTAAAAAGTGTTTTTACAAATGGCTCTTATTATATATAATACCATAGTCATTAAAATGAATGTTTTTTTAAAGGTTTATTATATAGCAATTTGATATACCAATACCATTTGTATATCAAATTTTGATCCACGTATGGCGTAATAATATCCACATATAAAATATTCTTGCAAATGTGTGATTTTGATTACGGATCAATGATGAATTTCCACTCATTAATCTCGTGGTGTATGAAACTAACGATGATAAGGATTAATAATCCCCATTTTCTAAATAAATTTGATATGGTACACAATTGCATCGCTTTCCGTTTCCTCCTCAAGTTTCAAGTATAAGGGACAAAATACTCAGAAATCTGGAATGTGAGAAATAAAGAATATGACCTCAATCTAATCTTGAAACTGAAATTGCCCAAGTTAACCTACAAGAATCTGGTACGTTTAACAGGTAGGTAAACTTTCTTTGCGATTTTCTACAGTGTTTATATAATCGATGATACAAGGTTGCAATATAGCCTGCCGACAATATACGATAACTTTCTTGGATACAAGGTGCACGTACTAACATACTGTAATGTAGTTACTGCTCTATTGTTGCTAGTGTTATTGTTTCGGAAACATCTCTCTCTCTCTCTCTCTCTCTCTCTCTCTCTCTCTCTCTCTCTCTCTCTCTCTCTCTCTCCATCTCTCTCTCTGGATCATCGTAGCAAGATAAGGGCGAAAATCCATAAAGAGAAGAGTGTAGAGGATTTTCATTTGTGTCATATGACGAGGTTTCAGACCTATTAATGATGGTGAAAGGTAAATCAAACCGACCAAATATTGTACAGAGAGAGAGAGAGAGAGAGAGAGAGAGAGAGAGAGAGAGAGAGAGAGAGAGAGAGATTGTTATGTTAATTAAAGAAAAATGAAGGATACATTGACAATAAATATACTAATTAATTCAATTACATCTTAGCTGGCACACTTGTCTCCATGTACCTGTCGTGAATGTTTGAGCGTAAGGTGTTCTTTATGCTCTACTTTCGTCATTAAAACCTTCTTTAGTGTTAAAATCCAAAGTGTGTCTTGTATTAATTTGATCAATATGAATTAAAAACAAAAAACAAGCAACATATCAGTATTTAAGGTTAACTGTGAAGAGCCACAAATGGCACAGAAGAACATTAAGTAGCGGACACGTCCGGCAGGAATGTGAGTTCATTCATTGGCTCCATAAACAGTTGCCGTAGTCATTCTGAACTCCGTTCAAAGCGCAAATATACACATCTATTTGCGACGTAAAAAAAACATTGTATAGTATGTACGCTGTATCAATAATATACCACTCGTTGTATACATTTTTATGCAAGCCTAGTTTCATTCTACTGAAACAGTTTATACATCTCGTGGTTTATCCTTGATCAGGGTAAATAAATGACACTGTAGCAATACTGGTAATATTGAATCATTAACATATCAGCCTGATGGCTCAAATATGATTCCATTCTGTTTTAATAGGTGGTATAACGTGGATGTCCTTGGATTAGTTAACGGATAACGTTGAAAGATACTATACCATCTATCTATCTATCTATCTATCTATCTATCTATCTATCTATCTATCTATCTATCTATCTATCTCTCTCTCTCTCTCTCTCTCTCTCTCTCTCTCTCTCTCTCTCTCTCTATATATATATATATATATATATATATATATATATATATATATATATATATATATATATATGCATCCTTAATTTATAAGGGTTAGAGAATATTGTACTTATTTATAAATTGTATTTTCTTCCTATTAACCATTTCCTAAAGCGATTTTCTGTCTTTCTCTTTTTAATAAATACATCATAATACACCTATATAGTTGTCACCTTTATTTTTTGCACTCATCTCTATATTACAACTATATAAAGCACCTCTCCCTAACCCACTCATAAAGCACATCATATTAGCATGTACATAAGTTGCATCATTTTTACTGGCTCATGCAAAGAGCCTAATTTTTAATATTAAGTTAAAACAAATCCTTGTGTTGAATTTCATGGAAAGGCGTACCTGTATATCGCTACAATGTAGCTTTTGACCTGTTTACATCATTACATGTTGCTATGTAAGCAACTGGCATATATGGATGCATAATCGTCAAAGATTGCCTTGGAAAGCGACGTTGCAAAACGTGCTTTACTGGTGCATCATACGTATTCTAGCTCTGGACATCCATTTCATGATTTGTAGTTATTTGCCCAGATAAAAGAGCATGAAACATTTTTCGAAATAAATTATTGCGAGGTAACAGATGGAAGTTAGAAGACATATTGCTGACATTCAGTTTACCTGATGTTCTTACAGGATCATTTTGGATCTTCTCCATGCATTCCTCCCATTTCTTTACTAACAATTTCTCTTGATCATCCTGGTGGTACCTTGCTACATTCTGCAAAAATAAATATGATTCAAATTGGCGTCTTAGCTGGATAATTTGCTTTAAAGTCAAAGCCATGAAGGCAAATATATATGTGAAGTGCCAAATGTTCGGTCGATCTATTAATAAACAATTAGTTGTGGCCAGATAGCCATTAGTTAGATTTACGAGACATCGTGCAAGAGAGTTAGATATAGTTAAACAGCCGTTCATGGCATGCATGTCAACAGTTGCCAATCCTAAAAAACACATGTCGCGACAAGAACGACTTAATAAATATGGTATACTTTGTCGAGCACATATTCATTTGTCGAACTTTCAGCTAACTTGCTGGAGTTCTCGCTCATCCCTGTTTTTGCGATTAACGCAATTGCACACGCTGACAGCATCTCTTGTTATGTACTACACATCATTGACTTCTGCGCGAAGTTCTTTATGTTGTTTTGATAGTACTTCATGTTTTTCACGAAAGGAATTAGCTACACTAATTTCTGATTGGTAGTTATTTTTAAACCTGGACCAGAGTAAGCAATATCCGCCAATGAAATTTCGATGTTGCATATTTGACCATGTGACACACAGTTAGTGTAGCGTTACAATCGCCAATAGTAGACACGATACAACTCAACGTAGAAATGTTACGTAAACGTGGTTATTACATGATGGATAAAGTACTTTATTATACAGGTGGAACACGGTTGGAATGTAACCTATATTCTGAACATGTTGCTGGGTTAAGATAATTAGTATGGAAGGGAGTGGGCAGATTGCGAATCATGTCACTCTGCTCTAATATGCAGAAGGTGAGCAAGTATTTTTAATAGTTGGGGTTTGTTTTTACCCACACACCCACTCACCCAAAACAAATATTTTTTGCCTAGGACTGCAAATGCTGTTTCAGAAGAATTCTCTAAGTTAAGAAAAACAAGACAAACAAAAATAATCATTGATCACTGCTAATGACTAAATGAACACACATACGGTATAATTTGTATCAATTATCTATTTATAATATCGATATGCGTATCGGTACAGCAAAAGTATCGATGCATCGATATATCGTTGATTTGTTTCAGCCCTAGTAGTGACAAAGGGTCAGACACAGATCCAAAAATGTAAAAAGTACGATCCCCAAGACTAATAGGAACAAAGTATTTTGAATCTTTTCAAGATCTACTGTCAGGTTTTAAATTAAAGAAGTAATGGAAGCTAATACAGTAGCCCCTAATAAATATGAAATACAAATTTCGTAAATCTTATACTTTAGCAATATAATACATACGGAATATGACGTATTCTGAAATGAGCCAGAATCTCGTTTATTACAGGTGGCGTTTGTGGCTAAGCACAAGACAAGTGAGAGACTGAAATAGCTCTATTGAAATAAAACAGAGCTGCAGCTAAATTAATGTATGTCTTTTCTGCACATAATAGACACCTGCTAATTACCATTCCATGCAATTATTCAGTGCAATCAAGAGAATACTGTAGTTTACAATGACTGTTGTTGTATAATAGATATATATCAGTGTGTTATCGGAAAGGCTCTCTCAGATTCTTGAACATGATCCTTAAGAAAGAACTGCATGTGCTAGAAAAGATCTTTGCGACTTCCTAAAATAATACATACATACATACATACATACATACATACATACATACATACATACATACATACATACATACATACATACATACATACATACATACATACATACATACATACATACATACATACATACATACATACATAATAAGCTTTTCACCATCGATGACAGAGCGCAACTACTGAAGGCTCCAGGTCAGATTGCGAAAATAAGCGGAGTAGTTAATATTCTGGTGCTGAATTCGGTAAGGAATTACCATTTTACGTTTTGAATGACATTATGTATTTTCTCTCCTAAAATCCTGAAAAGTGCTGAAGCAAAAAATAATATATAAGATCGATACCTAACATGAAAATGTATTGTACATATTTAAAGTAGCTATATACCTAGTCTCTGACACCTCATACATTTTAGTCTTAGAGAATAATTGTTAGTATTTCAATAGCAAAGAAACTGATTTTATTAATTATGTATATTTAATTAGCCCATTGCTATGAACAGACGTCATAATGTATGGTACAGAAAAGGCTTTGTGACAGCATCGATTAATTCGTAAGATAGACGCTTTCTAAACATCTTACTATAAGGCCTATACTGCATGTATATAGGTCTATTTGTTTACTTACATCAGATAGAGATCGTTCTCTGTATTATGTGTTTGGGTTGCTTATTATAATGCATGGCGTGGATTAGTAATATTCGGCTTGGGAAAGCACGCTGGTGAATCACATAAAAAGAAACAAATAAATGCCATACAATTTCAAAGTTACGAGTTTTGTAATATGTACTATTTATGTGATTAGATTTTTTTAAAAAAAATATTTGTATTTTTGGTGGCTTCTAAGCGCATGTTTGCGTGATTGCAGAGTAATTATTCATTGTCTAACTTGTTGCAATTATAACTAAGTATTCAACAGCGATCGTATTCGTCTATCATGTAGATAACTGAAATACGTATAGTTCATAATTTAAAGATTTGAAGCAAACGTTCGAACATATTCTTATATGTAAATGATAATGATAAATGCATTTCCTAACCTAATAATTTACTTTCTTATACGTCATACTGAGAAACAAATTTTGCTCCGTTCTCACAACCACACTGTATATACACTATGACTGCTTTCTAAGGATAGGGTCGGACCGCCTTCTTCTTGAATGTTGTATTTAAACCGGAATAGGAATAATGCATTGTATTGTGCACCATTTGGTGGCAATAATACGCCGGTTAATACATGATCATTCCTGCAATAGATGTATGAAGCCCTGTTATATATATATATATATATATATATATATATATATATATATATATATATATATATATATATATATATATATATATATATATATATATATATATATAATTTTCTGGCACATATAGATTTTGTATGAGTAGGACCGGTAACTAATTGTTAATTAAGTCAGCTATTAACGACCACTGTATTTTCAATTTGGTTATTTTCAACAAATGACCAGAAGACTCTGGAGACGGTAAAGAAGAATCGGGGTCTTGTATATGTACAGCTTTTGTAAAACACACTAAACGTATCAGCATTTTGCAAAATATAGCTATATTCAATCTCCTACATGACTTTCTGAAATGTATGCGTTGAAGACATGAAAATGCAGCTTCAGTAAGCCTCTGACTAACATGCAGAAGTTGCCCCGTTCTAGAACATTAAGGGCATACGTTATGACACTACTGAAGAAATAAAATCACCACCACAAACTGTGACTTCATAGATCTCTGTCCTGGCCGGTCTGAATAACAATCCTTATCTTTCAAGTACATTGATGAACTTTCCTTGTTGTCTACGAGCGGAATATGCAGATGCAAATAAACCTTTGGTGTTTTACAGTTGGAATGTTGCTAAATCAACTACTTGCTGAGATAACGAGAGAGAGAGAGAGAGAGAGAGAGAGAGAGAGAGAGAGAGAGAGAGAGAGAGAATTGTACATATACTCCAGATATAACAGAAAGGGCTATCACTGGATTCTTCTAGAAGAATACATGATACTAGTAGGCATAATTAATGTCTAATACAAATAATAGTATAATACTATCATACAGGTTAGAGAATTTTTAATTTATACTCTAAGGAGATTTGGACCCAGGTCAGCGGTAAAACGACACCTATAACCTTGCTTGCACATACGAGCCCACATTCACTCACGACTAAGTACACATCACCAAAAAAATGATACTACTTAATCAGTGTTATATGTACTCGTGTGTAACAGACACTTGCATGACGACCAAGTAATTCATTCTCATCTAGCTACAGTCATTTCGGATTCCTATGAAAGAAATCAAGGTATATAGAATTAATACTCTCCGTGGAGTACGCATTCAAAATTCAGATATCGTCTTATCATAATTAAACAGAACTAATGCTATATGGGTTCGATCGCCAATTGACGATAATATACAATCTTATTACCATAAAATTAATGTGTTCCCTTGCAGATCGCCGAAGTCATATATGATTCTATAATATAAAATAGACAAAATAAACCGTAATACGCCCCTGCCAGATATAAATTACTAATTGGATTATGTGTCCGTCAGCATGTGGCGATTTCAAGATTGTAAGAAGTCATAATTCAGTTACACGAACGTATTAATAGATATTACGCCTTGCCCTAGCTACATTCATTGATAGCTAACAATTCATTGGCATGCTATTTCCGGACATAGTAAAATCAATTCCTAGCTAACATGATTCATATAATTTACCACAGATAAAAAATATTCGCTATTCTCTCATTTTGTATCATACGTAATGCAAAAACTTCTTGACTAGATGTTTCCTATTACTTATAACAAGTATTAATGCATGATATTCTTAGAATATATGGGTCATATGACATTCAAGATAAACGAATGCAAACAATAAACTTCCGATCTCAATAAAAATTGAAGTATGAATTAAAAACGAAAATATCCAACAAATAAGTGCAAACTTATATCAATGTTAATATTGTATGCGATTGGCACAAACATTGTGCTTAATTAGAGAATCTTTTATATAAAGCTGAATCTCTTTTTCTGTTTCCTTCAAATGCAAGACATTATTCCTTTGGACAATTTACAGCATGATAGCACTTTCTACTCCCCCCTCAAAACACACATAGAGTCAAGACTTCTCTTTCCACACAAAAACGTGGACTGAAAACTTTCGCAAGGAAACTAATTAAAACATTTAATTACTTATGAGAACCAGCTCCATCATGTAGCTTTGACAGCCAGGATTAATCTTATCCAAACGCCAGATATTTTTCACATTCATCTAAGTCAGGATAATTCTCTCTGTTCTGCCTGTAATAATAATTTTTTCCCGAACAAAAGAAACCCCCTCATGTATGACACTTATTTAAAATGTTACGAATTGTCTCTAAATTGTTTCTACTTTGTCGTTTTCCGCTATTTAACCCGATGTAAATATATCTATCTGACTTTATCCAAACTTATTATAATCAAAATCTATCATTCCTCTGAAATAGCGAGTAGGTTTTTTCCCCAAAAAATTAAATATGTGATCAGAGGTAAAATAGATGAATACAATTTTCTAGAAAATATGTACTAGTGCTTTAAAATTTTTGCAGAATCATTTGTGTTAGTGCTGTTTTTAGCAATTTGTTTGAGTTATAATTTATTTATTTAAATTAGTTATTATCTGGAAATAAAAAGTGTTCTTTAACTACTACATGTTAGGAAACAGAGACTTAAATTTATAGCGAAATTTCACATAAGGACATATTCTTAAATTGTAGTGTTGTGATCAAATCAATGATTTTCGTATGTCTCCACTACATACGCCATCACATGCGCAAAAACAATTTGAATGTCCACTACATTATTTAAAATTTTAATCATTAGAAACTCTGTCTGAAATATATAGCATTATTTGAAATTTAATTCGCAATGCCCTAATTAATTTTGTTTAAATTTTCAATGTACATTCAATGGAAATAAATTAAAAATTCAGTTTTTAAATATTGTTTTCTCACGCACGCACGCACGCGCACACACACACACACACACACACACACACACACACACACACACACACACACACACACACACACACATACATACATACATACATACATACATACATACATACATACATACATACATACATACATACATACATACATACATACATACATACATACATACATACTTCCATTGGACTAAAGTCTGTATGTTAGCTCATATTCATATAAGCTAGTAAACGGAACTCTTTACAGAGTATTAATTTTCCATGCCAAGTTGTAATTTAATATGTCAATAACATTGTTTGGCGATGAAATATAACTCTTGTTATGTTCTTCCCTGTCTACCGCCCACCACGCACATTGAATTTACTTAACTATCCAAGAATAACAACTGCATTGTACCATTATAAGCTATGTCCTCGTGTATGTTTTCAACAAAAGGGTTTTGTTAATATAGTAGCGTTAATTCATTAAATATAATTTTGTAATAAACCATCAAATCATATTATTACAATCATATTATTACAATCATATTATTACAATCATATTATTACAATAAATCATCGTTTAGAGGAAGATTGTGCTTAAGAGAGAACGAAGCGTACCATGAATACATAATTCATAACAAGGAATTGACAACAACAAAATTGATATGCATCATCTACCAATGACAAAAATTTGCAGTTACTGCGATAGCAACACCACTTGCTGTGCTTCTAATGCAAAGAAGTTGGTCATCATCTAACCACACACATACGTCCCTACTCCCTCCAGTAGGGTGATTTTGATTAGTTGATACTCGCAAATAATGACACAACAAATTCTAATTCAGAAGCTGCTTTGTGACTTGATTTAAGCCCCTTACCGATGGTACGGAAAAGGGTATCATAGGATACTGCAAATACAACTCTGTTGAGAAACAGGAAATAAAACATTATGATGTAACAAACAAGCAAAAATCTTTTGAAATTGGATTAGACGAATTTAGCTCACAAGCGGACAGTTATTACCTATTTTGTATTAAATGAGTCATAGAATTTGGAAAATCTGTTGTTGCTGTTTTTTTTCGTAATGTACTGTGCTATCAGGTGTGTTCATTCATGTTTAACGAATTATTTTATAATATTTATTCTCATCATCATTCTGACAAAAATAGATAAGACTAAGAACTTTCTTATCAGATTTTTTAGTCCGAAAGTCATCACGATTGAAAAAGCTCGACATTTAAATGTTCCTCACTGTGCAAACATATGTGCACCACTGTTTTGTTCTGTTTGTAATCATCCCATCTTGCGCATCATCGTTGATACCAGTCAATAAAATCTGACGATAAGTCCGGGCTAGATCAAAATGTAAACAGTTACGTCAATAAAACATGGAATTAATTGTCTTGAAACGTCTTAGACATTAAGTACCACGTTACTTTGGGCGGTAACCTAAGCACACAAAAATGATAATAATCAATAATTATGCAATGCCGACATATGACAAGAAAGACTGTTGCATATCAAGATAAGATTTTTATGTATAACAAGTGTCCAGACTCAAGTAATACTGGTTGACACACGAATTTGGTGCATACAATGTTTGTACATTTATACTTTGGCTGTGAAGGATTAACTGCAACATGTATATTACTTCGAATCACAGAAATCTCATAAATCTCATGAATAAGTTTGCCTATTTTCCACATGATGCAGAAATGTAACCAACGTTAATATGTGCTTTTAAGAATGAAATTTATAAATACAGTACGTACGCTGGTAATTTACCTAGCTAGCTTTGGTTTTTAATTAATTGATTAATTAATCAGATATCCCGGTTCGACCACCTATATCCGCCATTACTTTACTGAGAACATGAAACCTTACTTTCACCCCTCCACCTCTTTATTTCTGTTAAATATAGGGCCTGTTAACATTGTGTGTCGCTTGCCTGATGTGTACTTCTCATCATCAAACATGGTATGGGTTTGGTTACGGTAATTTTTGAGGGTGCTTTATCACGAACTTTCATACCGATAAGAAGAGGAGGAGTGTAGTTTCAACATGTTGAAGCATAATACGTTTTTGAAAACAGCGTTCAACAAGGACAATGGCGGCGCTTAAGAGTGCCTAGGCGTCTTGGGAAAAGACTAGAGGAATGCACGTGGTTCAATATCCTAATTATCTAGGACGATGATTTATCAGATAAAGCTGATATTTTTCCATGGTTACAATGGAGGAGTTCCGTTTAATTTGCCCATTCTCACTCCCTTTTTCCTTCCGTTACTAAACAATATATTCCAATGACAATCTAAGAACGTTGGTCAAGGTATCAACAATTAGGAACAAAATGTTTAATGCACTCCGACTAATGGCATAACAAATCAAAACAATTAAACAATATTTTTCAAAATAATGAAACGTTTCATTTTTTTTGGGAAACGACAAAGATAACCGACGAAACGCAAGAAGCATGCAACAAATACGAAGACATAAGGATTACTAATACACGTATCAATGTACTGACATATGTTCAAGGACGTGTTATTACATACGTGTTATTACATACGTGTTATTACATGCGTGTTATTACATACGTGTAATTACATACCATTGATCGTTGGTGGTTAAACGTTTGAACGGTAGACTGGTAGGACAATAAAATGTACGATTATTCTAAAAGTATTGTAAAACAAAAATACCTCAAAGATACGTGGAAGGAAACTAAAAAGATATATGAAAAGAAATTGAGCACAACAGAAGGGAATATATTATGACTTGTGGGGTGATGGGACTTTCATTCACAAGGAAAGTGTAAAACAAACTTTCTTCACCAACCGATATTTCATGAATTTGTGTCAATGTAACGGTTTACCTTTCAAAATGTAGAAAATTTATCTTGTAAGTAATAAGGATTATTATAATACCTAAATTAATTTGATATAGGTATCTTAATGGCACGATTTCTCTAAATATGAGTAAACAAAGTCACACAGGTTTGAATACAAGCCATGAATGTATTGTCACCTTGTCACGCCCAACCTAAATTATTTGCATTCTTTTTGTGGTGTTTTCCTTTGATTTGCTTTAAAAGTCGAGACAATAATACATACCGCACTCCGATTGACGGAAAAATGCTGTATGGAACGAACACTGTGATACCAGGGAATGTACATACAACATAGTCAATATATTGCCAATCATTAATGATTCTTGTCTCCAAATAAATTCTAGTCGCCCCAGCCATTATCACATCATGCCTTAACCTCATGAATGTGTAAAGGATTATGAGTATAATATAATGTTCAAGGATGTTAATGATGGTGATGGTTTTCGTGGTGGAAGAAGACGGAGTGTGCAATATCACTTTATGATTTTTGCACACATGAGGAAATGAAGTTTCTGCAGCAAAAGGGCGGACTCAGTATACCCAGCTCTCGACCATGAATGCTTACTAGCTTGTCTATTAAATTTGAAAGTAAGACAATTCCTGCAATAGAAGCTGAAAATTAGTACGAAGCGGATTATATGGTACTACTTGGGTAACTTCCTAAAATGACTCATTAAATTAACCATTTCCTGTACAACAAACGGCTCTTTTATGTGCAAATTAAAACTGCGGTATCAAGTACGGTGTTGTCACTTTGCCGGGCACATAGCAGTGCGTAAAGGTCGTATAATAGTGCAATTTACCTACATTGTCTATGTAAGGGAATCCTTGATGGCAAAATCATTAGAAAATGTATAACTTTGCTTTCCTCACAAGGGTGACAATTTACCGCAGAGAGTTTTGAAACTGAAAGTTAGGCTACAAATGTAAGACACACGCTTTGAAAAGAACGCGTCAGAAATTCAGAACTTGCGCGTAAGGGTAATGTCTAGCGGGAATATCAAAGCGCGGGCACGCATAAGATATTCATTCATCGGGGTGTTTGTACTGTCTTGGGCTGTGCAGTATTGTAACACCTGGTGAAATGCCTGCCAGCGCTTCCAAACTTGTTATCGCACTTGACATTGGTTGTTCCCACCAATTTGACTTTGGCTATACATATTGTTCTCGCCATCCGTATCAGTGTTTGGATCCACTTCTAAACCAAAGTCTACTGTAAATTAATTTGATTGCTGAATAGTTACCAAAAAAAGAAGAAAAAAAAAAGAAAGAAAAAAATAATAAAATAAAATAATGCAGAATGACAGTAAAATCTGGTTTAATGTCAAAATAGTATATTTCAACTGACAACACATGTATATGTTTATCTGCAATGGAAAAATCATGGATTCATAAACGAAAGCCATTTTATATAGTTTAATATTAGTGTTCGTACTTATTTTTTGGCTCTTTAAAAGAAGCGGTGCTATTGATTTTTTCCTTTCATTATCATATGTGTCATAAGTTAATTTTAAACATGTCATTATTTGTTAACAGCCTGTGCTAAATATTTGATTTTTCTGTTGAGATATTGTCCCAAACTATCTGAATAAACTTTACAAGGTAAATGAAATAGTCAAATAGCAGCAATGGTTCAATTATTTTGTTTAGAACTAACACGTATGACATATTCTATTGAAAATCATCAAGAAACGAAATGCTGGTGATTATACAGTTTATTATAATCTCTTCTTCGTACGTTGAATAAATAATGATACGGTCAAAATGACAATGCAGAGAGAATAGTTACCAAGTGGTTGTGTATAAAATACAAGGCGTACTGCATAATAGTGTTTATTAGTGTTGTGATGGGGGTGTAGTTTTGAATATTTTGAATCAAATCAATACATAACTGATTTGGAGTAGTCAAAGAGGTAGTGAAGGGAACATTTATTTAACAATAATGCATAATAAAGTAACGAGAACATTAAATTACATACTATATCATGATGAAGTGATGAGATTATTCAATTAGATATTTTCTCATGATGAAGTGACGAGAAAATTAATTTAGATGTTTTCTCATGATGAAGTGACGAAAACATTGATTTAGATATTTTCTGATGATGAAGTGATGAGAACATTAAATTACATATTTTCTTATGATGCAGTGACGAGAACATTCAACTAACCCACTCTCATGATGAAGTGACAAGAACTTAATTAAATGTTCTCTCATAATAATAAAGTGACGTTAACATTGCATAAGGTGGTCTTGAAAAATGAATTAACGCAGACATTAAAATTATATGCTTTTACATGATAAATTTGACGAGAATAGTATAACGTATACCATTATGATGAAGTGAGGAGAATATAGTAGTAATGTGAGACACTTTAGCGTCAATTGGAAAATACATTACAGACCCTCCCCTCTGAGAATGTTTAACGTCAATATTTTAAAAGTCACCATCGAAACGTTTGGCGTCCAGAGGAATTGAACATGGGGGATATTAGGACCGTATAGCGTCAAGGGAAAGTGGGGTTGAGTAGAAATGAAACAGGTGAGGTGACGTCACGGTACTCGAAATTGGCAACAATGCTGAAAGGGACTCCCCAGAATACTCTACTCTAGACAAATACAGTAGATATATAGACATATATCACACATACAACATAGATACATATGTTGATGAACACCAATGGACAAGGGACATTGAACATGGATGAGCATGCCTAGGGACAATTTGAAAATTGTATAGGGTCTCTCTAAGGACAAGGATGGTAGAGGACCAAAGATAAAAGAGACAGAGACAGTACTAGCCCGAGATTTATATATGAAGCATTATACAGACCTGAAATTATGTCGGCCGTGTTCATAAATTTGCATAAATGTAATGATGCAGTAAGTAGCTATAATCAAAGAAAAGACCAACGCCAAAATGGATATGACTAAACGTAACGCTAAAATTACGAAATCGTCACAGAATTTAAAGAAGACTAAACATATCACAGAACAATTGGTTACATTGTTTTAGACTAAAATTGGTACCTAGTAACTATTAACTATTTATAGTATCTTCTTGTGTGATGATTGATCGTGAATAAACACACATGTGTGTATATATATATATATATATATATATATATATATATATATATATATATATATATATATATATATAACCTGTTAAATTTACTATTAAAAAATCCACTATCTATTTATAGCTACAACCAATGGAAAAACACATGTGTATATTTATAATAAAAAAAATTCCAGCCTCCATGACGTACTGTACTAGACGCTAGGATATAATGGCTGTAATAATTACAACAGTGATGCAAGTGACTGACTTGAATATGCGCTACTGTAGGTAGGTAGGTGGGTAGAGGAAATGAATTTGATAGACCAGTACATACACACAAATGTACGCGCGCACACATACACACAAATGTACGCGCGCACACATACACACAAACACAAAAACCACACGTACGAGTGCACAAAAACAGATACATACATAAACGTAGGAGTGTCACACACACACACACACACACACACACACACACACACACACACACACACACATACACACACATACACACACACACACAGATGGGAAGAAGAAATAACAAACCGAAATCTACTATCCACACACGTGAAGGAGCTAAGAGCATCCACAAATACACAAGAAGAGAGAAAAAAACAAACCACATATACTATGAGCATAGAAGGGAGTGGAAACAAACTACAATATATATTATCCACACAAACGTACACGAAGGCACACACACTATCTGCTATCAACGGAGAAGGGAATATAAAGCCTAATACCCACTCTCACCACAGAAGGGAACAAAATAACCTCAATATATACTATCAACACAAGCGTAGGATAAGGATACATGCAGAAGTATACACACCCATATATACTATCCACAAATAATGGAAGCTAGACAACACACACAAAATATACAATCCACAGAGAAGGGAAGCTAACAAATAAACAACAACAAAATCGTCTATCTGGATAACGTACGCGCATGCATACAAACTTCAAATATACTATTCACACACGGGAAGGAGAAAAAAATCCACAAATATACTATCCACGCACAGAAGGGAGAAAAAAATACCACATTATACTATCAAAAAGGCCATATTTTCTATCCACACACGGGAAAGAAAAACTACAAATATCCTATCCACACACAGTTAAACACACACATTCACACACAGGGAAAGGAGAAAAGAAAAACATAAATATACTATCAACACAGAAAGGAGGGAAAACAAACCCCAAATATACTATTCACATACGTGAATACGAGAAAACACAATATGTACTATCCACACATACGTACGTACATATACAACCCTCGAAATCAACTATCCACAAAGATCTACGCTCACAGAAGGAAAAGGAAAAAACAAACACAAAATCGACTATTCACACTGAGGGAAGAAATACACCATTAAATATATACAATCAACACTGAGTGAAGAAAATAACGTATTATATGCTATCAATACAGAGTGAAGACAAATAATCAATTATATATACTATCAACATACAGTGAAAAAGAAAACTCTGTTTTAAAAGCACCGAGCCCTCACCTACAATGATCAACTCTACCAAACACCCCTACCCCATACCCCCACCCACACACACACACACTCCAAAGACCATTTAACAAATTATTAGATGATGTCAGTGTCTGATTTTAGAGAGGGAAAAAATCAAGACACAAAATGATGGATGAGCAGATTTTTACCCACTTGCATGTGTAAAGTGCGTACGTGAAAGAGGAAAAAGCGGAGAGGGGTTAAGAAGAACACTGCA
>JARLTB010000131.1:927500-1010000 GCA_030141615.1 Unio pictorum | reverse complement strand
TTGTCCCTTGACATAAATTTTTTTATTTCTCTCAAAGAGCGCTTTGTAGCTAGAACTCTCCGTGATCTTAGTACTGTAGTGGGATAATTAGGCTAAATGGACTATGTTTGTGATGTTCTTCTTAGCGGCTTCAAGATTTGGTTATGAATAATGAGTTTGTTGGAACGCCAAAACCTCTTTACGGCGGTGTCTTTTAGCAGTGCGACGCTGCTCCTTAACACTGCTATACCACGGAGAACACCTTTATATTGATTTTCTGCACTTGTTGGCTGGGGCACGTTTTTCAGGCAATGAAAGCATGCAGTTATCTGGTTGTTCTACTTTAGGAGGTAAGCAGGTTGTTAGGTTGTCGTGGATGTCATGCATTAGTTTTGTTCTATTTATCATACGGAGGTTTCTCTTAGTGGTGGAGGGTAATAGGCTGATAGGTCGAGATGGCATATAATGCAGAGGTGATCTGATGCAATTTCGTAGAAATCCAGTCTTAAATGTAACCAAGTTTACGGGTGGCTTGGTTAACTGACTGTTTAAGACTGAAAACATGAATGAAATCTAGGAGTTTTGACGTGTATGGGTTTCCATGACTGTCAAAGTGAAAGTTGAAATGTCGAAGAATAATTAGGTTGCCACCTATCGAATTTCCATACTCCAGAAGATTCGGAAACTGCTCCAAAAAGAGAGATTCAGTAGCTTGTTCTTTCTACTAGAAGAAGGGCGGTAAAGACAGAACAAATGCACTGACCTTTGTTCCAGTGTGAGTGTTGTTTGGACGTGTGGCAGAAATTGAAGGTTGTGTTGTACTTAAGACAGTTTATTATGGGATTCTTTGTGTTGACAGCAATTCAACCTCCGCGAGTGTAGCGGGGGAACGGTTTGATGAAGTATGCGGTAGGTGTAAAATCCGCGCCCTTGGGCTCATGTCTGATGTTTTTAGCCATGTTTCTATCAGGAAGCAGACGTCGATATTCTGGTCGTTGATAAAATTGCGCTTTACCAGTGGTACTACTGATTGGGCGTTGAATAATGCAATACGCAATGTTATATCTGGGACAGTTGATACAACGGTTGATGATTTAAGATGTATTTTCACCAGGTTAACAGAATTAACATTCTAATTTTAAATGGTTTACCTGGAAAGGGCGAAAGGGAGATAACTGTAATTCTTCTTACTGTTCCACGCCGCCCAGCTTTGAAACAACATTTCTTTTATCGCTTACATTTACATTTAAGTAATGACGAATGTAGTCCCAGTTCGTTTAGTTTGAGCACAATGTAGTATGGAGAGCCAAGGTGTGGTCATTTTAGCAATTAATGAGGGTCCATCATAGCGTAAGCTGGTTGACTGGCGATCACGTGATGGCGGTTTATTCAAAAATCAATGGACGTCTTAACAGTGGAACAAGACAGCTTAGAAACATTATAATTGTTCTCGTTTCCAACACAAGAGGATGTATAAACACATACGAACTAAACAGTCAATGCATGATGAAACACAATAATGCAATCGAAGATAGACAACAGGCACATATATCATGAAACATAGCACAAAAAAGGAATAGCTGCGTGGTTTCGCAATTTAGGGACGTTTAGAAACTACATATTAGAATACGATATAATCTTTGTTTTAGTGAAATATTGGCAAATTTTGATTCCATGTTAATTTTCCATCAATTCGTTTGGATCTTAAAGGATTAATTCGTTTATCTTGAAATATTTGATGTGCGCATACATAATTGTTGGACAAATAAAGTTTATCAAAATTTTATTCGGATTTCCAACGCTGGAGTTTTAAATCTTGTAACTCTATAATGAACTATAGATAAACACAAAACAGACTTCAGCATACGCCATCGTGTTCGATCTTGGACTTTCCAATTGGACTCGAACCTGAATCTTTCAGAACATTTCATTACAATGACTAATGAAATTTAATTCGTGGATTATTTTTGGATTTTTTTAAAATTTGATTCTTGAAACAGTATGTTCTTTTCCCATTTAAAAATCTTTTACCAGGGAAATAATTTTTGGTTAAAATTTACAAGCTTGTTTTTCCCTATCTTTGTCGCCGTTTGTTTGTTTATTAGAGCCTATACTTGGAACAATATCTATATATTAGTTTTTTTTTTATTCCATTACATGATATTGTAATGCAACTTTATTTACTAGATTTAACATTATTTGGAAATTCAGTTCAGCTCTGTTTGCCCTGTAATCAATATTTTATGTTCTGTTCTTTTTTAGAATAAGATTCATAAAGTTAAATCGAGGCCATACTTAAAGTACGTATCAAATAACGTGTCAATTAAGTTTTTTTTCTAGAGGATCAATTCACATCAGGGCAAGTGTTTTATCTATTAGCTAGATTTAATAGTGATGTCTTGAGAAAGAAAAGTCATTAGTGCCTTAACATATGCGAGTTTAAAGTGTTTTATCTTGTGCCCAATCTTTAGACAAATTATTTTGTTTTCTTCAACTTATATATATTTCAGGTTGTTTTCACTGTAAATAATTGTGCTCTTAATTAGACAATGACATTTTATCAAAATTTACACAGAATTCAAATTGGAATATTATGTTATGTGATTCAACAAAGAACTGTTAAGACATCCGTACGATGCTGATCACAGCATACGTTATTTTCCATTTTGGATTTCATCGGGTTTCAAAGCCAGTTTCATTAAGACTTTTATTACTACGACTTTTAGTTTTTAATTCTTGGATTATATTTGTATTTGATTCGTAAAATCGTAAGTTCATTTTCTCATTACTGCCTTGCTTTTCTAGGAAAATAATTTATTTGTTAAATTTTATAAACTTTTCTGTGTTCCCTTTTTGTTACAGTTTGAAACAGCCTAAACACGTAACGAATATATATATATATATATATATATATATATATATATATATATATATATATATATATATATATATATATATATATATATATATATATATATATATATATATATATATATATATATATATATATATATATATATATATATATATATATATATATATATATATATATATATATCAGATTTAATCCTGTGAGAACCAATTATTATTGAGCCACTGAATAATTTCATATCATTTTACTCCAGTTGTTTTTCTTCCTTCCATATTTTTAAACATATCCAGATTAGCATGTTCAGTCTTGCAATGAAATGAAGATTATAAGGTACGTTCTTTCCTTTCTTAAAAAAATGTAATTATATGTACATGTGTATCAAACAATGGTGTTTTGGTTTTCTATAAATGTAATTATATGTACATGTGTATCAAACAATGGTGTTTTGGTTTTCTATAAATGTAATTATATGTACATGTGTATCAAACAATGGTGTTTTGGTTTTCTATAAATGTAATTATATCTACATATGTATCAAACAATGGTGTTTTGGTTTTCTATAAATGTAATTATATGTACATGTGTATCAAACAATGGTGTTTTGGTTTTCTATAAATGTAATTATATCTACATATGTATCAAACAATGGTGTTTTGGTTTTCTATAAATGTAATTATATGTACATGTGTATCAAACAATGGTGTTTTGGTTTTCTATAAATGTAATTATATGTACATGTGTATCAAACAATGGTGTTTTGGTTTTCTATAAATGTAATTATATGTACATGTGTATCAAACAATGATGTTTTGGTTTTCTATAAATGTAATTATATGTACATGTGTATCAAACAATGGTGTTTTGGTTTTCTATAAATGTAATTATATGTACATGTGTATCAAACAATGGTGTTTTGGTTTTCTATAAATGTAATTATATGTACATGTGTATCAAACAATAGTGTTTTGGTTTTCTATAAATGTAATTATATGTACATGTGTATCAAACAATGATGTTTTGGTTTTTTATAAATGTAATTATATGTAAATGTGTATCAAACAATGGTGTTTTGCTTTTCTATAAATGTAATTATATGTACATGTGTATCAAACAATGGTGTTTTGGTTTTCTATAAATGTAATTATATGTACATGTGTATCAAACAATGATGTTTTGGTTTTCTATAAATGTAATTATATGTACATGTGTATCAAAACAATGGTGTTTTGGTTTTCTATAAATGTAATTATATGTACATGTGTATCAAACAATGGTGTTTTGGTTTTCTATAAATGTAATTATATGTACATGTGTATCAAACAATGGTGTTTTGGTTTTCTATAAATGTAATTATATGTACATGTGTATCAAATAGGGCATAACCGACTTTTGATCCGGAAATCGGATTCCACCGGATAGCATGAACTTCCGATTAATCGGAGTCGGACAAGGCAGGAACGACCGATTCGGATAATAAAAATAATAAAGTTGAATTTCTATAGCACCGTGTCTAACACTGCGTGTCATTCGATAGTGCGTTAATAAAGTTAAATAAGAAGTCAGAAAAGTCCAGTATGGTCAACACAACCACGCTGTGAGACAATCTATTTGAACTGGCGGGTAAAAACCGAAAATGAAGCCGGATATAGTAAAGTACTAAGTAACATGCTAGACACGGCAAAACCAGATACCAGAAACCCGGAAACGGAACATGAAATGTTTTAGAAAAAAAATACGGATTTAACATTTCCGATTAATTGAATCGTATCCGGAATCGGAAAAATTTCATGCCCAAAATCCGGAATCGGAAATCGGTAGAAAAATGCTAATCGGTTATGCCCTAGTATCAAACAATGGTGTTTTGGTTTTCTATACTTTTAAATGGAGCAGTAGCTACTGCACACATTGGAAGGAAAGTCGGTAGTCAAGTCCGAGCTGATAACGGTTATGAAAGAGCATAACAATATCAGTAGGTCTCTTTTTACTTAGCAAAAAGTATTTGAAAAAGTGTATCATTGTGGAATGGAGTTTACAAATTTAAGTAAGTGACAGATAAATAATATCAATTTACAACGATTTAAAGACTTAGTCTACTAAAATATTTACTGCAGCATTGAAAATTTAAAAGATTAGGAAAAGCTAGTAACCGCCTGTATTGGTTAACTACAAATATATTGATGATATTTCTACTCTTTATCATAACACATGTACCGTCATAACTTTTGTTTTCTCTCATTTCAGAACATTTTAGACAATTTACATTAGGAAAGTTAACTGGTATGCCTCTCACGTGCAGAGAGTGGAAGTCATTGCAATTTTATGAATGTTATATCCGCTCTCAGATTTAATTACGCTGGACGTTATTACAAGTTTCTTTGTCCAGCTAAACGATATATGCTAGGGTAATATTTAAGTTGTTAATGTAGGGTTTGACGCCATTTTTCAGCACAAGATAGGCTATACATGGCGGTCAGTATAAATGGTGGAGGAAGAACCCAGGAAAATCTCCGAAAGAACCACAGACCCATGAGAAGCTAATTCAAGTTTTCTCACGTATCCACATTGGACAAGCCGGAGACTCGAACCCACGCAGACAAATGTGAGACGGTAGTGATCCGTAACGGTGAGCCACTCAAAGACCCTATTATTTACGTATGTTTTTTACATTTTAAAAGGATGAATGACTCCTAATTACTATCTTGTATATATTGCTTGTCATTCATTCAACAAGTGTGAAGCTATTCCGTACTAGATTGGCACATACAAGAAAAGAAAAAATAAAAGAACCGTACAGACAGTAATGTTTTACAATTAATGGAACATGTACATTTTAGCTGGAGTTTTATAAACTATGTCGGCTTTTATATAATAAAAAACATTGCTTCAGTTTCAGTACGATTCAATGAAAAACTCATTTCGGTGAACTTTTGTCAATTTTGCAAAAATATGAGCTGCTTTATATTTTTTCTTGATCACAAGACATGACTCATACAGCACGATCTATACGACATCTAGACAGAAGAAAGAAAACGTGTTGGATTAACAAACGGATGGTATTTACAATTCCAGCTGGTAGCTTCAAACCAATATCAGTAGTGGCGTATCGTGAGACCGTGGCTTGAACGTGTAGCTTAAATAAGGTAATAATCGTTTCATTATATTCAGTTTTAAACTCGAAAGTTTGTTAAACGAAGGCTGGATAAAGTCTGCTTGAGCGTAAATAAATTGACTATGAGCCCCACATGTAAAATGTTGCGATATATACTGACGTATGGCAACTGACTGTAATACGTGTTTCTGTGTTAAGTCAAGGGTTAAAATATTCATAATGGTTTGCTTGGGTTAATTATTTGCATATTTGTTATTAATTATATTGTACTCACCGATTATCTGTATGTTCCAATTAATGAATAATGTTAGTATGAATATAGCAAATGTGCAATCTCGCTTGACGACTGGCAAGAAGAAGAAGGAGAAAGAGAAAATTAATGTACTCGTTTTGTGATCACTAAATAATTTAAATATTGCCTATTGACATATATTCTGCTCTGTAATTAATACAGTTGTAAATATAACTTGTTGTCAGAATCGGGCGAGGAAACAGAAACAAGAATGATATACTTATGTTAAATGATACCTATACCCCAACCCTCATCCCACGTGACTCCAAACTTATAACTATTGACCAAGAACCTTATTGCGAAGGGAACACAGTCTTTTTACCTACCCAAAATATGTTGGATACATGAAGATGGGTATGTATAATTACAGTTTAATACACAAAGAGGGATGTTAATAATTACAGTTTGGTACGTGAAGAGGGATATGCAAAATTACAGTTTAATACGCGAAGAGGGATACATGAATTACAGTTTGATATGCGTAGAGGAATACAACAACTACAGTTTGATACAAGAGGGATATGTATAATTATAGTTTGCTACAAGAGGGATATGTATAATTACCATCTGATACGTGACGAGGAATATGTATAATTACAGTTTGCTACAAGAGGGATATGTATAATTACAGTTTGATAAGTGAAGAGGAATATGTATAATTACAGTTTGCTACAAGAGGGATATGTATAATTACAGTTTGATAAGTGAAGAGGAATATGTATAATTACAGTTTGTGCAAGAGGGATATGTATAATTACAGTTTGATACACGAAGACGGATATGTAGCATTACAGTTTGATACGCGTAGATTGATATGTATAATTACCACTTGATACATGAATACAGATATGTATAATTACAGTTTCGGTGTTCAGCTACTGTGGATAATATAGAAATGGCCGTAAGTAGGTAAATTAAGTTACTGCATTACAATATGTTTGGACTTAGAATTTATTTTGGTTTGGAGTTTCACAGCACAGCAAAGCGTATTAAGATAAATAGGTCAGGGTAACTTGGATCAATGTGACTATCAATATATTGTACCTGAACGGGGATCCAAACCATTTCGGTTAAGTCCTACCAACTAGGTACCACCCCTCCTTTTCTCATGTGTAGAGCATATCTTTTTTTCAAAACACACCTAATGACGATCTTTTTTTAAAAAATAAATAAATACTACGAAATAAATTGCTTTAGGTTGTTAGTTTTCTCCAGTATAACCTAATCTTACCATGATAATGTAGCTAAATTGAATTGTCTTTAAATAATTTTAAAATGTTCCATATTTGTCTTTTATTCATATAGTAGATATATTTAGATTTAAAACAAAAAGCGTTTAAGTCTCTTGAAAAATAATTTTGTACACTCTATGATATCAGTTTCCTTAGACATACACACACACTTATATATATATATATATATATATATATATATATATATATAGAGAGAGAGAGAGAGAGAGAGAGAGAGAGAGAGAGAGAGAGAGAGAGAGAGAGAGATGAGGGGGCGGGTAAGCAGTGAGAATGAGAATAGAAGATCGTTGTTTCAGGAACATAACCTCTGCATGATATAAAAACACCCCCAGCACCTGAAGGAAGGCGATATTTCATGACAGTTAAACAATTAATCATGTTATAAATAAACGTCATTGCATCACAGTCGCATTAAAAAATATTTTGATTGTTAGATCATATTATGTTTGGAAATATAGAGAAAAAACTATATTGTTTCATCACAAATATGCAAAATCTACTGAGTAGTTCATACTGCTTATGTTGCAATAAAGATCAAATTCAGTTTTAGTATACTATGTAGACCAAGTTTTCTCAGACACGCAACATACTTCTTATCAGTTTTTCTGATCAGATTATTTTGGGGGAAATTCTAACTTCGACCATCATTGATCTAGGCAAAGAAATTCCTTAAACATTTTAAATTCATCAAAAACAATATGATGCTTTGCTGATAATGATGAATTCCGATATTAACGTGGTTTGTTCTTTAGTTTATGAATGAAATAGTCTGGACTGGTTCAAACTATCAACGGTTATTTTCTCTGAGTTTATTTAATTAGCATAAACAGTGTATCATTGCAAAGTATACAACACTTCAGTTCTCATTCCTGATTAAAAATTAATATTGCGGATCCTGAATTAAGAAATAAATTGTATATATAAACGTCCCATTATGAAGACGCATACATAATTGCTTCACTAGCATGATATCTACTGCTATAGTAAAGAAAAATATTATATGATATTCTAAAGGCAAGAGGTTTAAATAGTTACAGATTTGTGAAATAAAATGACGGCAGTATACTTTGAATAATAATCAGACCATGACGAAACATGTTTCAGTTGATATAGGAATATCAAATAAACGATTTATCATAAAAGTATTGACAGTAAGTCTTTTTACTCTTTAGTTGTAAAAAACACACAAAAATACTTACATCATCAGCCCGTGTGTTCTGCCACAAGACAATTGTCGTAATAAGTAATATCCTGTTAGAATAATACATTGTACGTAGATTCTTGTGTAAATGCCGTGACAACAGTCTATTAATAAATTCTCCGTGTTTATGTCTTCATTGTTATTTCTTGTGTTTCGTAGCACACAACCAACATGTTTAATAATCCACTCAACTATAAAGAAGTGAAAAGCATTTCAAACCACTTTTGAAATTGTGACTGTATTTTATAGTATTTCCTTTCTTTCCTTCGTTCACTCTTATCTTAATCACATGTATAATGTACATCTTACAAGAATGTTCTATCGTTTTATCATTCAATTCATCACTCAGTTGAAGTGCGGTAAATCCGAAGTTAGACGTGATGTAATTAATGTAAAATCAAACCCTATTGAATGCAAAACAAAAGATAAATAATCATCCATATGTAGATTTCTTAAGCGCGCTCTATCTATTCTGTTTCACTGCATCTAAGATACGGTCAGCCGTGTCATGTTATGTAATCTCATCGACACATACCACACGTCCTTCTTCCAGTAACGCAATATGATAAATTCAGGTATGATATAATTCCTTACCCATAACTTAATTCAAACATCCCTGGATAAATATAACAGTCGATATCGCAAACGCCGCATAATAAGGAACTATCTTAGCATATAGCGACTGGTTTGCCACCTCTTTCTTTATCCTGCGCACATTTCCATTTGAGTCCGAATAATCGTGAATTATTGACTGTACAATGCCTCTGTATATGGAAGGTGTTTCACATAACACTCATCATTCTCCAGTGAAGTCGATTATTTTGCAACAATATGGAATGGATCTACTGTTTATTGTTATTGTAAAGTCTGCAGCATTTTACATTTGAATGTAAAATCACCAGTTCTTTACAACTCTTAATGTGGGTGTACTCTGAATTATCACCGCATTATTTATCCTTCAGATCTAAAATTGGCATGAGTTGTCTTGCAATATTGAATAGATTTATTCACTAGAATTTCAAAATGAAAAGAGTTTATATTTTCATAGATATAGATTTTACTCTTAATACGTTACTTTATAGAGTCTCTTTGGAGTTCTAAATAGTAGTTGTGACGCTTTCTTATTTTCCGGAACTCTTTTATACAAACATATTTTCGTAACTTTAGTAAGTGTGGATTGTTCTGTATACAGACAGATCATTGCAAGTTTCATATGTGTTGATATTTCCCAGATGCATATTCCGAAAGTTTTTCGTGTTCAACGTGCTTCACAGGGGCGTGCTTTTCCACACTGAGTTCATTATTTATTTATTTATTTTTTTTTTTTTTCTTCCAAATTTCAATCAAACAGTAAAGGCTTAAGAGAAAACATATAATGTCCACGCCTGAATCAAAATGTAAGTAATATTAAAATAGTTAATAATATCATAGCTGGTACAAAAAAAGTCCTGATATTTTAAATTATATCAACTTTTTAATTAAATATTAGACTATCTGCCTAGACAGTGAATAAATACATCATGGTAATTTAATGGAGCTTCGGATGTATATAACTGCCTCGGTACTCACGAAGGACATGAACAAGAAAATACAATTTCTGTTCACGATACACACGAACACCAATAAAGCTATTCTCGTGCCTGCGTCATCATTTCGTAAAGCCCTTCCAGTCCAGATCTATTCGTTTTATTCCACTGACTTAAATGGGTTTTTTGAAAACACCAAACTCGTATGTACAGGAGAGTAACAAGCGAGTTGTCTATTACCAAGCACTCTATATACGACTATGCCGATACTCTGTAAACGTTTGGCTTATATTAGTTGAAACATAATCCATGTTTGGTGGAGAAGTTATATTTATTTCAGCATAGTCATGACGACCTATTATTTATGGTTGATTCCACGTGATAGCTTGTTTTATCTACGAAATTTTATACGTGGTATTTTATACATAAGACTTTTGTTTACGGTCCTCTATTTTTTTCAAACAAAATCCGCACAGCGTGCCTGAAAAAAAAGAAAATACTGAAAATAAATGTCGCCATTATTTTAAATACTTTATCAGCTTTATTGTCTGTTAAAATGTATCGCACAAAAGGGGTTCCTTTCAACAAAATATTTAATCCGCAGTTCTTAAAATTTAATTTTATCATCGTCTAATCAACCTGTCTTATGTATGGTATGGCGTTGTTCGTCTGTCCGTCCATTATCATATTGTCGTTTGGTTCATAACCTTGCAAGGCGGCCTGAAATTCGGATGAAATTTTACTCAGACAAGAACGCGTTTCTTGCCATAACAATGTACATAAACGACAAATTCGTTTGAACCAGCTGATTTTATCGCATATCATTGTCGCACTCTTTACCTAAAAGATCAAGATTACAAGAGAAAATGCACCCTATTAACCAATCCCTGGTCTTGGCTGTTCATTTTTGAACCATATTGTTATGAAACTTGGGTATAATAATGTACATTATGAATAGATAGTGCGTCACGCACCAAGGTCACACCCGTAGGTAAATTCTGATGAACTATATCCAGATACATACGATAGTTACTTATTGTGATATATATATAGTTAGAGTCATACAAGAAAGATCAAACGATCGCAAGGCACTTGTCCAAAGTGTATCATGTGCCATATACGACGTTCATGTTTCGGTCAATATGGAGTGTTAATGATCACGCAGAGAAATTCATATTATAGTAAAAACCGTATATCACCGTACTTTTATAATACGATATGAGAAAAGAGCGGCTGACATCAAAGAGATTTTAAACATTTTGTCCTAACGTACTGTACGCGATTTGAATAAAATAAAGCAAAGAGGCATACAAACAGTAAATAAGGCTGATAACAACTTACGATACATATTTTCATACTGTCCAGTACTAAATTACTAATACTCCAAGCTGACCATTGCATGACAAACATATGTTAGCAGTAGCCCATTCCTCTTTGATGACCAATTAGGGCCATGAAGTCTTATACGAATCACAACTATACTAATACTACTTCGAAAACGTAAATGAAGTAAAAAAAAGAAAAAAATACATACAGCCAATGGAGACCAGGATCCGTATATTCTAAACGTTCTGATCATGCAAATACATTCCAAACTCAGAATCACAAAACGTCTGTCATTCGATAACTTGTGAGTCGAATAACATTAGACGTATCTTTATTCAGAATCTTCATCTCTGTTTCCCATATAAGCATGGGGAAAATTTTGTATTATTTACATAGACTTCTATCCAGATCCTTCATGTGTCTGGTTCCCATAGAAGCATGATAAATTGATGTTAATTTAAATGTATTATACGTATATTACTCATATATACTCCATTGATAGTATTCATATATCATGTTCCCATAACAGAATACGACATTTCATATTACTAATGTATACCTCCTTCTAGACCCTTAGTATCTCTGGTTCCCATGCAAGCATGCGAGATTTATTTACTTATATATACCTCTTTTCAGATCATTCATATCTCTGGTCCCCATAAAAGGATGCACCATTTATATTTCTTATGTGTTCCTCCAGATTGCATATATCGTTTTGGGACTTTAAGCGCAAGCCTGAGTTTCTTGATAACGGTTTTCAGTGTTGAAAATACTGGTTTAGATCTTGAATTTCAGCGTCAGATCTCGTTTCAACCAATCATAAGCAATTCTTTATAATTCGTGGAAGCAATTCGTGGAAGCAATTCGTGGAAGCAATTATAATTCTTTTAAGCAATTCTTTATATTTCGTGGAATTTTGATTTCAGCCTCAAAGGCAGAGTTTTGTGGTCTCCAATTCTGTAATTAATGGGTTTTGGCAATCGGAAATGTCATTCAAATGCAAAGTCTTTTGGGATGTGTCGGCATGTAATATAAAGCTCAGACTCAACGGTTTTATAATGTATAGATTTGGACCGTTGTATTCACATACCTTCTGTAATAATCTTAATATACAAAAATGTGATATTGTTACACAGGCGTAGACGTCTAGTCATAGGTATGCATAATTAAAAGAACTTAACGATCATATTCATCTTCAAATTAGAACTGATAATCAATATAACCAGTCAGTATTTACACAGGTTGCATCAATATAAGGTACTTAGAATTTAGAAAGGGTAGTCACCATCGTTGGTTGCTTAGCTCTTTAGTGTAGATGAAGACATGAGAATGCTAGGATATGAAAAGAATATTTTCAATACATGCAATTATGTGCCCTGCAAGTGCGCTTAAGAAAAATATTGAATATCACATTTGGTTGGTGAAATCGAAGAGAGCTATTTAATAGTCCTCGATTAGTACCTGAAAGTAACTTCAATTTATTCACCATTGCTAAGAGCCTCTTAGCTGATAATAAAGTAGAACAAGGGCTGCGTATCACCTTGTTTGAAAAGAATCAGTGTTCTGTTCTTATGTGATCAATATCTTTTATTGAAAAAGATCCATGTATTTGCTCTCTCTCTCTCTCTCTCTCTCTCTCTCTCTCATTTTTGTGACTATCTACCTACAAATACAGATATAAATGTACATGTTTTGCCCGCCGTCGATGATCTTAGATTACAGACGAACAAGAAAATAACTACCTGAGTGAAATAACTTTACCAATACGTGACTCAGACATTTGATGAAGCGGCCAGTGTCAAGACCAGGTCCAACATGTTTCCTTTTACTTTATGTTGTAGTTCACCTAAAAGATCTCGCTCATAAATAGGCTATCACATGTCGAATTTGTGCATGCATGATTACGCGGATTAGGGTAAGGTAAACCTTACAGAACCCACGCCTTATCACTATTATACATACTTGCCTTAAACTTCGTTTACAACTGTTCACTATTTCAAAAGACTCACAAACGGTACATTATCTAACATTCCAAGAGACGGTCGGGTATACAGAGATCGATAGCCAATACGAAAACTGCGGAATGTAAGGTTGAAGAATATTTTAAAACACACAAAATATAAACGAAAACAAGTTTTTCGATCGTCTATGAATCAAGCTTTGTTTGGAGAGAAGAAAAAGATGGAGGTGCTGATACATTAAGTTTAATGTGACAGTTAAACATATCTAAAACTCTGCCTTCATGTATCTTTATATTCATTTTTGGCGGTATTTTTAATTTCGTTAGTTTGTCATCTGATAGAAAATATTCATGACAGAGTTTATAAATAATAAACTTCGCTAAACGACCCAATCTTAATGAAAGGCAACAGAGTGCTGAATAGAATAAATATTTTACATGCTCAGAAAACTTAGCGGCCCAGGTTCTAAGTTCGATATTGTTTTCTAAGATATCGAGTAACAGGATGCATTTTATATTGATGAATTTACCCTACACGTCACTCGGAGTATATTTACATTAGTTCAAATAAATAATACCTTTATAAATCTGATTACATTTTTCTATATTAACATACATAACACGTCTTAAGTCTTTTCATATGCCTAATACATAGCATAAAAAAACATCTCTTTAAATCTGGGTATAATTCCATTACATAGCATACATAACACGTACCTGATCTAGGTATATGTCTTTTACATTGTAAGAATAATACCTACATAACAGTAAATATGTCCAAACGTATATGCAACCTCACCTTTGCATTAACAAGGGTTCTCGCATCTTGAGTACATACAGATTACATCTTACCTTGACTTTCTAATTTTAGTGCATGTATCTGCTCATTTAAACTTCGAGAGCACATACTCGTGAGAACAGGTAACAAAACGAGAAAACAACCTCGTCTCTTATGTAATCTATTAGCTTAAAATAAATTGTGGATTGAATGCTGGCTATCTTTAATAACGTCATTTACACAATTGTACTGCGTGAAAGATTTGAAACGAAGACAAAGAATTTCAGTCGCAAATTAGGAACATCAAAGCAAATATTTATGAATGGCCTATGTTGCTAATTGCGTGAGTTATTTAAACATTGAATGGATTGTGTGATTTACGATGCTACATGGGTAAAATAATATGCTGTTGATTTGAAGGCAGGTGTGCCATTACAATGAAAACTTCTAAATTTGAAAAACGAGGTAGTGATTTACGACCACCAATCAGGAAACAGTCGTGTCATATTCATGTGCATCCATGCTAGAAAGAATGCCGATTTTATCTTGTTTCTTGTACACTCTGAACCAAGATGACAACAAAAAAAAACAAAAATAAACTCTACCACACAATATAAAGCATTCATCCGTTGTGCATCTCTGCATTGAATAATTAAATTGAATCAGGAATAAAGAATGTAGTGTTACACCAGGGCGACCATATACAAATTTCTCCGTAATCATAAAGATCCACGGAAGTTGAAATCTGTTATAAGAATGATACTGGGCTTTCCAAATAAACGAATCTAACGGCCGATCCATGAAACAATATATTGAAAGCTTTGTTTACCAACTTTTAAGTAATTATTCAAGTATTAAAGAGGAAATTTATTCGATTTACTCTATAGGACTAAATTTATCGAAGAATGGAAATACTCGAAGAAAGCAAAATGCTTTCATGTTCGCAGACAATGTATAGCCCGAAATACATCCTCATCTGCCAAATTAAGTTTTGTAAATGTCTTATTATTGTTGTGTGTCTCACTCTTAAGAGTTTTATAACAAGATTGATGCACATACTGAGCCATGGTAAATGGTTTCAGTTGCCATGGTAATATTTATATAGATAAATCATCGAAGCTTCCGTTGCGACCACGTGTCTCCGGAGAACCACATTCTAATGAGCATGACAAGGAGTAGTACATTGAAACGAAATCACTTTGAAAGTGTAATTTTGATACATGTTTGTTAGACGAAATAAACTCTACGTTCTTCATATTTGAATCAAGAGTCAAATAATATTTTTCTCTGATTTATTGCTTTCTTTGTCATTTTGTGGATGCCGTTCAGACTAGTGTTGGTATATGTCTATAGCTATCGTCGAAATTATTTGGTTATGCGAATGCCATTTTGTCTAAACGGAATTATGCTTATAAAGTCCATAGAACAATAGTTAATAGAAGAAAAAAAAGTGTTTTGCTCGTTGGGGACCAATTATATGCATATCTCTTCTGACTTATGCGTTTGTATTGATGTATTGATCGTGTTAACAAGACGTGTATCATAACTTGCTTTATGGATGTGATAGATAAGTGCATTTCCCAACGACACACTGGAATAACCGGCCCGAACTGGCATGTGTACATATTAAACATGTGTACATATTAAACATGCTTCGTTTGGATCACGAGTGAGATTCTCTTCCAGTTGAGTTACAACGACTTGCTTTCATATACTTAGCTATGGAAGGTATAATATACTTAACTATGATTTTAGATATAATATGTGCCTTAAAGAGCTTGAAAATTGTGCAACAGCTAGTAATAAACGTCGCACTGAAATAACATCTATGAAGTGTTCGACACAAAAAAGAAACCTACTAATCTTCGATTTATATCTCAAATTGAAGAAAGACACAAATAGTTAGAAGAGGAACAAAAGCAGAGAAAGTAAAACGATCAAACTCCGCACGACTTCAGCAACTGGTCATTTTTGAGGTAATTGTCCTCTCCTTTGTCAATCTAAAATCTTTACCAAAGAAATGCATTTAAAAACAGAATTCATACTTATTTTTACCCATTTACCAACTACAACATTTTCTGTATTCTTTAGGCTAATCAAACCGAGAGTTGCAGTTCATTTGAACTTTTATATGTATTAAACGTCACATGTTTACAATCTCTCTGAAAACTGTGGCAAAAAGGGAAAACTTGCACATAAAGATGTAAAACTATGAAAGGTACACAAAATTAATGAGAGATAACTTTTGCGATAATTTAGCTATTGTCATTATTTGTGATATTAAAAACTCAGTATTTAAGCAATAGAAAGATTATTTTGAAGGAAGCTACTTAGAAAATTTACCTTTGAGTTGTGACATGTGCACCGTTTGGTTGATCACGTTTTTTTTAAAATTGGTAACTTGTTCTTACAGTTCATACAGTTACTGCAGATTAGGCTTAAAATAATCGTTGTAGATTCATTTCATTTCTTTTCGTTGTGGGATGTAACTTATGTGTACCTATTCATTTGGCTTAAACAAGAAACTAGCTCAAGTAGGATCTCATCAATAAGCCAATATTTGGATACCTCAACTGTGATTTTTTAAGAAACATATTTCAGTGGAATTTAATTCCACCCCCCTTCTCCTATTTCTTATAGCAACGAGAGTTTGTATGATGTATTCATGAGTTGATTACCATGAGATCAGATGTGTTCCGTCAACGATTTCAGAGACAAGTCCATATCAAAATTTCCATGATTTGCAACGTTTTAGATGAGCTTATTTCCTTCCAAATTTTATCAACTGCTTAATTAATGGACTGGATCTTCAACGTAATTTGCATGTGACATTTGTTTTTTCATTCCGATGTTTGATATCAGCTATCAAGAATCATTCATTATCTTGGACTATTGCACAGAAACGCCGCTGACAAACAGGCGCTTCTTGAAGATATGTGATCAAGTGTTTTCTCCATCTTTTCAATACGGAAATCCGTGAGTCATGCTTAATTATGAATTAAGCAAAATAACAGACTGTACAATGTATTACCATCTAACCCAGAATAAAGTACGCCATGAAAATTTTGGAAATAACGAGCCACGAGCAATATAGAAACCATTACACAAGACAATGTTTTAGTTCTGTTCCAGGTTTGCTGCCCTGTTCCTCCCATCCCTCTGTCTTATGTATTCATTGTCACCTCTGTTAAATGCTCTATACACAAAAGTATTTCTATCCGAGCGCTATTTCAGCTAGAACGGCTTGGGCTTATGTGGGTAAGTTGTAGGTGTACAAGATTTTTTATAAATCTCCTAGCGTCACATTGTTCTATCTTAAAAAGGAAACCCTGCTTCCAACCTTATGTTTTACATTGTACACATCAAAATGGCAGAACGAAGATCAGTTGAGGTATGCAATTTTCGAAAAGGTATAATAAACTTCATGCGTCTGTTTTTCATCAACACAGAATGAAATTCAGATATAGTGATCAGTGATTGTAGTGATGACTTTCACATACTCACAACGGCAAGTACCATGCAGACTACGGTTCAAATAACTAATCGGACGAAGCAATTCTCATTAGGTATTTGATATTCATTTTTCGATCACATTAATGGTTATTTAGAGTGGTCCAAAATTTAGATATCATTGGACGTTTTTGGAATATTAGCAAATGTAATGTTGAAAACGCAGATGGAAACAATCATTCTTGATATTTACTCTATCTGGATTTCCTACAATAATCAAATTTTAAAAAACATTTTGACAATTTTTGAAAGCTTATATTTTTCGTCGTAAAAATGAAAATTCTGATATTTGGGGTCTTTTTACCATTGTGTTACAAAAGAGTAAAATACAGTTAATGTTCATAAACGTACATGTACATGGAGTATTCATTAAAGAAGTCCTGTAAACTATATTTGTCACAGTCTAGAGCCACTGTAAAAAGCACGAGTTCTGTAAGCGATACTTAGATTAGCATCGTACAAGCATTTGGTAGCTCAATCTGATAAGTGACAAAAGAGTGAATATTCTAATGAAACAGTGATACTATGTTGATAAGTAAAATAAAATACCGAAAACATAGTTAGCTGTGCAACATCAATGATGTCTCTCGCGTTTCTTTCCCATTGTAAATGAATCATAGAAACATAAATCGTCACCGGTTATTGATTTTCCCATCTCTAGCTTATATACATGTTTTAAGTTTACAAAGAACATGTACCACAAATGGAACACACACACACACACACACACACACACATACACATACACATACACAGATCCTTGAGTGAATATCGACACGTAGAAGCACGCATTCCGCCAGTTAACTAAGGTTTATTAGCGATATCATAAATCTCACCTTCTACGCATTGCAGTCATACTTCTTTTTGATGACCGAAGGATCATTGATATCTAAAACTCTGTTAACGGTATATATCAAATCGTCCTTTTATTTACTAAAAACGGTTAATAATATATCGTCAATATATTATCATATCCATCTCATTGGTCACGTATGAAAGTATAGAATCCAGATAAGGTAATTTGTTTTTCCTAAAAAGTCTTTTGATCTATTTTTCAGTAACGGCGATTACATTCTGAATTAGAATTAAGGGCATTTGGTATCAACGGTGGTTATTGCAAGCATCGCAGAATAGATCAAATATCACGTCAAGAAACGATTAATCAACAAACTTAAGATTACTTCAAGCTTTTTCCTCATTAACAATACTCTTTCATCATCTGACTGTCACGAGTAATGCAAAACAATAAAACATAGGTGCAAAATTATATACAAGCCAATGAATTATTGAATGAAAACTGTATATGCAATATCAAATTAATATCAAATAATACTTAAGAAGAACTACACTATGTAACATGATTTTTGTTCCTTGGTAGTAAGTGTTATTTCGTAATTGCATATGCCTAAAAAGTATAGACAATGGCTTTTACTCCCCTCAAACTTTGCTTTTGTGGCCAGAACAGTGATGGTTTGAAATTTACTTCTTGCCAACGCGAAAACGGGCGAATTTGTGACATTTTATTTACATAAAGTCAGAACAAAAACAACATATGAATCAAAATTAACTTGTATTTATACCAATTTATTGCAAAAGTGACCACACAAGATTTTTTAAATGTGAGACGTTTTTCGAAATGCAGGATTATACTGTAAACGACTTTCACGAATCAGACCCAAAATTTAATATCCTACCATGTTCTCGTTATATTTTCCTTGATAGCGGTGTTCAAAGTCCAATATATCCTGGTGGAAGCGCTTTCTTTGCTCCTCAGAGTACGCCTCCGTGTTCCCCTTGAATTTATCAAGATGAGCATCAAGGATACGGACTTTGAGAGTCATCCTACAGCATTGTGTTTGCCCAGCAAGCACATAACCACTGCGACAAAGCTGTTCGGAGCCGCTTTCTCCTCACTAGTGAGCTTCTTTGGGAATTTAGTGCATTCCATGATAGTCTCTTTATGTGGTCCGACGAAGACACTAGCTTTGACCATTGGCTCAGTCAGAAGGGAAGAAGTCTTAATGGTACTTGAAAGCTGCCGACTCCTTATTTAGAGCTTTGGCAAATTGTTTCATTAGGCTCAATTTAACGTGTAGTTGTGGCATCAACCCTTTTTGGGGGTCCACCATTGACTCCCAGTTGACGTTGTTTCTTCACAAAGAGAACTTGGTCCGCTGTGACCAGTTCCGCCTGTGGTAGTGCGCCTTGGTTTCGCTGCTGTCCCAAAGACAAAGATAGCAATGAAACTTGGCAAACCCACATGGAGATTTATTAGGAATGCCACCTTTTTAAAGTCTTTGAAGACCTCCCAACGGTGTTCATCGTACTTTAAAACGCTAAGCAAGGTCTTGATTCTGCTGACAGAGACTGGTACTTTTTACCGTTATGGAGCAGCACGGCTTTGAGGCTTCTGGATGAGCTGTCAATGAAGAGGCGCTGCTCATTCTCGTTACAGGCGATTCATATTGCCTTGAACAGACTGGTCACATTGTGTCAAAAGCAGAGAGAATCTTTGATGGATGAAGATACTACAAAATGCTCGGTGACGCTTCATCTGTTCTGCGACTTGCACACTGTCATTAAACAAGTTCCACTGCTTGAGTCTAGAAGTCTAAAGCTCGTCATTGGAACTGGTGAGACCAAGATTTCTTATCAAGTCGTTGAGGTCTTTTTGGTTTCGGTAGTATGGGTTTCTCTCCTCGGGTCCACCTCTGACGTTTTCATCTGGATCTCTAACGTTTTCCTAGCTCTCTCACTTGTTTCTCTCTTCTAAAGACGGCTGCTCTCTTTCCGAAGGGGTGGGTACGGGGAGCTCAGCCAGTTATTCAACGGGGCAATGGATCAATGAAGGTCTTGCTACATGATAGCATGTGCATTCTTGCCAGTCCAATATTTGGAAAGTTCGACAATGTAGAAATATCCTATCCTACAAAATACATTTATTTCACCCATGACTAATGTATACAAGATTCTCGCAACATTTTTCATATAAGATGTATTTTTAATAACATTGCAAAAAAAATTGTAAAAGCATTTTAAAATTGAAAACGGTAACAATTTTGAAAATAAGACATTTTATAACATAACATTCTGAGCAACAATTCTCCATCTTACCTTATAGAGTTTTTTTTGCAGTTATCGCAGGTGAAATGAGATGTCCAGGGTTTGTCTTGATCTCTAACAGGCATGCTAAAAAAAATTGCCTTGTAGGCCTCTTACATCTTAGCAGATGCTTCCACGCAGTACGTTTTCGCTCTTGTCTTTATACATTGTCCGCATACCTAGAAAAATGTGTCTGCCAGACGCTAGCTGCCTCTCGATATCATCTCAGACTAATGCAGATGTCTATCCAATTAAAAAGATGGTACTAAATTGAAGTGGTGGGATTAAGGTCCCTGTATTGATATTACTATCTATTTACTGGAAAGTTCTAGAAAGTTCTAGAAATTATCGCAAGTTACTTCAGCATTACATCTCTTTGGAATTTTCTAGAAAATAGTACAATTTCAAAATATCACTGTCTTGGTCACAAGAGCAAAGTTTGTGGGGAACAATAGCCCTTTTCTTTAGGTATGAACAATTATGCAACAACACTTACTACAAAAGAACAAAAATAAATTGTTTCACGGTAATATTAATTATAGACACATTTTGTTAATTACCAATATACAAAAATATATGTATTGTCGGTGTTTGGGTGCAAATGAGATAATTATAAATTTACGCAGCATTGGGAAAACCAGGAACATGTGAAGACATAACAATTACTAGTCAAATGTCTTTGAAATTTGGGACCATATTGAATACACTTGTTTGAATCAAACGAGTGAAATGAATAGTAACGAAGATACGTATATATTGGACATGTTTAATTATTTTGTGGTTATTAATAACAATATATGCTGTCCAATCTAACAAACTATTTTGCGGTTTCTGATTCAGCGGTTGAACAATAGTTACGTAAAGGCAAATAAGTTCTGAATAAGTCATCGATTAATTAGCTTCAATCTGTATTAAGTCTTGAATGAAACATTCGTATTAATCGCTCACCATAATAGTGGTATACTGTGTCTTCGTTTAGATTCCTTTATAATGTTCATTTAAAGAAATACAAAATAGGATTATTGTTGTTCTCCGAAAGGAGAAGCTTCCTATATGTTTTGTGATAAGATCTGTCTTGAAGTTGTTCACTATTTATCCGCAAGACATGAAGTAGTTATTTTACTGTTCTTAAATGTATAGGAAGAATGTAATTGTTTCTAAAACACTCCTCACTCCTTTAATTACTATAAAATACCAGAAAGTTATATATATATATATATATATATATATATATATATATATATATATATATATATATATATATATATATATATTAGACAACTAAAGATTCGTGTTCTTTGAAACTTCAATGGGACTAATATTGTCGATTGATGCAAAGTATCTAAAAAAAAAGACGTTACGTATATATTCGGTAAACATTGATTTTAATCTTTTGTGAAATAACAAAACTAGTGTATGAACTAGATGGTTGAATACACAGCACATGTACTTCATGAATGAAGTTAGAACAACCGAAATAAAGTTCAAAACACGTTTTCTACTTTTTCATTTGTCGGAAGAACGCTAACCCGAGTATTTTATGTGATTTCGCTTGACGTCAATACTTACAGCATTTATCTAATTAGCGTAAAGTGCCTTAAAATTAATATATTTATATATTACCCTGTTGTTGTTACGTCCATGGGTGTTTGTTCATTTGACGTTTTATAACTTTCTCTTATTGACATTCTCATTTGTCGAGATATCCGTTAGTAAAGGAGGGTAAATCTGTGATCTTTCTTTCACATATCAAAACTGGGAAACATTGTAATTAGAGGCAGATTGTTTGTATTTAATACCTGTCATCGACATATTACTTCCATCGGTAAAATGCAAGTTACCACACAGAGAAGTACATACCTGTTTTACGTTTGTGTCACAAATTTACTTTTAAAATAAGCTGTTAAGAAAATGTGCTCGGTGATCACTCTTTGAGCACATCATTCCAAATAGCACCATATTCTTCTATTTTAACCGAATAAAATTTATGCTGTAAATTGTCATTATTTTCCAAAGGAGCAATTCTTCTCTTGAATGTACAAACTGTGATGACATCCCGGTTACCGAATCCACTCGTAATAGCAAAGAATATTATGGATTGTACTAAACGAAAAATACATACAATTGGTTTAGATAGTATGTTCGTAGAACAATTAACTAATTAATTAATTTATTTATTTATTAATTAATTACAGTTGCAATCAGAGATCTCAAGAAGCATGTAGAGAGATGATAAAACAAAAAATATTAATAACAAATATTTGCTAGAACCGTAATTACTTAATAAATGTTTTTTTTTAATTTACACCAATTATCATAGTCAAAAAGAAGCTTGACAAAGGTGACTACGAATTCGACAAGAATAAAATCAAAGTAAAACTTACTAGCACCTCTAAGTTCTAAGTACATTTTTTTTATTGAACTTAACATACAAAGATGTAATACAGATATGCATATATCTTGACAGCATTTGCTTTATGTGGTTTCTGATAACAATAATTGCAGTATATTTCCAGTAAATTTAACATTTTAATTTGCACTATTACCCTTATTGCCTTCATCTGTATTTGCTTTGTTTCGGGGAATCCCCCGGGAATGTGTTTATAAGTTAACAATTCATCCGCCATTCCAAATAAGATATGTAAAACCACTACATGTAAGTGTACTTTGAAACTTAAATGGGACTTCTATTATGTCGATTGATGCAAAGTATATGATACAAAGTCAATTGTTTTTATTATGAGTCGTTTCCTATCCATCATTAAACTGACATACCGTGTTAATCTCTTATTCTTACCGCATTTCGTTTTGCGTCCGTCCGTTTACTTTTTCCATGGCCATTGTGGAGGGGAAATATTTGTTCTACGATTCTTGTTCTCGCTTAGCGTACATAGTAAACGTGTCTATAATGTTGAACCTGCCTCGTACACTTTCTATTTATGTATGTATGTATGTATGTATGTATGTATGTATGTATGTATGTATGTATGTATGTATGTATGTATGTATGTATGTATGTATGTATGTATGTATGTATGTATGTATGTATGTATGTGTGTGTGTGTGTGTGTGTGTGTGTGTGTGTGTGTGTGTGTGTGTGTGTGTGTGTGTGTGTGTGTGTGTGTGTGTGTGTGTGTGTGTGTGTGTATGTATGTATGCATGTATGTATGTTATTATTGTCGTGTTTAACGCCATTTTTAAGCACAAGATATGCTATACATGGCGGCCAGTATTAATGGTGGAGGAAGAACCCGGGAAAACCCTCGGAAATAACCACCGACCCACTAGAAGCTACTAGCCAGCTTTCTCACATACCCACACTGGCCGAATATGAGACTCGAACCGACGCAGACAGAGGTGAGAAGGCAGTGATCAGCAACGGAGAGCGCATTAGACCACTCGGCCACTTGAGGCCCCATATGCATGCATGTATGTATGTATGTATGTATGTATGTATGTATGTATGTATGTATGTATGTATGTATGTATGTATGTATGTATGTATGTATGTATGTATGTATGTATGCATGCATGCATGCATGCATGCATGCATGCATGCATGTATGTATGTATGTATGTGTGAAATGCCAAATTTCAGTAGATCTATTAATAATCCATTAGTTGTGGCCAGATAGCCATTAGTTCCATTTATTAGACACATCGTGCAAGAGAGAGGGATCCGTAGAGTCTAGGCGATCGTTGTACTAATTAAACGTTGTTTACACAGAAGCCGGGGTTGACTGCTGGCGACCTTTTAAAGTTTCATTTCTCACGTAAAGTGTCAGAATTGAGAACATGCAGAGATTCTGTTACTTAAAAACGAAGCATGTCATATTGACCATGACGTAAGCGACTTTTAGAGGAAAGCGGGAGAAAATACATTTGATTCTGATTGGTCACGGTTAAATAAGGGGTGTGTTTTCATCCGAAGATCTTTAGAACATAATAGCCCACTAGCTAAATTAGAAGCCAGTCTTTAAATCTTTTCTGCAGAAGAGGACAGTGGTAGAATATATTTAAAGGCTCCGGATGTTATTTTAGAGAAGTACATCCGTCAAATCATAGTCCAGGGGAAAAAGCGCCAAACTGAGGAAGTGACACACCAAACACACAAAGGTACTACAACAATTCCATGTATATTGTTGATGCAATTTATATAATGTTTGCTTAGTTTACCGGTCTGCACGATTTCGTTAGATACATTTGTACAATTGTTTTAATTTGATACATTTGTATAATAATGTGTTTTGTATTATGAATCATAAGTACTTGCATGAATTCATTTGATACATTTGTATAATAATGTGCTTTTGAATTATGAATTGGAATTCTTACTTTATTTCTTACTTAAGAATGACGTAGTGTTAATTTATGTCGTAAAAAACACTATGCTGAGTTATGGATAGGGAGTGTAACATTAATTCTTGAATTTATCATATTGTTTGAATAATGATTGTGTTCTAAGAATTTAATGTATTACGTTAGTATGGGGTTATAACAATACATGTGAATTCACCGAATTTTGATTTCATAGATAATTTAGCGACAGTGTATACGATTCAACGCCTCGCTATGTAGTACGTTAATGTATTAGGTCAAGGCAAAACGAATTAACAATTGGTTTAACTGCATTCATTTGAGGACATGTGTAGTTAATTACTAGCATTAAAATTGTTATCACTGATAGAAATATCTGATTGTTCGAACAAGGAATAATGGACAGTCTCAACTGTAACCATTGTAACGAGAGACTTAGGTTGTTTTAATTTTCTTTTGAAAGGAAGAAAATAGCTTTTTTGGGAAGAACATGAAATTACGGGAATAACGACGCAAACATTGCGCAAAGAATTGAGAAATGGAAATTGCAGTGTACGCATGATACAGTGGACAAGTCTGGATTCAAGCGGAACATCCACGAGTGCAGATTATCTAGAGAAAAAAGGGACTTCTAGAACCACAGTGGATGGAACAGTGAACGTGGACCGAGACATAGCAGGTTACGAAAATCGAACAAAGCACTGACTTCGATTGTACTACTCGACCCTATGATGATTTTTAACTATCAGTAATAGAACGGCTAATTTGTTTAATTCTATTTCAAATCTTATTGTAATTCGGTGAAAGTTTATTCTAAATCGCGTGTATTCCTAATGAAAGGAATTTTCATAATTGTGTATGTATTTGATTAAATTGTTTATTTATCTTTACGGGAGCTCGGAGTTGTTTGTTCAATATACCTGCTCAGTTTACCATATACATTCTCTTACTCGACCGGGCAATTATATAGATGGCGGTCATCTCTTAGATAACGAGTATCAAAAGGGAGTGGGTTATAGTTATTATTATTATTATATGTTGTGCAATACCCTTTGACAAAGTGGGACGTAACACTTACCGTTTGACAAGTGGGGCTTATACAATATTATACGAATAACGCTCATAACCCGACCCGCAGGAGAACCTGACAGTATGTATGTATGTATGTATGTATGTATGTATGTATGTATGTATGTATGTATGTATGTATGTATGTATGTATGTATGTATGTATGTATGTATGTATGTATGTATGTATGTATGTATCAGACCACTATATCACTATACATAAACATTAATGTAAACGTTTCGTGAAAATAACCAACTATAGTATTTTCTGCACAATGTGGACATATGCAAAATACTTGTACTTCTTGACTAAAGCTAGAGCAACTTTAATAACCAGTCAAAATTAGGTAATTTGTGGTATTTCTTTTCAGATAAGAGTCACCAAAGCGCATTACAGGTTAAGCTGATACAACCAACAGTATGGCACCATTTAGGCACAACTTAAGTTTGATCATCCAGAGACAAGGCCAAAATCGTGTAGAAACACGTTTTATACTATTTGTTTGCGGAGAGCACGTAAACCCAAGGATTTAAAGCGATTATGCTTCCAGTCACGGCTTGCAATAATTAGTTTATGGAGGTAGTAAGGGTACAACGCAATTTAATTAATATATTTATATTTCATTTGTCAGTTTTGTTGCTCGGTTTTTTTGTTCACTCGCTCTTTTGAAGCGCCTATTTTGTCGCGATACCCAACAACAAAGACTGGTAATCTGAGAGCTTTTTTTGACATGTCAAGACTGTGAAATATTGTCAATTTTAGGTAGAATCTTGCTGTCTAATCAGTTTTATCTACATATTATTAATATTATTAAAATTCAGGTCACCACACATAGCAGTATATACCTGTTTTATGTTTGTGTCATACAATGGCTGTAAATTTAGCTGTTATGAAATTGTGCTCGGGCATCTCTCTTCAAGCTTTTCAAGTCAATATATGAATAAGATTAATATAACTGAAACAATACCAAAATCGTGCAGTTTAAGCTGTAAAGTGTTATTATCTCTCGAAGAAAAAAAATTATATACAATGAAAATTATATACAATGAAAACATTCCGGATATCATATTTTATCAAACAACATTTGGAGACGAATGAATGAATGAATGAATGAATGAATGAATGAATGAATGAATGAATGAATGAATGAATGAATGAATGAATGAATGAATGAATGAATGGATGGATGGATGGATGGATGGATGGATGAATTAATTAATCAGTCAACAGATCAATCAATCAATAAAACAATCAATTAATTAATCAATCAATATTTTACTTAATTTTGTACATAGAGGCTTGACGCAGCCAATATAGGAGACGACAAACCATATTAATACTATAAATGTCTTTTCTAACGTCCTAATTAGCTTAATTTAATTGACGCTAAATCAAATAATTAAAATTGACACTTTATAAAGTTAAATACGCATTCAGAAAGAATCCAATGAAAATCAATACTTACTCAAATCTTCCTTAGTATAACTTTTGTTTAATTTGACATACTAAACAGTAACGAAGATATTTATCTTGGAACAGTTTACCTGTTACGTGATTCATGATCACAATCTACGTTGCTCAATGAAATTAAAAATGTTTTTATGTTCCAGGTTCAGATCATGAATAATAGCTGTTTAACGGCAAATAACTTCTGAATGGGACATCGATTGATGAGCTTGAGTCTAGTCGAAGTCGTGAAGGAATAATTTGTGTTAATTGTTCACCTTGATAATAATATACTTGATCCTTGTACTTTTGGTCAATTATAATTGTTATTGTTCTTCAAAAGAAAACGATTACATTCAGTTATTTAACTCGATTGGATTTTGATAAATGTTAGTTTCGGCATAGATGCTTTGGGACTAGATTTATCTAGACGTTATCTACGACTTACCCTATGGACCCAAAATAGATGATTTACCGTCCATAAACATATCGTGAAATGTTAATGTTTCTGCATTGCATTAATTAGTCTAAATTGCCAGAATATCTCAAATTTAAATACAACACATTATCCTTATCGCCTACAACTTTGTTTATTATTTGGAATCCCCAGGAGTGATTTTATCAGTTAAAAACAAGAAACTTCCATTCCGAATAGCTACATTACCGCTAAGACATGTCCTTTGATACGTCGATGCAACTACGTATTGTCGACAGATGCAAAGTATCTTACATTAGGCACACCAGTTATTATTGAGAGTTGTTTTTGTTTTTTTATAGTTTTAGTCTACATGTATGTATGTATGTATGTATGTATGTATGTATGTATGTATGTATGTATGTATGTATGTATGTATGTATGTATGTATGTATGTATGTATGTATGTATGTATGTATGTATGTATGTGCGTGCGTGCGTGCGTGCGTGCGTGCGTGCGTGCGTGCGTGCGTGCGTGCTTGCGTTTATAGTTTTAGTCGCCACAATATTGACATTCAATGTTAACATTATTCTTTTTTGCGTCTATATGGTTCGGTTTGGGTCTTGGCCATTGTGAAGCAGAATTGTTTGTTCACCGACCACACTAAAGATGTCATAAAGGCTGAACCTTCATCATACAATTGTTATTTGTATGTACTGATTTATTACTTTGTGGCTGATGTATGTATGTATGTATGTATGTATGTATGTATGTATGTATGTATGTATGTATGTATGTATGTATGTATGTATGTATGTATGTATGTATGTATGTATGTATGTATGTATGTATGTATGTATGTATGTATGTATGTATGTATGTATGTATGTATGTATGTATTTATGTATGTATGTATGTATGTATGTATGTATGTATGTATTTATGCATGTGTGTGTGTGTGTGTGTGTGTGTGTGTGTGTGTGTGTATGTATGTATGTATGTATCCAGATAAATGTCACGAAAGCACGGGGCTTTGTGGCTGATTGATTACTGCATGTATGTATGTATGTATGTATGTATGTATGTATGTATGTATGTATGTATGTATGTATGTATGTATGTATGTATGTATGTATGTATGTATGTATGTATGTATGTATGTATTTATGCATGTGTGTGTGTGTGTGTGTGTGTGTGTGTGTGTGTGTGTGTGTGTGTGTGTATGTATGTATCCAGATAAATGTCACGAAAGCACGGGGCCGAGTGGTCTAAAGCGCTCAGCTTTACGGATCACTGCCATCTCACATCTACATGCGTGGGTTCGAGTCTCAGACTCGGCCAATGTGGATATGTGAGAAAGCTTGTCAGTAGCTTCTCGTTGGTTAGTGTTTCTTTCGGGTTTTTTCCCGGGTTCATCCTCCACCAATAATACTGGCCGCCATGTATAGCCTATCGTATGCTGAAAAATGGCGTCAAACCCTACAACAACAACAACAACAACAACAACGAAAGCACGGTACAAATCAAGCTGCCTTATCCAACAGCATTACACCTTTTAGACAGTATTAATTTGGTCATGCGGTAATGATATCACAACCGTGTAGCAACACGTTTTCTGTTCTTCGTTTGACCGAAGCACGTAGACCGAAGGATCTTATCTAACGTTGCGTCCAGTCTAGATCTGAAATACTTAGGTTATGGAGGTTGTAAGCTTACAGCGCCTTTAAATTAAAAATATTTATATATTCTTTTGTCGCTTTTATTCCCTAGCATTTTATTTTCCACTCGCCCTTTTGGAGCGCGCGTTCTTATTGTAATATTCTTTATTGCAAATCCCGTCAACAGAGGTGGGTAATCTGAGATTATTTCTTTGACATGTCAAAAGTGTGAAACATTGTAAGTTTAAGCAGATTCTTGATATCTAATCCATGTCATTGACATACTTATTCGTTATGTCGGTAAAATGTAACCCATCACACATTGCAGAAGTTACCTGTTTTACGTTTGTGTCAAGTAGATTGAGCCGTTAAGAAAACGTGCTTGTGGATCACTGTTCGAGTTCAAGACTCCAATCAGTCAAGATATATACCACATCATCTACAAACAGACACAGTCTGATTTAATCTAACTAAAGATAATCCTGTCATAGCAAAATAAGTATGAAGAGCGCCTAATGGAAACTAAGAAAAAGCAGTGTAGATAACCTTTTTCTATTACACGAATATATTAAATAGTTAATTAATTACAATTATAAATAGAGGCTTCTTCTAACTCTAAGAGGGAAACAACAAAATCATATTATAATAAAACGTAGTTAAATAGTTAATTATTTAATTGAAACCAACTATATTAATTAACATTAAACGATTGATCAAGTTGAGTAACGATACAGCAAGTATAACATGAAAATCGTAACGACCAGTCAGCTACCTATGAATAATTTGGTTTAGTGTTCCATCAGCCATCTTCTGAAGGGATATGACAAAAGGAACTTATTTATTAAAGGCATACTAAAGCAGCAAACGGAAAATAATATCTTGTGTTTATATCCTAGCAGACATGCATTAATTGTTGCATTGGGCAACAAGGACGTCCGTAGGATGATTGGAACCAACATAGGCATGCGTTTGTTCTCCGGCTTAACGCTACATTTTAACCCATGTATAAGTAGACAGACTGGCTCAGAATGGGTAAACACAAGTAAAGCTGTCAAAGTTGCACAATATCGCGTTGTACCATACACATCTTGATAGTCTAGATAGATATGCATACCAGTCTGGCATGTTAATTATCAAATAGATGTAGAGGATGTCACGCTCATATCTATGTAAAATATATTTAAGTTATTTATTTTAAGAAAAACACATATTAGTCTATTTTCTTCAAAATTAGCGTATTTGCTGAATAATTCATAGAATTCAATATGTACATTTTTGGTTCGCTTATTCTCCTTCCTCTTGAGAGGAGCGCAAAGGAATTAATGCTTTTGGGAATTACTGAACATTTTGCGCCTGCATTGATTAAAGGAAATCACGTTTTACATCTATGTCGTTTTCTTATGATAGTAAAGACAAGCGAACAGATGTTTACATACTAAAATAGCAGTACTGAAATATGCAAAGTAAATAAAGTATTAAATGTTTACAACGTAGTGGAAAACTCGAACTGTACAGTATTGTCACCATAACCAATCCTGTTGCAAAATCGAATATACCCGAATTTTGAATATATATATATATATATATATATATATATATATATATATATATATATATATATATATATATATATATTTTAACACAAAGGAAGCTTTTACAACATACAGAGGACACTTTGAACAGTGTTATCTTTTGGAATTTAAAACTAATTAAAATTTGTAATGTATCAGAATTGATTTTCTAAACCTAGTCAAATTTATTTTATTTTGTTTTATTTATTTTAAGGAGTCTATGTGCTCTTGACCCTTGTATACAGGGTCACATTGCCGAACACCTGTTTGGACTGAACACCTTCTTATAACTAACTGAAGGGTTTTACATTTGAATAGATGATTATTAATATTTTTCACTGTAGTGCTTATTATAGCTGCCTCTTCAAACAAATACACAGACAGTATATATTATGTGTACACTCTTTCCATTCAACATGTATGCAAAATAACTGAAAATGTAATGCAATTTGTCTATAAAAAGACAAAAAAATCAACTATATATTGAAATAATTTTACTTAAATAAAAAACATCCAACACGTCTATTCTTGATGACTATAATCCAAAACAAAGGAAGAAATATTTACAGCTATCGGTAATAAATATTGAGATTGGAATAGAATTTAAACGCAGTAATAGTCAGAGTTTAAATATAAATATCGCTAAATCCTTTAATTGCAACTTACACGAATACATCAGCAATGAGTAAAAACTTCAAAATGCTGTACTGTAACAACCGATCGAAAGACCTAAACGTAGAAGGGCGCTACTTGATTGATAGCTAACAGAGTACCGATGAAACAAATAAAACAACCAATCAATTGCAGCTGAAAAACCAGATGATGGGAAAATATTGAAGTGTCCTGAAAAGGCTTCGAGAGTAATATCGCTAGTCAAATGATGAAAATACTCTATAAAGGAAAGAGTATTACGATAACTGCAATCTCCACTGCAATACGTAAGACCATATAAATAGTTGATTTTTGTATTGCATACACCATTCGAGGTTCTGTAAATATTACTAGATATGTTTCTCCACCTAATACTTCTACTTTATCCAACAATTAAAGCTGTACAAATAATACTTTAAAGATTCGTGATTGGCTTGAATAAATTTGCCTATTTTGTATTTAACTGAGCCAAAACCAGCATTGACTTTAGCCTGTGTTATTGGTAGCATCATGTGGTACTGTTTAACAGTCCTTGTCAAACCGTTTCGTTCCCAGCCATCTTAGTTCATATTACATGTTTTGGCTTTAGTTGGCTAGTTTGTTTATTTATAAAGGCGTCAGCAAAGTATTAGCTTCATTACCGTGTCACTCATTAGCAAACATTTATACTATTACCACAATTAGCATGATCTAATTAAACTCTGGGTCATAATTCGGGCAGTTTTCTATAACCACATGACCAGTTTCATATCATTCATCAGTATCAAGCAGCAAGCTTTACGCCAGCTTTTTATTGTGGATTCTTAAGCCGCAAAATGCAGCCGGACGCAATATATAAACAGTCGCAGTTAACTTTAACTTAAATACTTAAATTTAAATCATCAACATTAAATGTACCACCTGTTAAAAACGTTTTTGACGCTAAGTGTAACATGTTATTGTTGCCGCTAGGCTACACATTTTGTAGTAGATGATTGCGCTTTGCATTGATGGTTACATTTTGTAACAGATGATTACTTTGCATTGATGGTTACATTTTGTAGCAGATGATTGTGCTTTGCATTGATGGTGCAAAGTGCGCCAAAGTCTTGTGAACTTGATACAATTCCGAAATCACTGCTTCTTGACTGCTTAGACCCAATATTGCCTTCACTAACTGATGGTATTAATATCTCTCTCTCATCAGGGGAATTCCCATCATTTTTCAAAACTGCCATCGTAAAGCCACTGCTGAAGAAACCAACATTGGACCATAACGATTTAAAGAACTACCGCCCAGTTTCTAATCTCCCTTTCAAATCAAAAATGTTAGAAAAGGTTGTTTTAACTCAACTTGTATCTCATTTGAATTCAAACAGTCTTTCTAGCAATGTACAGTCTGCATATCACCCTTGCCACAGTACGGAAACTACTCTTCTGAACGTATTTAGTGACATTCTCTCTGCTTTGGATAGAGGAAAGATTACAGTCCTCACTCTCCTGGATTTATCTGCAGCATTTAACACAATAGACCATGATATATTACTTCACCGTCTCCAGCATGTATTTGGCATTCAGAATATAGCCTTACAGTGGTTCAAGTCCTACTTAGTCAACAGGACACAAATTATATCTGCAAATGGAATACATTCCAGCCCAGTTGACGTATATCGTGGTGTTCCACGGGGATCTGTTCTTGGACCTATTCTCTTCATTCTGTACACTCAGCCGCTCTCAAGTGTCATAGATCATCACTCAGTGTCGCACCAATTGTACGCTGATGACACCCAAATATACAAGTCTAGCCACCCAACTGAAGTTGGTGCTACCATCCATGGAGTAGAGAAGTGCATTTCTGATGTGAAATCATGGATGACATGTAACAAGCTGCAGATGAATGATGATAAAACTGAGGCTACTCTGATCACAACACAAAGACTTTCTCTTTCACATCATTTACCTCAGACAATAAATATCAGCAACACCAATATTAAATTCTCACAGTCAGTACGGAATCTAGGCGTTACTCTAGACAGTACTCTCACATTGCATCAACATGTCATGAACATCTGCAAGGCTGCATATCTTGAATTGAGACGCATCAGTTCCATTCGTAAATATCTTTCAGTTGATGCCACAAAAACACTTGTGTGTTCATTAGTACTTTCAAGACTGGACAATTGTAACTCAATTCTGTCTGGTTCATCACAATATGTACTCCAGAAACTTCAAAAAGTTCAAAACACAGCTGCACGGATCATCTTTAGAGTACCTCGATCAGAGCACACCTCACCACTGCTCTGTACCCTACACTGGCTATCAATTCGATACAGAATCGAACAAAAAATCTGTTCTCTGTGCTATATTTCACTGACGGACTCCAGTCCAACATACGTATCCAGCCTCACCCATGTGTATACACCAGCTAGATCCTTACGCTCTTCTTCATTGTTCCCAAGGTGAAAACAAAGTCATATGGGCAACGTTCGTTTGCACACCAGGGCCCGGCGACGTGGAACGAATTGCCAATTGAAATTAGACACAAAGACACAGTGGTCGCTTTTAAGAGTGCTCTCAAGACTCACCTGTTTCGACTGCAGGGACAACCTAGCGACCTAATCATGTTTTATATCTTATATGTTTTCAGCATGTCTTTATGTTTTCCAATATCATTGTTTTTGTCATTTGTTGTTCTGTAGTGTAGTCATATCATTATTGATGGTGTAAAGCGCTTAGAGCTTTGAAAGATTAGGTGCTATACAAAGTCCTCATTATTATTATTATTATTATTAATATTATTATTATTATTATTATTATTATTATTATTATTATTATTATTATTATTACATTTTGTAGCAGATGATTGCGCTTTGCATTGATGATTACATTTTGTAGCAGATGATTGCGCTTTGCATTGATGGTTACATTTTGTAGCAGATGATTGCGCTTTGCATTGATGGTTACATTTTGTAGCAGATGATTGCGCTTTGCATTGATGGTTACATTTTGTAGCAGATGATTGCGTTTTGCATTGATGGTTACATTTTGTAGCAGATGATTGCGCTTTGTATTGATGGTTACATATTTGTTTCAGGTTACAATGTTTGGCTTAAAATAATTTCTTAAAGTTTATTCTGATATATGCGATAGGCACGCGGGTTTTTATCTGTGACTCCAGGATGCATTTAACAATTGCCATAATATATCATCTGCTGAAGAGACGTAAAAAAGAAATAAGGCTTTTATTTTTATTAACATTACAATACCAGGGCCATCAACGAACCACAACCTTGGATTTACGTAAGAACAGTTAAACACATTAAATATTAATTGTTTGAATTCACATATCATTGACGTTAATTAAAATATTTAAAGCAAATAAAAATCATTCAAGTTGGAATTCCTTTACATTATATCTTGTAAATAAAATCTATCATATACTCATTTTTCTTTTCTTCCTTTGGCTTGTCTTCATGCATGATGCTTTGTAATGTTAAATGTTTGCATACCATGTTAAGTTATTTCCGATTTACACCATTGTAGATTTAATTAAAATGAAAACCTTGTTTATCAGTTGAAGGTATCGATCGTTCATATATTTTCTTATTTGAAAACAAACGGAAAACCTGTGATAAGGTTCAGCTGACTCTGGCACATTTTCGTCTTTCAAATGTTAATAGGAAGTACGAAGTAGGAAGTACGAACGCCGTTTCCGTTTATACTGCCCTGCTTAATATATGTTGCCAGAATCCCAGTTCCCGCCTTGTACTGAATCTATATAAATCACTATTTTGTTGCATTATTAAATTCACAATTATACAAATGTGCATCTTGCTGAAGGCAAGATCTCATAGATTTGTAATTGGTAAATGTTCCTGCATTTGCCAAATGACATGGATTATCAGGCTCAGATTCAAAACGACAATAAATTACTGTATACTATCTTTTTCCTTTCTTTTTAAATATAAGGTAAAATTATTTTCAAGGAATGCATCTATTTTTTGCTAATAGAATCTATTAAATTCTGACTATATTTTATTATTTTAGGACAATATTGTATTACTTTAGGACTATGCTCTATTACTTTAGGACTATATTCTATTACTTTAGGACTGTATTCTATTATATTAGGAATATATTATTTTACTTTGGGATTATATTCTATTATTTTAGGACTATATTCTATTACTACTTTAGGGTTGTATTCTATTACTTTAGGACTATATTCTATTACTTCTATTATTTTAGGACTATATTATATTACTTTAGGACTATACTCTATTACTTTAGGACTATAACATATTACGTTAGGATTATATTCTATTGCTTTAGGACTATATTCTATTACTTTGAGACTATATTCTATTACTTCTATTATTTTAGGACTATATTATATTAGTTTAGGACTATATTCTATTACTTTAAGATTATATTCTATTATTTTAGGACTATAACATATTACTTCAGGATTATATTCTATTGTTTTAGGACTATATTCTATTATGTTAGGATTATATTATAATACTTTAGGACTATATTCCATTAATTTGGATCTGTAGTCCTTCAATATTTGTCATGGGTCTTCAAATACAATATTGTATTCATGGTTGTACTAAAATATATTCTTTAATTTACAAAATTAATGGGAATTCCAAAGCAATTCTTGGTTAATTTTTTACTCTATTATTTCCATGTCTCCTCTGTAGAACTATTATCTTCTTTACATCTATGTTATATACTTCTCATGCATGTTTAACTTGTTCATGTTGCAATGCGCTGTTTGTGTACTGTATGTCATTATATGTATATTATCTATATAAAACTTAACAATTTGTCATCTTCAGTAAGTTTTCAGTCAATGGATTGTGCTTGCCACATTTATTTTCTTTGCATGATATTTTCAGCTCAATCACTTTTGTTAAAATAAAACTCGCATCAGTTTCATTAACAGGTACATACATTTATCAGCTTTGTGTTTAAACTCGTTTTAGCTTTGTATATTTCATCTCGCTTGTGGTGCAGTTCCATCTCATTTACACATCGGTTCCTCTTTATTTCTCCCTTCAATTTTTCCACTTTGCACACGACTAGATCATCCGTAAGTACGTGTCTGGTTGTAAATATGCAATCGGTAACGATATGAAGATGCCTAATTTCAAAACTACCAAGTTTAATCGATTTTAATGGTTTGGTATTTCAAATGTATTGTCATGTAATGGAATAGGTTGATCTACAATTTTAATTTGTTTTATTCCTGCATAGTTTTAACCGGATTCATGTCAGTTTATATATGAATGGTATGGGGCCAACATATTACGTAAACGACCGCTCCGGTGGCCTAGTGGTTAGAGCGTCCGCGGGAGGTCGTGGGTTCGATCCTCGGTCGAGTCATACTAATGACTTACAGAAATGGTATTAACAGCTACCTCGCTTGGCACTCAGCATTAAGAGGGTAGTGTTAGGACTGGTCGGCTTGTTGTCAGGATAATGTGACTGGGTAGGACATCATGCTACATGTCTGCGGCATGATGCCCCAGTGCTAGAAATCACTGTAAACTGCCTCACTACAGACTTCGTAGCGATATGACTGAAAAATTGCTAAAGCTACGTTGAAAATCGTAATCACACACACACACACACACACACACACACACACACACATTACGTAAACGTTAAAGCCGATTATATTCCTTCATTATGAGTAAACATTTTCACATTCTAGCTCTTACGATTCTACTAAGTTGGAAAATGGTAAATGGTTTGTTTCTAATGTTTTATCGTAAAACGTTTTATTATATTTATTATTCTCTATTTACAGGGATTTTGTACCTTGGAGATAATGTTAAAAACATCATATAAATCATCCCTTTGAATTTTTTGTTTTCCCCTTTTTAGCCCCCGACTCTTCCCTCACCCACACATTTCAAAATGTTGTAAAGGCAGTATTGGAAGTTTGCTGTATTTATTTACTGGTTATCTATTTACTGGTTTGTATTTACTGAAGGAATGCTTATACTTATAACATTTCCTATACCACTCATGGTTTAACTTTTTCGTGAAGTCATAGATAGTGTGTTAGAAATGTCAGACTTATCAATATTTTTTTAAAGAAAGAAGGAAATCGATAGTGCTAATGTTTTCGGTCTTGAAAGCCATACCGTATAAGTAATGGGGACAGATAAAGAAAGTAAACTAACAGATCTGCAGTGTGCATAATACGCCCTAAGTTAGCTCACCGTGGAAGGCGCCAGGTGCTTGTGATATAAAAATGAATAAGAGTCTAACAATATCTCATAATTCAGCATATGTATGTATGTATGTATGTATGTATGTATGTATGTATGTATGTATGTATGTATGTATGTATGTATGTATGTATGTATGTATGTATGTATGTATGCATGTATGTATGTATTTGTGTGTGGCGTGCGTGCAAGCATATATATATATATATATATATATATATATATATATATATATATGTGTGTGTGTATATATATATATATATATATATATATATATATATATATATATATATATATATTGTTTACAAATACATGCAGTACCGTACACAACGTAAATACAGCACTGTACATATAGTACTGAAAGCGGTTTGTTGGTGCCAACAAAAAGTAAAGTTCAAAAACTATAAACTTCAATTGGAGAAATCACAAGGCATAACACAGACTTGACGAAAATACGACACCCTGAAATGGTCCATAGCAGTATATGTTACATGCATAGATCATTGGGCAGTATGCATTGGGTATTCAATATGAGTAAAGGTCGCGTAATAGACAAATAATGTTTGTGCATCAGTTGCTATTTAACATGAATGTATAATCAATTCGCGTAACATATACTCAGTAAAAATAACCTAAAGTACCACTTAATTAGTCCATAAACATTCATATAAAAAGAAAGAAAGACGTTAGCATTTGATTTACCTGTGTCAGAACTTGAAATGTTCATTTCTTCTGTCCCTTTCTAGAACGAAAAAACTATAGCATGTTACTTATACAAACAGTTCGTGCTGATAATATCCAATTTCAATATCACCCTATTTTCCGGCATAGTAGAGTTTAAAATACTGAATGAAAGAAGGGAACGGCTCTTAATGGTTTACATTTCATGTTGGGAAATTATCACGACTCTAAATACTTATCAACTTACAACTGATAACATTTGAGAACCGAGTCTAAAATGACCCACATGCTAGAACCTGCTTTAGACTTTTCCCAACTACAAAAGGATATCTGGCTAATTTCAAATTACCTTTACCTTAAATCTTAATCGTATTCCCACCTAGATTGTATTATTATCAGATATCTTGATTGTCCTGTTATTCAGGTATTTTTGTTTTAAATGGCACGTGAATCTAAACGTTCCAATCCTTAGTGAACTGAACGAATAAACGAGATCTTGCGTAAACAGTTCGCAAGGTTTCCATCTAAAATGTAAACTTGGGCGCTGAGTATAATTATTCGTGTTTCTCTGCCTCTGAGATATCTGATTATATATTGGGAGGATAATACGTCTTTATAAAATCGATACCTATGCTAGCTGACCGAACTATAATAAGTAATACATAGTGCACACCTTCGGTTTGATGTGATACATATGTTCATTTTTGTCTTGTTTATTTTTCTGCATGACATAGCTTCATCTTTTTTAGGAAGTTTTACTTCTCAATGACAACAGAGTTTCAGCACTAAAATATATCATTGCCGATAGCGGCCGACAGAATAAAACTTTTGGTAACATTAATTTTTACATGTACACATTTTTGCTGAAGTATGTTCGTGATGGATCTACATATTATATAGTAAGAGGTATATGTACATGTACGTATTTTGCTCATATGTGTAAGATGAGAGGGTAAGTTCTTATCAGAAAGGTGAATTATTCTTTCAAATTTATTTCTGCGCAAGGAATGTCGTAATTGGTTTTATTAATAAGAACAATTTGTACTTTGTACACATTTGAACAAGATGTGTATATATACATATTTCTCTTACTTTAATATGTAGATCCGTCACGTAAACATTTGAGCAAAATGTATTCATGTTACTTTGATGTTGTATTGTGTCTTTAGTTATCAGCCATATTAAAAATGTAAAAACCGGTTCGCCCTTAATTGAACGCGGTTTGCCGCTATTAAAATACAAATTGGTATGTTGCAGTGATCCCAACTATAGCGCGCGCGCGTTTAGCTTCCTACACGCGGCACACCTCTAATCATACGGTCAGTGATAATGTATATTAGATGAAAGATTTTCAAGTAATAATCACATTACTGCATAATAACATGATAAATATCTAATTGAGTAAACGAATGTTTGTTTTCACTCGTGGAGAGTCAAAAGGATCTGTAGTTTCATTGTAAACAAATAATAGGTTTCATTTTACTTCAGAGGTATCGTTCTCTTAAAAGCAGACATCAACAACACGACTAGACAATGTTGAAACGTTTTAATAACTGTCTGTGAGAAATATCGTTGATTCTGTAAAAATTTTGAAGAGTGAATTACAGATTGAAGATTATGTATATTTATTGATCCGAATATAACAGTGGATTAGTCCTGAATAGTTTTAAATCACCTGTATCTGCACTTTTGATATACCTATCGCCGTATATATATATATATATATATATATATATATATATATATATATATATATATATATATATATATATATATATATATATATATATATATATATCGAATATCGTGTTTAACAGGTGAAGTTAGATATTTTGTTTCGGTCAGAGTATTCTAACAAATAAACATTTGTGTGACTATGAGGTATTAATTTTCATTTAGCTGTTATATAGGGTTGGGCTGGAAGAAGAGATTATGTCCTCCGATCTTAAGGTAAGTGTAGTTTATACTGGCAACTTGAGCGGAGCTGCTTCTTTTTATTTTTTATTTTTATTTTCTTTAATACACTTAGTTATCTGATTAACGTTTGAACTCCTTCCAGACTCATATACAATAAATCAAAATTCACATCATTTTCCGGTTTCCGCTTAGAGATGTTTAGATATTAGATCTTTTCCCAGAATAGCACTTAGCCGTAAATTTCCACGACCGATCGCTATTTTTAAAACTGTTATATAATGACTTAGATGGGTCTTGTTTTGTCATATTGTATAAATTCATATGTACTCGTATAGTCGACATGTGTTTATGTGTTTTCTTATGCAGAGATCAAAAGAAGGAAGTCTATGTAGTTTTACAAATCTCTAAATCTGTGTTATACACTGCCCTGAGTAACCCTTACAGAGCCGCATCAGTTTGTTAAGTATGTTTGTTTGTTTGATTAGGATTTTTAACGTAGCTTTAACAGTTTTTCAGTTATATCGCTACGATGTCTGCCATGAGGCAGTTTATAGTGATGTATAGCACTGGGGCATCATGCCATAGACATTTAGCATGATGTCCCACCCAATCACATTATCCTGACACCAGGCCGACCAGTCCTAGCACTATCCTCTTAATGCTGAGTGCCAAGCGAGGCAGCTGTTAGTACCATTTTTGTAAATCTTTGGTATGACTCAACCGAGGATCGAACCCACGACCTCCCGCTTACGCTGCGGACGCTCAAACCACAAGATCACCGGAGCGGTTCAGCTTTTTAAGAGTAATCAGCAAAGCAAACAGTACATGCTCTGATCTGCCTTCACATTAGGTGACGGATGACCATGGACTATATTGTTAATAGTTGGTTTCGACTTGGGCAAGTGTTACAGTAAAACGTGTACCCAAATAGTATCTTTTGCGTCGTTTGGCAATCGAACATTTGGCCAATTTCAGAAACAATAAACAAATATCAACTTGTTTAATAATATTACGTTCTAACAGCATTTTAAGCATTGAATCTCAGCCATGGCTCAGTTGAGTGTAAATTATAATTTGCAGTAATAAGACTATTCTTTTGTAAAGTAAAATGTCTAATTAGAATGTTTCATTTATACATGACAAGGAGCATGATACAATGGTGAAAGGTTATCGCATATCTTGTCTAAATTTGAATATGAGGTGAAATATATTTTAATAGGTTCTTGATGTAAAATATATTTTGATGCTGTGATATAAATTTTAATAGGTTTTAAATGTGCCGAGATTTAATATTATGTGCACAATTCACAGTCGTAAATAAAGGAACTGTAGATTCAAAGTTAAACAATTAACTGAAACAATTTAAGTGGCTCGATAACTATGCCCGTTTTGTAGTGGTGTATATGTGTACTTAGCGGCGTTGTAGATTGATTACAATGCATTACTTTTATTTATTCCTAGAGGTAGACTATTTTCTAGAGAGAACAAACAACGTAATTTAACTGTTATTAATTATACTCAAAATTGTATTTTGCAGTCATGCACTTGCAAACAGAAAAGGGCCTCTTTCATCAAAAAAAAAAGAGAAAAAGGAAAATCCAGGCATCAGTACGCCAAAACGTAACATTTTGTGGTCTAGACAATGGAAGCTTGATTTCTCAACTTTCAATAATTATTGAATATCTTCCATCCTCTGTCTGAAATCTAGATTACATTTAAACAACAGACATTAAAAATGTCTTTTAACACAAAGGTAGAGGCTAAAAAGAATATGTAATGTGCAAACTTTAATCAATTTTATCAGATTTGATGTAGGTCTTTACTTATGCTAAAACCTTTCGCTAGTGACCTCATCCACAGTGCAATACAGCGCAGTTTAAACCATTAAACGTGTGCCCAATTGAAAGAGCTGATACGAAAAACATACCGTTACCTTCTCTAATTCTTGCGTTTAAATAAATATTGGTATCTGAGTCCACTAAATCAATGTAATCTAAATGGGGTAGCCAAATTAGAGATTTAGTTGTGCTTTCAAACTACGCAATATCAAGGTATTTCTGTTCCAAGGAATGCTCTAAAGCATTTTGTAAAGATAAAGTTCATCCACGTATAAGATCACAAATGCCATGCCATGTATGTATGTATGTATGTATGTATGTATGTATGTATGTATGTATGTATGTATGTATGTATGTATGTATGTATGTATGTATGTATGTATGTATGTACGCTAAAGGAAAAGTCCTAAATATGTATTGAAAAAAACAATTCCAGCAAGAGTTAGATTAGACCTTCCCAAAATGTAAACTTAAAGAAAACAAGATTAAATATGTCACAGCACAGAAAAATGGATATAAAATGACATATAATGGTTGTGCGTGTAAAATCCCTAAAACATGAGTAATTTGTTTTAGACCGCATTTCCTTAAAATGCCTTTGATCTTCGCTGGTGGTAATTCCTCATGTAGTTACTTCAAGCAGCAAACTTTAAAATACTTCTATTTCACATGGTGTTAAAGTTTGTTATCGCCGGGGTGGATGTGAGTAATAAGCGCCCATTTCCCTTGGAAACCCTCAGTGGCTTGCATCTGATAGAGCCTCTGACAACCAAATCCAGCTCCAGGCCTTCACGAGTGGCTTAACTAAGCCCGGCGGAATCTGTTTAAACGGACTGGAGAAGAGATGACAGGAGAGTTTCTAACACCTCAAAACCAGACGCTTAGGGCAGATTGGGCTCGTTAACTTTGGGTGGTCGTCCATCTAGGAGAAGGTAAACTCTGACTTCAATCCTTGGCTTTCTTGCGACTATATCCTCTCTTAGAAAAGGTTAAGGCAGTAAACCCTAACGGAAAATCCGGCGATGGAGTCCCTAAGGCGACTTGGCATTGGTTTCAGTGCCATCTCGGGAACCCCTGCGACGCTGCAAGTGCCATGACGTATGGACTTGTCCATTCTCTTGGATCCATTAGCTGCATGGAGAGGGGGAATCAGCTGCATGGGTTACAAATGATTCTCCATATCACCCTGCCTAGGCTTGCGCCCTAACGAGGACACTCTAGTTCCACTTCAAAGCATCGGCACAAAAAAGGAAGCAGCAGTTTAACGGCAAAAAGTTATCGCTCGATTGGCGTAGAGTCAGACGCCAAGGGGTGATTCCGATGGTGGGAGAGACTAACATGTAGCATTGAACAGCTACAGCCCACCTCAAGTTTGGAAGTACCCAGACAATAAGGTGCAGTCTCACTACAGTTCGTCTACCTTACTGGGTGCAAAGGGCTTAATGTACGCAAGTTCGTGACCAAGCTGAATGCAACTATTGCACCAAACAACAACAAACGAAAACAAGCAAGGAAACCTCCAATCATCAATGCTAGGTACCTGGAATATCCGGACCATGCTGACTAAGCTTACAGATCATCTCCAGGCAATCAGCGATGTTCGAAAGACTTCAGTCATCAATGACGAACTTGCATTGTAGCTATCATATTCAGGGTCCCACAAAGGAGAAAACTGCGTGCTCTTCTGGTAAGGAAAGAGCGCTGACGAAGCCAGGAAGTTTGATGTTAAGTTTGCCGTCAGGAACTTTCTGCTGGGGATGATAGAACCTTGTCAACAAGGAAATGGAAGACTGTTATCTCTCTACCTGAACACCAACACACGAAGAAAACTTGATATTACTAGGCACCTTCAACGCTAGAGTGAGTGCTGACCATGACTGTTTTGCCCTCCTATCTTGGCAGGTTTTACATTGGAAGATGAATGAGAATGGGCACCGACTACCAGAGATGTGCTCGTAACACGATCTCATCATCTCTAATTCTTTCTGTCAGACAAAGCCCCAGCATAATGTATAATGTATCTTGGAGGCATCCCCGGTACAAACACTTGCACCAGCTGGACTTGATCATTACGAGACGGTCTGCCATGAAGGGTGTGCTTCTTACCCGTATCGTCCACAGTGCTGATTGCAACATTGACTCTCGAAGGTGTGCTAAAAATGAAGTTTCAGCCAATGAAGATACACCACTTTAGGCAAGAGGGTAACCCGAGCATTGGCGTGAGCTAGACGGCATATCTACGCTTGACAACACAATTACAATTGACTCGTCGTCACTATACATTTACGATAGAAAATTAAAGCGACAACCATTAGGAGCATTTGAACCTGTCTCTATTGATTTAGTACGGAAAATCGTGATGAAGTGTGCACTAAAGTCATGTGAACTTGGTCCAATTCTAACATCACTGCTGCTTGAGTGTTTAGACCCAATGTTGCTTCACTAACTGATGTTATTAATATATCGTTCTCATCCGGGCAATTCCCGTCATTTTTCAAAAGTACCATCGTAAAGCCACTGCTGAAGAAACCAACACTTGACCATAACGATTTAAAGAACTACGGCCCAGTTTTAATATCCCGTTCATATAAAACATCTTAGAAAATGTTGTTATAACCCAACTTGTATCTCATTTGAATTAAAACAGTCTGCATATCACCCTTGTAAACGAAACCACTCTTCTGAAAGTATGTATTAACATTCTCACTGCTTTGGATAGCGAACGATTACAGTCCGCACCCTCCTTGATTTATCTGCAGAATTTGACACTAAAGACCATGCTGTTTTATTTCACCGTCTCCTGCATATATTTGCCATTCATGATACAGCCTTCGAGTGGTTTAATTCCTACTTAGTCAACAGGACACAAATTGTATCTTCAAGTGGAATACACTCCAGCTAAGTTGATCGATGTTGTTGTGTTGTGTTCCACTGGGGTTTGTTCTTGGACCTGCTCCCTTCATTATTTCCACTCAGCCGCCCTCAAGTGTCATAGATCATCACCCAGTGTCTCACCAGTTGTACGCTGATGACACCCAAATGTACATGTCTAGCCACCCAACTGACGTTGATGCTACTATCCAAAGAGTAGAGAGGTGCATTTCTGAGGTGAAATCATGGATGACATGTAACAAGCTGAGGCCATTCAGATCACAACACAAATAGTTTCTCATTCGCATCCTTTACCTCAGACAATAACTACAAGCAACATCAACATTATATTCAAATTCAGTACGAAAGGTAGGTGTTACCCTATACAGTAATCTCACATTGAACCAACATGTCATGAACATATGCAAGGCTGCATATCTTGAGCTGAGATGCATCAACACCATTCGCAAATACCTTTCGTTGAATGCCACTAAAACACTTGTGGTTCATTAGTAATTTCAAGACTGGACTATTGTAACTCAATTCTGTCTTGTTTGTCTCAATATTTACCCCAGAAACTCCAAAACGTTCAAAACACAGCTGCTCGGATCACGGTTAGAGTTCCACGATCAGAGCACACCTCACATCTGTTCCATACCCTACACTGGCTATCAATTTGATAAAATATCAGACACAAAATGTGTTCTCTGTGCTAGGTTTCACTGACGGACTCCAGTCCAGCATACCTACCCGGCCTCACCTATGTGTACACACCAGCACGATACTTATGCTCCACTTTTGACATTCGTATATGGACAACGTTCTTTTGCATACCAGGGACCAGCAATATGGAATAAATTGCCCATTGAAATTAGACACAAACACACAGTGATCCCTTTCTAGAGTGCTCTTAACACTCACCTTTTTCGACTGAAAGAACAAACCTAAAGACCTAAAAATGTTTGAAACCTTACATATTTGCAGCATTTTTTTTTCCAGTTTGATGGTGTTTGATTTTGTTTTCTGAATGTTGTATTCATATCATTATAGATGATGTAAAGAGCTTAGCGCTTCTAAAGATTAGGCTCTATAGAAAGACCTTATTATTTTTATTATTATTATTATTATTATTATTATTATTATTATTATTATTATTATTATTATTTTTATTATTATTATATAAACTTAGTCTGGCAGTCTGATAGTATATTCTTCGATTGTTCTATTATTTTAAAGTGCAGCTTGATAACGTTATGGAACTATATATAGCTCGAGGGTTTGGTTTGGTCATTTCTAAGTTTGAGCTCTGTTGTCATTGCCACTTCTGACGCTAAGCCTCCTCGAAATCGCCAGTTACCAGAATTTTATTGAAAATATTTAACAACGTGTCGGGAACGTTATTTTAGACTCTAATTGTGGATATCATATCGAGCTTAATTGTTATAGTCTCGAGTTTGTAACTCGTGACTTTTAGAGGGGAAAGAAACTACATTGTCATCCGCAGAATTAGCAAAATTTAAGGTTCAATGAATATTTTCATTCAGGTTTTGACCAGGTCGGACGTTTTTTGAATGATTAAGTTGTAAAGTTATGTTTTGAGAATTTTAAGTCTTTGAGCTTATTTATTTGATACAGCTACTTTTTTTTAGAGAAAGCGGGATAAAAATGCATTTGATTCTGATTGGTCACGGTTAAACAAGGGGTGTGCTTTCACACGAAAAATCTTTAGGACATAATATCGCACTAGCTAAAGTAGAATTCAGTCTTAACATTGCTGTGAAAGAGAGATCAGTGGTAGAATTATTTAGTAAAGGCTCCGGATGTTATTTTAGAGAAGTACATTCGTTAACTCATAGTCCAGGGAAAGGCACCAAACTAAGGAAGGGAGATACACCAAAAACACAAAGGTACTGTTACAGTTCCATGTATATTGTGATGCAATTTGTATGATATTTGCATAGTTTACAGGTCTGCATGATTTCGTTTGATACATTTGTATAATTGATTTAATTGATACATTTGTATAATATTGTGCTTTTGAATTATGAATTGGAATTCTTACCTTAATTCTTAGTTAAGAATGACGTAGTGTTAATTTATGTCATAAAAATACTATGCTGAGTTATGAATAGGAAGTGTTACGTTAATTCTTGAATCATCTTGTTTGAATAATGATTATGTTCTAAGAATTTAATGTATTACATTAGTTAATGATTTACAAGAATACATGTGAATTCACCGAATTTTGATTTCATAGATAATTTAGCGACAGTGTATACGATTTATGTGCTGTGGAAAAGGCAGAGCCATAATTCAACTCCTCGCTGTGTAGTACGTTAATGTATTAGGTCAAGGCAAAACGAATTAACAATTACCGTCATTTGAGGACACGTGTAGTTAATTACTAGCCGTAAATTTGTTATCACTAATAGAAATATCTGATTTTTTCGAACCAAGAAAAATGGACAGTCTCAACTTTAACCATTGTAACGAGAGACTTAGGTTGTTTTAATTTTCTTTTGAAAGGAAGAAAATAGCTTTTTTGGAAGTTCGTGAGAGGAGGGAAATTGCAGTGAACGCATGATACAGTGGACAAGTCCGGAATCAAGCGGAAACATTGACGAGTGCAGATTATCTAGAGATTGGACGAGACAGGGTCTTCTAGAACAACACTGAATCGAACAATTGACGGGATCGAGAATAGCAGGTTATGAAAATCGAGTCATTGACTTCGATTGTACCACTCGATCATATGATGATTTAAAACTATCAGAAATAGAACGGCTAAATTGTTTAAATCTATTTCAAATCTCATTGTAATTCGGTGAAAGTTGTATTTCTAAACAGCGTGTATTCCTAATGAAAGGAAGTTTCATAAATGTGTATGTAATTGATTAAATTGTTTATTTAGCTTTACGGGGGCTCGTTTGTTCAATATACCTGCTCATTTTACCATATCTATTCTAATACTCGAACCGGGCGATTAAATCGAGGGCGTTCATCTCTTAGATAACGAGTATCAAAATGGAGTGGGTTATATTTATTATTATTATTATATGTTGTACAATACCCCTTGACAAGTGGGACCTAACACTTACCCTTTGACAGGTGGGGCTTGTACAATACTATACTAATAAGGCTCATAACCCGCGAGTAACCTGACAAAGATAATACGTGTCTTACATGTAGAATCCTATAATACTCGCACAACAACAATAGATAGCAGAAAAATAAAAATAAAATAAAAAATGTCTGTGTTCCCTCCATTATCCTCATCTGCAAAGAAGTCAGATATTGAGAATAAACTAATTAGGTTTAGTATTGGTTTATATGGTTCGGTAATAGTGTGTATGATTTGGTTTAGAGTGTGTGGTTTTTGTTTTGGTGTGTTGGATTTCTTTTGGAAACTATATATCAAGAAGAATTAGTTTATTCAAGCATATGTTGTGGCTTTCGATATATATCAGTTCATTTTAGTTGTAAATTTATGTAATTTCCTTATATTATTTTTTATAATTGAAGTAATATGTGTACATCAAGATTATTATATGATCTTTATTTATGATGCAATAAAATATCTAGTATATACCACTTTCTAAGAACCTTAACATTACTTTGACCTTAATTACGCTTCTAATAACATTTCCTTGTATTTAACATAAGTAGTGCTAAATGTTTTGGGGAATAAAATAATAAAGAAAACATATTTTTCTAATTGTATATACAGTTTTTAATTCTCACAAACTATAAATTATGATGAAATTTCATAGCAAAATGTATCAATGGAATATTAGCTGAGACGATGAACATGGCTGTATGAATAGTAACACCTTTCGTAGAGAAATTTGTATATATATATATATATATATATATATATATATATATATATATATATATATATATATATATATATATATATATATATATATATATATATATATATATATACATATATATATATATATATATATATATATATATATATATATATATATATATATATATATATATATATATATATATATTACATTTTGCATCACGTTACTATTCATGAGATTAAAATCACTGTAGCGTGCAAACCAATATGCAGAGACCGAAATGAACAAATATTCATTTTTCTTTCCTATGTTACTTTGCAACTGCGAATTACATTGCAAACAGTCACACAAGATAAACTATATCTAAGGTAGTTTAATGTGGTAGAAAGAGTTAAATAATACCTGATCACTACACTAGAGAAACTGTTCAATCAATCGATTTATTCGTTTATGTATAAGCAATGAAGCACGGAAACAAAACAGGTAAATTTAGATTTAAACAACAATAAGTGTGCATTGAAAGATAATATATATTTACGGCTGTAACAATCATTTAAACGCAAAGGTGGTCTTTACGCTTGGAAACCTATTATTATTTTGTTTGGTTATAACTGAAAATATTAGCCTTTCTTACATGTTGTTTTCGCCCATTCCAATGACAGGTGCTTCTTGTCAACCATTTACATGATTCCTTTGAGGCAATTCAAGTTTTCTAGAGTAAATGCATTTTTTCCAATTATTTATCAAACTTAATATTTTCAGCTTAAAAATTATATAAAAAATGTTGAAAGAAAAACGTAACTCAACACCTTTATAACAAAGGCTTAGCTCCTATCGATGGGATCAGTTATTACAGTATTATACGGTAAACGACAAGAACAGTCTTTAAAAATAATGTTTCTCCAACATTAACACAATATTAATGTGTGCTCTCTTGAATTGACATCACAAGGTTAGTACAATTAAATTGTTAACCTGTACCAATCATATCATGTTTATATATGGTGAGCACACAGATTAAGCCCACACAAACTGATCTTTATTTGTATCCACATTTAGGGCGTAAAGGTTATCTTGAAAAGAAAGTCTCGACAGAAATCGGTAAAAACAAAATCAAGGCAATTTATAATGTCCTAAGTATATGTGTGCAATTAAACCCGTCAGTTTCTAGCAGTCTAACATACCATATAAATTGGGTATTCGAATAAAATAGAGAATTTAAATTCGTAAATTTGATCGTGAAAAAATCCGCACATGTAGATGATCCGTCCGCATAACCGAAAAATAGTTCATACTCAGTATTCAATTGCCAAGCGATATTCACCGGATGTCGAATAATATGAAAACAGGTGCTAACATTGAATGAGCTGTAATCCTACCACGCATGACCTTGAAGGCTTAATACTATTTGGTTTATGGTAAAACCATAAATGTGTTGCTGGGTGTACACGTTTGATGAGAACAAAGGTATTGTTACACGCACAGGGGTATTCACTTGACCGAGCGGTGTCAAAACCCTGGCGCGAGTCACGCTGGAAGTCATATGTTTTCCCCAAATTTCCAAAGACTTCCATGCAACTTGAGTTGTAAAATGGAAAGAAAGACGTGTCTGCTATAACTAATAATCTTTGCTCTAATCAATTGGCGACCCAGAGGAGACAACTTGCCCAAACGTCCATTAACTGCACCTTTGCATGGTTTTTATTCATTATCATCCGTTTTCCGTACCGATAGCTTGTCATGCCATTGAAATTACACCAGTATTCCCTTACTAACTGGGAAATATTTAACTGCGCGACCCTAGGCCAGTCAATCCACAGAATTTCCGGCGTATCACGCTCATATACATACGCCCATTTTCCACTATGGCCACATAAACGGTACCTACCAAGTTCCAACTTATTGATTCCATTCTATAATTTACTGATTTCCAACCATAAATGCTGCCTTTTCAATCACAATACTTGTATACACCGCTGAATTTTAATATGGACTATGTTACAAAAAGGGACAGTCATTCGGCTTGTACCCAAATTCACTACTAACGAACCCAGCATGGTTCAAATTCACTAACACTTACTCCAAATTTATTACATTATTTCTTCTTGAATAACAAAACGATTAATTTAATTGAAAAGCGATGTTGAAACAATATATTCGTAAGTTCTGGAATTAGTTCTCAAACTCTTCATTGTCAATATGCGAGAGGTGGTAACAAAGACAATCCAAGAAGGAAATCAATAGGTTATCGATTAGTTTATATTAATCTATAATCAATAAATAATACATACCGAAGTACAATGGTGGAAACTAAAATAGATTTTGCTAGTTCTTCTCAAATTCTTTATTGTCAATTTGCGATGGTTGTAAAGTAAGACAATCCAATAATGAAATCAATAGGTTATAGATTCGTGAAACTTTAAAGCCAGAATCAATACTGTCGCTTCCACATCTGAATGAAATGCAAGCCTTTTCTGAGCAGCAAAACCCAATCTGCGTCCTTGCAGTGGCAGCAAAAAAACAGATTAAAAATCGACATAGAAACAACTTAGCAGGCATCAATTGCATTAACATGAATGTATGAGTGAAACAAAATGACGCTGCCGGCAAGCCTAAGGATATATATACATTAAGACCAGTTGTAATACCATAGATCTGGTTGTCGGGTCTAGACAAAATGAATGGTATGTAATGTTATCAACATTGATTGTATTAGGGACAGAAGAGCTTCATGAGATTGTCAGGTATCGATTGGTATATGTTTTATCGTTTACTCCTACAATCTGTTCTTTTCCATGGCTTATCAGTCTTTTCATGGACGACATTATTAGAGGTTTCTCATGCCGAATATATAGCAGGAGAGAAAGGGGAAGGGGCAGATTTACAGACAGCGAGACAGAGATCAGTTTGCTTTCAAAAAGATTCATACAAGTAAAATATGTATCCTTTATGCTGAAGTTTCTTTTGATAGACTTTTAGTATCCAAACTACACATTATATAGCGAACGTTGTCTTTGGAACATGAAGAATTAATTCGTTGCACCCTTCCTCTCTCCATCTGCTCCGTAACACTAGTTTTGCCTGTGACAAAGTCGAACTCACGAGTGAGGCTGAACTCGGAGGAATGGCGTCAATAATTGCAATTTGAGAGAATAGAAGATTTGCCAAGGAGCAAACGCAAACAGCATTATCAGTTCAAGAATAAAGATAGCCACTACTTGTTCTACTATATAAATACACGCTTGTATGAATGTGCAATGAAAGGCCTTTTGTCTGAACCGAGAATTAACGCAATTACCCTATCTCAGAGAAAAGGTCATGCAAAATGGAATGAGGAAATAAGATTATAATTGTTACAACTATTTTCTGATTATCTTCACATTTTTGTATATATAAGAACTGATCATATCTTAGATCACTATATAATCTCAACGTCAGTTTATATCTACGTCAGTTTCAATACACGGCTGCAGCCGAGTCAATATTTGAGCATAGAATTTGAGACACAAAACAAGAAACGGTGAGAGGGGAGAAGGTCATGGAGAAACAAATATTTAATAAGAAATAGGATACTTAAAAATAGAATTTAAAAAAATAGAATTTAAAAAAATAGAATTTAAAAAAATAGAATTTAAATAAGAGGTGCTTGTGTAAATAACGAGGAACGAATGATGCCGTCCCTTCTTTCTTTTAAATTGTGTCTCCAGAAAATTTAAAATGACAAAAACACAAACCAAATCCGGATAACGTCAACAAGGAGCACGATTGTGAATTCGAACATAGATTACAAAATTAAACTCTCATTTTAACGTCATTTAAACTCATTTTAACGTCATTTTAGCTCTCATTTTAACGTTATTTGAACTTCCATTTTAACTACTCAATCATTTTGTCATATTGATAGAACCACTTAACAAAACAGATTGATCATAAATTGTCTAAGAAGAAGTATGCATAATGGGGACAAATATAATCGGAAACTTTTCAATATAGAAATCTGTTACTAGCAGTGTTATTGTCATTCCGTTTATACTGTTACATTTGCCATTAGCCCAAAAATGTACATACATACATACATACATACATACATACATACATACATACATACATACATACATACATACATACATACATACATACATTTTGGTTGCTTTCAACACGAAACTTACTCAACATTAGTAGTATTTCGGAAGTGTTACTAATGTCTGGCTAGACAATCATGTTGTGAGACCGACGTCTGTTTTTTAAGTAGAAACAAAAACAATCAATACATAGTAATGCAGTATTTTTAGTATATGATGCATGAAAATATACACCTAATTTCACATGGAAAATGATTACTTTTATATGAAAACAAATATTCTTAACTGAAATATTTTAGATAATAAATTTGCTTTTGAAAATCGTAATAATTTCAAAAGAATTTAAAATGTCGAAACTTTGAAGCAAAATGGTGCGTTATTGTTTCAAATTTAATCGTTTCTAGAACCAGATATAATTCTGATAGACGCATAATCTCTTTTTTTTTTTGCCCCCTTAAATACTGACGCTAACGCAAAATAAGACAATTGCGGACAGATAAGCAAGCCCGAAAACAAGTAATATAAAAACATAACACCCAAACAAAACTCTAAATCTTAAAAGGAATACTCATTAATGTCAGCACTTGTTTATGTTTCCTTTTCAAAAACATCAGACGCAATAGCACGTAATCTCCGCTTTTCTCATCAAAAAAGTTCTTAAACCAAAGAGCAAAATGTCTTTAATGCATTTGGTATACCTTTAGCTTCTTTGCTGTAATATTGCAGAATTGCAGTTCACGTTCTTGTTTTGGAGCTTAAATACAACATATTCTTGTATATTATGTGTTGTTATTGTTGTTGTCGGCTTTAACGCCATTATTCAGCACCAATATAGGCAAAATATGGTGGCCAGTATAAATGGTGGAGAAAAAACCCGGAAAATCCCGTAAGGAATCACCGACCCACGATAAGCTACTTGCAAGCTTTCTCACATACCAACATTGACCGAACCCGAGATTCGAACCCACGCAGAAGAGTTGAGGTGACAGTGATCTGTAACAGTGAGCCCCCTATTATGGAGGGTAATAATATGACACAGTCTTGCGTAGTCTTAAGATAACACCGCGTACTCAAATATATATATATATATATATATATATATATATATATATATATATATATATATATATATATATATATATATATATATAGAGAGAGAGAGAGAGAGAGAGAGAGAGAGAGAGAGAGAGAGAGAGAGAGAGAGAGATGGATGGATGGATGGATGGATGGAAGAATGGATGGATAGATATATAGATATAATAGAAACACACTAAATAATTTCATAGCAAATTTTCTCCATAGTAATGTATTTAATACAGCCGGTTTATTACTTAGCAGTATATTGTCTTTTTAATGCAAACTTTTTAACGGAGGTGTATGTTAAATATCGGTATGTTGGTCTCATTTTCTCCGTTCTACTAGTGATTCATTCGTTTTATTTTAAAGCAAGAGCCAGAAGTCAACTATTTTCGCATACCATCCACATAAACCGAAAGTAGAGCATGATTGCTTTTAAAATCTCAAAGGACATTGTAGAACTTTCAACCAATATTTTTCAGCAGATTCAAACTTTCAAAAATATGTTGATAAATAACAATAAATTTAATATATATTATCGATTGGGTGGATCAAGATGTTTTTGAAGATTTATAGTAATTTAGAACATAGGGACGCACTATTAGTTTAATGTCGATCTTTATTACATCACTGACCTAGATTATTTTCATAAAAGACCGAAACTGAATGCTGTTTTCAGAGGTACCTTAGTTTCCTTTGCGTCGATTGTAAACGTACGTTAATTACTCTAGATAAAGCTGTGTTATCGCTGAAAATTGTAAAATGTAATCTAAAATAGTTTGAAGATGAAGTTGTTTATAATACAAATGTTGTATATTCTAAAAACAAAATACTAGTATAATCTACTACTACGATGGTTTGTAAAGAACGTAATAAATATTTTTGGCAGAAATACAAATCAGAATATATAAGCATTCGAACCAATGAGATCATATTAAGCGTTTGCGCGAACTGATTTTTCCTGTAAGATTGAATTCGTGTCCTTGCTGTAAATCAATGGTATCCAAATGAAAAAGACAATAATTTACATGTTGGTCTTTTTGTGTGATCTATTGTGACAGTTATGAACAAGACCTGCATATAAATATACTGATGCATCTCATTTCATTAAAATGTTTACGAATAATTTTGACAACTAGATTCACAGAAGAGTATTCCAATAGGACACTACTATAAAAGGAGGATAGTTCGTCCTGCATTCCTCGCAACGGTTTTCAATTATGATGAGTGCCAACTTTGTTAATCAGATTTTTTTTTAAACATCATGGAACATTTTCCAAAATATGATCATTTTCAAATTAGCACTAAACGCTTAATATATAGAAAATGTTTCTTATCAGCGACTACTTTGTCGGAGCATTGCTGAAAGCTAATACAGCAAATAAACACACCGAACGTTGTCATTTTGAATATTTACAGAAGACAACAGCTAGTTTTCTTAATTTTTTATTTTGGCATTGAACTAAAGTTTGCTTGTAAGCTAATTAAACGGTGAGAAACTTGCAGCTTTGTCGAATTTACGACACGGACATGCATCTAAATGAATTAAAGTTTGCTTGTAAGCTAATTAAACGGTGAGAAACTTCCAGCTTTGTCGAATTTACGACACGGATTTGCTTCTATAGAATGACTTTGATAAACTTGAAAGACATTGTAGGGTGCTAGAGTATAGATAGCTGACGTAAATAGCTTACATATGCATTCCATCACTAACTTTGAAATTGTACATGAGTCAAAACATTACACCTTTTTTGATAGGCATGTCATACGTGTACAATCCCAATCAAAGTTTTTAAAACCTGGTTTTCAATCTTCTAAACGGTTTAATTACTTATATATAGCTAAAATGAAATAATAACACGAACACATGTCGTTCTGAAATATAAAAAATAACCATAATTATGAAAATTAAAGTTAAAATTATACCTCCACAATTCCCGTTGATCCTTGTCAATTCAAAATAATTTGAATAAAACTGTTTATCCGGAAGTTATTAATTATACTGCAAAAATATGGTATATATGAAATCAAATATTAAACATATCATGTGGTATTTTATGATGAAGATATGAATAGCATTTTATGGCTTCTATCAGACATAACAGGGTTATCACAACAGCAGATTGCTTCTGACAATTCTTGATAGTTTACCATATTTTCAGAATCTGGTCATTTTTGTTGATTTTTCAGGTAAATTGAAGAAACAAAAATTCCTTTTCCTGTTACAAAATCCTTTCTCGCATACCCACATTGGTCGAATCCTGGACTCGAACCTTTGCAGACAGAAGTGTTTACGAAGCAGGAGTTCAAGGCTATTCGTATTTACAGTTAGACTACGTTTCCCGTTGGAAATCTTCACCTTATATTATGATGTAGGTCAAGTGAAAATGTACAAAAATATGTATTGGGTAAGCATGTAATTCGTTCCTGTTTTATATCAATTTGTCAGATATATTTCAAAAGGAATTATTTTTTAAAAATATATTCATTGGAATTACTAACGTGCTCACTGACTTTTGGATTATTACATTACTTTGGATTTTTTTAACCCATTCAAAGACATTCTGGATTGCATCATAGCATTCTACCAGGACATTCAAGACTATTTGAATTCTTTCAGAACATGTTTGGACTTGTGATAAGATTTTTAAGATTATTATCGATTTAATTCGGAATACTGTGAGTGTCGGCTATTTTTTCACTTTGCGTTGTACAGAAAAAAAAATGGTTTGTTGATTTTACTGAAAATGTTTGGTTCCACATTCGTTCTGTTACATGGCTTAAAACCGACACTTGTAACAATATGAATTAAAATGTGTAGGATAATGTAAAATTTAGAAAGTGAATTTCCCGCGGCGCAAATAAATTTAAAGTTGATATCTTGGGGGGGGGGAGCACAAGTATGAAGTTATTTCTTGGAAATTGTTTCACCTTGACACTGGAGAATTGATAAATAGTTTAAATCTTTAAACTGTGGAATGGGTTCCTAAAACTTCATCCAGTAAATCAGATGCTGTTTTGTTTTTCTTTGCAGGTGCTTGACTTGTGGGTCGATGGTATTCCATTATATTATGGCTATACAAATCCCAATACATGTAATGTTCATGACAGATGCATTTTTATTGTCCTCTGATTACCATTTATGCTAATGGTCTGATCTCAAGGTTATTTTGGCACCATGTTTCGCATACGATTCCCATCTTGCAGTCTGTGATGGAATTAGTAGGCTATTTACAAATAAAGGTTGTATTTCTATTTACAAACACAATATATCTTTTCGCTGGAAACCTAAAACGAACAGATGACGAAATCGAGATAGATAAATAGATTCACACCCACTTAATTCGGTAAGCTTGATATACAAGGAGAAACCATTACTTGCGTATGTTGTAACTCTATCAGTACTACGTGAAAACAATTAGTCTTATCTAGAAAGTACAAATATTTATAAAAATATTCAAAAATGTTGCACAATAGCTTCTTCAACCACACTCTACTGGTGACTTATTTGTATAGTGCTTCGACACAAGAGAGAAAACATAAACAATTTGGAATTATCTACATATCGTGATGTGCAAAGTTAAAAGTAGTCGCTTAGAAAAGTATTCGCTGTTTAAAAATCTGTCTAGATACGTAGCTTTCTTGAGTGATTTTTATCTTCTGCTATAAATTAGATACTACACGGTTATTAGAAAACTCGACAAGGAATCGACTTTTTGGAAAATGAACTGAAAACATTCTCAACGTTTTACTGCTTCAGTGAGACAGGCTTTTTCTTGTCACCATGGATTCAATATGTTGTTTACTTGAGGATTTGTCAGACAGATATTTGGTTTGTTCCAGAATATTTTAAAGACATGTATATAAAGGCAAATAATGGGTCGATAGTTTGTCAGCAATTGATATTAAATAGTCCGTAACGATTGTATTATGTTGTACCAATGCGTTGTCTGAGAAACCATAATGCGGCACTCTACAGAATGAGCGAGAGTCTGAATATTTATAAATGTAGACGTATTTAACAATGCAGAGTTTTCGAAGCAGCTAGTGAAAGTACAAGGTTACCCGTTGCTAGTTCCGATGAGAAAAATAACATCAAACATATTGCACGAGCTTGGCTCGGTTTGTTATATTCCTTGTAATTCCAAGAACCTAAAGACATGTGACGTTACCACTGAAGGACACTAGGACATGAAGGTCGAATGGGCAAAGAGGTGATAAAGCGAAACATTTTTTTTGCCTGGATTGCTCTAGCTCAAGACGTTAAAGTATATTACTTTATAATGACTTTGAAATGCGCTTTGTAGTATTTGGCGCAAAGTAAGGTCTAATACGCCCTTTAATTTGCTTAACTCTACTGTACTGAGTTTCATCTTGAGGTTATGTCAAATTATACTTTCGCAAGCTTGCCGCCAAGTACAACCCTTTCAAAATGTCATTCAGGTAGTTTAATCATTGTAAGGGGCTTGCAGTGGCTATATAAGAGTACATGTCTTACTAATGTCATTATATGGAGCTGGAGAAAATCTGAATTTATTGTGTTATTTTGTAACTGTATATACTCGCTTATAAGACGAGTCCAACTGAAAACTGCACATACCTTGATTAGCCGTCGCATAAGGCAATGACAGATATGGTCTGTGCAGTTTGTTAGTAGTAATCAGCGGAACAAGCAACACCACCCTGATCTGCAGGCGTATTATGATACGGCTAAGGAGGATCTTTGTTGTTTGGATTTAGCTTAGACTTATAAGCTAGTACAGACAGTACGTCTTTTTTTTATCACTAACTTTGCTAAAGATCTTTAGAGAATTAGTTCTAGAAACACGATCCTGGATTATAGATAATATTTAATTTTTTCTCTGTGAAGAGACTATCTATATGTCTTTAAATACAAAAACAAAAACTACAATGCTAGCCGTATACGAACTGACCATCCTCATAGGAACGTGAGATGAACGACGGGTTTGTTTATTAGATTTTTCTCTTAGATGTTCCTCAGTAATAGTCGCCAAAACTGAACAGCATATGGGATAGAAGTCATATCGAACTGAACATAACTAACAATATCGACAAGCTGTTGATGTTTCTCATCTTTAGGTGGGATGAATATATCTGAAATTATTTAAGCCTGGCCATCTTAGAAGTGTTAATAAGGAACGACACTAGAGGTTAAAAAAAAATCGTATGCACGCGATTCCTGCATAGTTTTTAAATAATTCTTGAATTTTTTCTTTCTTTATGCTGCATATTTTCTACACTGTTTTATAATAATTTTCTTCAGGTGTAGAATTAGTTGGGGATTTTTTTTGTTGGTTTTCTTTTTGTGTTGTATCGGTCTTGGAGTATTTTATATTTTAAGCCTTAGATCCTATTCCTCAGTTACAATAGAAAATACATTAATTGCTAACATAAAAAATGTTATTTGTTTCTGAATTGCAGACAAACGGTCTGGAACGAATTTTGCTAATTAGTCAAAACTGTGGTAATACATCTGTGACAAGAGCTACTCCAGTATCTTTACCAAATGAGCTCAAATCATTCGGTAAGAACGCAAAGTGCATAAATCCATGTGACATTGAGAGCCATAAAGTAGAAATCAGGCCTAATCATGAGAGAAAAACAGACATGCAGCATTTAATATTGGAAGAGTAATATCACGAAAATAAATACCCAGTGACAACGTTCTTAGATTATTTTCATGCAACAATGGCAACGCCCTGGATCTGGAAAAAGGTAAAAGACATGAGAAAACTGTTAAGTAGATATATCTTGAATTGTACCTGTGTACACATTTCAATTAGTGCGGTGTTGTCGTTAATAATGAAAGTTCATTTTTGTGTGTCTCGCCTGCGGAAATTGAGTGCCCCTTCTCTGTCAGAAAACTAGCAGTCGAAAACAATTTCAATTTACAGAAGGATGATATCCTATGACCAAAAATAACACATAGTTGATATAAACAGATTAAACGCCAGCTTATGGTGGCATGTTCCTGATTTTGTTAATTGGTTGTGTGCATGATGTAAGTTGAAAGAAATAATCCAAACATTCCATTTATGACATAAAGCTTAACGAAATTAGCTGAATTTTACAGCGATCATGCCATTCCATATCACCATGCTTCATAATATACTATAAAACTACTTATATGGGCGTTCAGTCTTTGCGGGCAACATTAATTTACAGTTCATGTTTGGACTGTTCGCTCTGCAGTGTATAAAGACATAGAACGATGAAGTTAGCCATCTAAGTAGTTTCTATATTTCTTTAGATATGTATGTATTTAAATTGATGTCCGTTATAAGGAATATACATACAAGACATAATGTAATAGTTTATTTTGAAAGTAAAACTCATGTAGTATGTAAATGATGGCTAAGCTAGACATGTTCTATTAGTTACGGTATCTTGTACATACATAGCTGTATTTTCTATGAAATGCAGGCAATCACATTTTCCTGTGCAAACGTTTACTGGAAGTTTTCTTGCTGGCATACAAAGATAAACAAGTGATTGAACGATGTCAGTTGCCCCATTTCCTCTAACACAAATGTTAAAAGCGTATTTGTACAATAATGCATTAAGTGAAATTCAAACAAAACAAAATAAATCTGACAGTTTATATTAATACCATCAACAGTGTTTGAGATATTCATTAAATAAATATGTTCACCTTAATACATGCATTGAAAATAACACAATTTACCAGCCTCTTATTAAATCTTGCAATACAATTTACTCTGGACAAAATATCAGAGGCTTGTATGGGATAAGTACAAGTGAAACTATTACGTCAACCAGCCTTACCGAATACGTGTTTGATATTTGTTTGTGCAATTGAAACAAGCATTTCTTTTTAATAAAACTTAAACACTCAAATAAGCATATATAAGCAAATCAATAAATGTATTTTCTATAATACTCCAGTTCTCATAGTGAAATTTAAATTAAGAAGGTGGTAAGAGTCTAAATTATGAGCGTATCAAGATCTTGGGATCGTTGTTTGATTCATTATACATGCTGATGAATGAATTTAACAGCTCTCTCTCTCTCTCTCTCTCTCTCTCTCTCTCTCTCTCTCTCTCTCTCTCACACACACACACACACACACGCACACACACACACCACCTCCATTCCCGAAATAAAGAGGCGGGAGGGGATTTTATCATAACTCCTCAGTTTGGACAGTAATATCGAAGGGTCATAAAGTTTACGTTTAGTTCAAAGCTAGGCCCAGTAGGTAAACAAGTGTGGTAAGGTTCTATTTTTCCCCAACAATGGCACTAAAATATTGATTCACGAATATGGAATAGGACTCGTTAAAAAATACTTCTAATGCTTCTAAATCGGATCTGGAAATATTTCGACGTTTCAATCATACTTTCTTAATCTTATAGACAGTTCAGCTGGTTTTGTGTCATGGAAACGTGAATATTAATTACCATGACCCACTTAAGGATATTTTGAAAGCCATCTAATTACATAACGAAGAGTTCCATCACAAGTTAGACATCAGTCGCAAAATAATGTCCAAGACAAAGCACTATAGTGGCATTACCTCATAAAGGACTTCCTCACCTTAGAAATGGAGATTAAGAAACAAATATTTTCTTTTATAAAATAAAATATGTGATATGGTCTTATTCTACTTGTATATCAACCTATTCAACTTCAGTTGCGGTATGCATTTCCTTGAGTTGCGATATCCCATACTCTGGCGTTATTTTGGATTAGAGATGTCAGCTCACAAACGATAAAAGAAGAAAACAAAAACGGTCGCAAACTTATCAAGCATCTCTCCCGTGCCAAAAGAAAGAAACAATAATGGGACAAGCACGGGATAAAAAAAGCAGATGACGGTGCAAAGTAATCCTCACCTGGTCACTAAGTTCACAGCAAAACCGAGGAGAAATAAAATTAACGAATGTACTTCGTGAATATGGCTTAAAGTAGCTGTTTCTAATGTATTTCTAATAACCTTAATACGGTAGACTAAAACGTTTTAAAGCATTTAAACTTTGACAAAACTTTCACGAGACTTTATTGTTCTAACTGTACGATTTGGTATAACGTCACAATCGTAGGAATTCTCAGTACTTTATACTAAACCGCAGATAGTTATTTGATGCCGCGTACCTCAGAACAGGCGCCGAATATCTAATACATAACATTATTCCTATGTCTAATTGCCAAATACATATAAGTGAAAAGATGTGTTTATATTACGAATTTAGAGCCGCATCAGTTTATGATAAATACGTCCAAGCATCCTTACCGGCCAATGAAAACGGTTCAAGAAGACGACTTTACCAACTACATTGCAAATTGCACGGTTTTAAAAATATCTTCCAGAAATGTTCCATTTCTCAAACAAATAATTGATATACTCTATCGAAACTATAAGTGGAGACGTAATTACAAAGTGCACATAACAATTCTGAATCTTTGAAAATGGTGTTTCCTTTAGGATATCCATTATGACAATTACAACCACTTTGTGATTTACTTGGACTTTACAACAACATTAAATCAAATCTTAATGTGTATTCATAAAGGATCGGTTTCTTGCATGGTTGGTTGTGAAAATAATATCTAGTCACTTTGACGGCATCTGTCATCAAAATTGACAACACAATATTTATCATTTTGTTGAAGCCGATAATTCATTTTAAAATGTTATATAACCACAATTAAGTAAGATATTTGAGTCGTAATTGCCTCGAATTCTAGGAATAAACACATTTTCAATCGGTCGTGGCGTTTAAATGATGAGCCAAGCTCTCTCATTCTTAACTCCATTAGAAGATAAATCCAATAAGTAGCCTGTATGCGTTGTCAATAGAAATCGATGTCATTTGTTAAGAGTCTCTTCAAATGATACATTACTGAGATGTATATCCCAGGTATTCGTATATGTTGGAGAGTTAACTATATTATATAAATATAACACACACACACACACACACACACACACACACACACACACACAAAATTGTATATATAAAAAATTTGTAAATTGGAAACATAATAAGGGTAAGCGGCGTTCGGGCGACAATGATGACCCAAAGAGATTTTGGTGCAACACGACCTCTGGCGCCTGGGGTAAACGCCCACACGCACACGTTATTACACTGGACTGGTTTATATATATATATATATATATATATATATATATATATATATATATATATATATATATATATATATATATATATATATATATATATATATATATATATATATATGTATGTATGTATGTTGGAAATCCGAATAAGATTTTGATAAAAGGTCTTTGTCTAAGAATTTTGTACGAACACATCAAATATTTCCAGAGATACGAATTACTCCTTTAAAATGCAAATGAATTGAAGAATTGTTAACATGGATTCATTTTACATTATTAAAATTAATTTAATTTTAATTATATATATATATATATATATATATATATATATATATATATATATATATATATATATATATATATATATATATATATATATATAGCCGTAAGGTAAACTTATTGCCGGCTCTGTGGAGCCACATTGTTGGTAACTCCAAGACGTATTCATTACACTGAAAATTCAAAATTGCACCGATTGTTTTTGTTGGTTTTTAAAATTAAAAAACAAATCTGAATACTATCTTTATGATCTTAGCAAAAGAAGTTATTTTGGGGAATTCTCCATTTGAATGTATTGGAGAAGACAAGTCGATAAGTTGAAATTGCTTTTATAGTAGTTTCTTATCTATAATAGTACATATATTTCAGGATTATTCAAAATTTATTTCCGGAATAAGAAAACATTGTAAGCAAATACACCCTAATATTAAAAAATATTTTTTTCATTTCTAGAGGATACAAGATAATTTCAAGCCAAAACTCATCCATGTTTACACTTTATAGCTATCTTTAACACATGGTTTCAAATATAGCATAATTGGAGTTCTTCTTTTTGACATTAAGTAAATATGAAACGAAACAGTACTGTAAATATTTTTCTTAAGGGCTGTATGTTGCATAATGTAATTTACCCAATGTACTCGCTTATAAAACAAATCCGAATGCAATCAATATAGACACTCATCTACCGTCATATAATGCGCCTGTTGATCAGGGTCTATGTTGTTTGTTCAAATGAATACTACTAGCAAACTGCACATACCATGATCTGCCTGCGGAATAATCTATCGGGGTCTGTGTAGTTTGCAGATGCAGTCGAATCATAAGTGTGTACCGACCGCAGATATTGACGCGTGTTATTGATAATGAAGTAACCCATTTATCAAACTCAGATTAATTTGAAAGCAAAGTGCAAACGATCCTTACATTGCATGATTTTCTATCACTGGTAATTTTTGAGGAAACATGATCACTGTGATCCCAACTGCATACCAACTGCAGAAGCATCGTTCAGCATAGCACGACTAGAGGATGAACAGTGATTGGTGTATTGAAACTACGCCACGTGTTTTACTGAACCAATCAATGTACAGCACATATATCAAAGTAGCTTAAGTTTCCATTCTGTACAAACAGAAGCTTACAATTTATTATCGTGTTTATGTTTTGTTTTAGCTTCTAAAATCTCATTGCTCAGCGTACCCGTAATGTGATATAATGCTTCCATCGTCTCGTACGTGAACAAGTTCAATAGTAGAGATTTTTCTTTATAATTAAAGTTACTGAATAAGATGGTATGGTTGATTTATAAATAGCCATATGTCACTCGTTGATTTCATACTGGAAAGAAAAATATCACAGTATTTAAAACAAAAATTGTCAATTTAAATGTTGCTTTACTGTCTTCATGGGCCGGATTGAAAACGAGAAGCCTGCGATATTTAGAACCTGGGCTATACATGACTGTGCACAAAAACATTTTTTAATATACAACGTTCAAAAGAGGCTTAAAAAATTGGTGGTTGGGTGGGTGAGAAAACTCGACAATAGCTTCCCGTGGGTCGTTTATTTTTACTGGGATCTTCCAGGGTTTTCTTCCACCGGTTATACTGGCCACTAAAGTGTGCTGAACACTGGCGTTGAATCCACACCACTACCAACAAAAACCACATCCTTTCTCTTGAACTGATTTTATATCTTGATCCATTAATAATATAAACGATCGATCATTAATCAATCTTCAAATCGAAGCAATGTATGTAATCGAATTGAATTACACAGGTGACGAATTTAAGTATGCATAGCATCTCTAACCAAAATATCATAAAATATCGTGAATCTCTCTCTGTCTCTCAATCTCTGTCTGTCTGTCTGTCTGTCTGTCTGTCTCTCTCTCTCTCTCTCTCTCTCTCTATATATATATATATATATATATATATATATATATATATATATATATATATATATATATATATATATATATATATATAATATAATATAAATAAGCAACATTAGTTTTATTTTCATACCACCCAGCCTCCGCCCCCCCCCCCCAAAAAAAAATGAATAATAATTACAAAAACAAATTCTGAAGTTAGAAGGACGATATATGTATATATTTTGCATTCAGGGACTTGGACCGTAATTAAATGTAGCTACAGACGTTTTACTCAAATACACATTTATATTCTGCAAGCAAACGCCGCCGATAATGGCTATGATTTTTCCGGCAAACTTGGATTTCTTCCATTTCTCAAACAAATCTACTCCATCCGCAGTAGTCTGGAATTATATAATTATGTACAGAACTGTTTGCATGCTAATTTTTACACATTAGACAGTGATAGCAAAATATCAATTTTAATACAGACGGGAGCTTGACATCGCAGTCTGTGCAAGCCAGGTACGAAAAAGAAAGGATTATTCGTATATTGTCAATAAATTGAGGAGTCATCAGAGATGAGATATTATGATTATTTATAAACGATTCATTTTTCGAAGATTTCAGTTGTTTGTTTGTTTGTTTTTTAACGCGGAAAAATCTGATGTATAGATCAAATAACCTTTCGAAAGAACGTGAAAATTGCTTGATACTCTCTCTCTCTCTCTCTCTCTCTCTCTCTCTCTCTCTCTCTCTCTCTCTCTCTCTCTCATTGTATTGCTTAATATGCATGTATGCTGTATGGCCGCCAACATTTTATTTCCACTCACTGTCACATGCATTTTGTATCAAAACAGTTACAGTTTGATTTACCAGTGTCTACATGTCAATGCGTTGTATCTATGTTCTAAATTCAAATGTTAATAAATTTACACCAAAACAAGACCTCCAAATATCACGGAAGGTCGTTAAATGAAAACGTGGATGTTTTTCTACCATAATTTACAAAGCCTCAAGTTAACCGTATTCCAAAAGAATGAGAACTATGTAGAGCACGTGCCAAACAGAAGATTTAGAGCTGTAAGGGAAATACTATAAGATAAAACCGTGTCATTTTCTATTATACTTAAAAGCAGAGCTTCTCTCTTATCCAGATAATCGTTAATTGTTATAATTAGCTGTCAAATTAGGGTCAGCGATTTCCGTATGGTTGATGTCGATCTGGTATTTTACTTATAAAAATGTTATATGCAAGCTGTGTTAGATAACAAACTCTCTCTCTCTCTCTCTCTCTCTCTCTCTCTCTCTCTCTCTCTCTCTCTCTCTCTCTTAATTACAATAATAACGATAATGATGATAACAATAACCATACTATTATTACGAAGAAGATTAGAAGATGAAGAAGAAGAAGAAGAAGAAGAAGAATACTGCTACTACTACTACTACTATTAATAATAATAATAATAATAATAATAATAATAATAATAATAATAATAATAATAATAATAAACAGAGTAAACTATGACAGATGTAACTAGTGATACGATCTCACCATGAAACTACACTTACAAGAACTGATATATTTCAATTGATTTTTATGGGTTATCTCTAAGCCATCGTCATGCAGTAGAACTTGCTTATGATAATTATTGCATGCAAATGACTCATTTCCTTCATTTATTATCAGCATTTCAAAACGCCATTGCAGAGTCATCATTCCATCCAACAGATTTCATCTTTAGATGAAATCCTTAAATTTGTCAATATAAATCTGTATTCATTGTCTTGCGTTTTGATAATAATGATGGCATTCACAAAAGTTTAATTTATTGGCACTCACAAAAGTTTATATCATTATCTTGCTTTTTGATAATAATGATCGCACTCACAAAAGTTGAATTCATTATCTGGCATTTCGATAATAATGATGGCGTTCACAAAATATTATTTCAATATCTGGATCGTTAATTTTTCTTCTTGATCAGACCATTTTTTTTCACTCCATCCAACAAAATGTTGGTCCCTCATTGCGTATTAAATAATTCAGTTCAAATACTATACTTTCCGCAAGCCCAGCCCTATATTAGGAATGCGCTGCAATTTAAATTATCTTGTCTAAATTGCTTTTGGCAGAATAAGACAATAAAATAGGGTTTTTTTCTTAAAGGGCATAAAGGCTTAAACAATTTGACTTTCCTAATAAACAAATAGCTCAGTTAAAAAATTAAAACATTCTTGCCAAATTGTTTGACAGCAGGTGTTGTCTTGGATATTAGAATAACGGAATAAGAATAATATTTATTCTACTGCCACATAATTGTATTGAGGATATGAACTTGAGACTACTCTTTCACTTTGTCTGAGATGCCGCATACACAGACAGTTATCTGATGATGAACTGAATATCAATATTTTTAAACTACTATTTCAAGTTCTATTTTCTGTGTCTACCTCCGTGTACTATGGGAGATTAGAAAACGACTGCGACCTTCACAACCCGATACTTTGATTGGTCATTACGTTTTGAAATATAGATGCTACATTTAAAAAAAATTGGAAACATTTACGTTTTAGAAAGTTTATGTTACCGAGCAAGAGAAGAGCACGCCAGCTACATTAATATAATTCTGTAGACAGCTAGGTTTTTTAATGTTGTCTTATCGCATAAACAGGTCACAATGGTTTAATTGCAGTTGGCCCGACTTTTAAACTGCGCCACAGTAACTAATAATCTCCAAGCTGGCCAATAACTGCACATTAAATATTCATGGTACAACAACAGCAGCAGCATTACTGCAACATCAAAATGGTGTGATGGGCTGAGAATAACATTTCACGATATTGGGGTAATATTTCTTGAGATTTCAGTGATACAAAGACTTTTAATCTAATACTCAGAGAGAGAGAGAGAGAGAGAGAGAGAGAGAGAGAGAGAGAGAGAGAGAGAGAGAGAGAGAGAGAGAACGTTTGTTCTCTATCACAGCTTGAATATAACACTTTTATAAGTAAAATACCAACTCACGAAACATTTTCCGTAACGATGACACTTTGGATGTGCAGAAATTGGGTTTTATCAGCAGGTTTACTTTCACATCAAGGAAGACTTACTGTCTTGTATGTATTACTTACGAGTAATTTATCTTTATCTGAACATTTTTGCATGTAGCTACTGTAAAAAAGAGAAGAGCATAGCAAGTTATAATTTTCGTTTTGTTGTTTGCTCGTATGTTTAATTTCATGACGGCTCAAAAATCTAGATCAATAACAAGTCTCCCGGATCACTGACTTAAAAGTTATTAACTTTCATGAAGAAAAAAAATCGTCCAGCTAGATAATGGCCCTTATTCCTGCATTCAATGTTTACATGTCTATTTCTAAACCACGCAATGCATCATTTGTTTCTGAAATATAATCAAAACGTGAATTACCTAATATTTATATATTTACTGCCTTCGCTTACATCCCTTTCACGAATATGTGCTTTTAGTCTCACAGTTCTTATGATGTTTGGTAATAAGAACCATATTTATAGAAAAAGTGGAATTACGAAATTCCCAAAATAATGTGTTTCTGTAGCCAGATAATGTATGTGTTCCAACAGTTTTCAACAATTTTTCAACCTTTCAGCATTTTTTCAATATTTTTCAGATGGGTTTTTCAACTTCAGCCAGTTCTAGTATGATTTGCAGAGCACGTTACTCGATTTATTGATTACACAAAATGTCTAGCTTTAGTAAATTCTCTTGGTTCATGTGTTTATCTCGTAATGTTTACATGCCAATTATGCTCTGGAGTAAACATGAAGTTAATCTGGCAATTAATACATGAGATCGTCTCCTTTCATGAATACCCATTATGGTTATCATGCCCGCACATAATGCCGACTTGTTTTCTCTTGCAGCCATTCGTCTGATATCAAACTTTTTAAATGTAAAGCGTGTGATTAGGATTTTTAACGTAGCTTTAACAATTGTTCAGTCATATCGCTACGATGTCTGCAGTGAGGCAGTTTACAGTGATGTCTAGCACTGGAGCATCATGAAGCAGACATGTAGCATGATGTCCCACCCAGTCACATTATCCTGACACCAGGCCGACCATTCCTAACACTACCCTCTTAATGCTGAGCATCAAGGGAGGTAGCTGTTAGTACCATTTTTGTAAGTCTTTGGTATGACTCGGCCGGGGATCGAACCTACGACATCCCGTTTCCGCGGCGGACGCTCTAACCACTAGGCCACCGGAGCGGTTTTAAAGCACCTGAATAGATTACAGATGGAAGGGAAAACAACTTCTTTTGATGCATGCAAGGCAGTACAATAAAACATCAGAATGTAAGTGTTTGCTAGACTTGTCCAGCCATTTCGACCAACTCGTGTATCTTGGCAGCAATTTGGAGATCTGCGAATATGAAGCATCTAGGACGTACTGCAATTAAATAAGGACTGTGTCACACGACACCGTTTTATTAGTTCAAGGATATGTGCGCAGAAACCTTGCTTGAAACGGTTTAGGGAGCTACCCATTAAAGTAGATTATCAGATTTGTTGTTAGAGCTGCATTGAAGAAATAATTGGATAGAGTTACTCTTCTTGTTCATTCTTCAGCTCTTCAGACACACCATATTCTCTACAACTTTTGCAATACCAAATGCAAAAGGTATCTTCAGGGGCCCCGAGTGGCTGAGTGGTCTAAAGCGCTCACCGTTACGGATCACTGCCATCTCACTTCTGTCTGCGTGGGTTTAAGTCTCGGACTCTGCCAGTGTGGATATGTGAGAAAGCTTACCGGTAGCTTCTCGTGGGTCGATGGTTCTTTCCAGTTTCTTACTCCACTATTTATACTGGTCGCCATGAATAGCCTATCATATGCTGTAAAATGGCGTTAAACCCTACAAAAACAACAACAAAGATATGTTCAGTTGAGATCTTCGTCGATTGATTCCTTCATGAGAAACAGCAATCACTTAACAGTTTATTCGCTCGAATGAATGGTTGAAGTATCCTTGATTATTTTAATACCAGACCGCACCCTGTTAATTATGAAATCCATTTGTTATGTGTTCTCAGAATTGCGTCACCTACCCATCGTCTCCAACCGACAGTATTATAGCTAAAACATGGAATGGATGCGATTGAGTTCTCACAGAAGGACCAAACCTCCATGTTCGTTGGGTAGAGCTCGGCATCAAAGGTTAATGAAAACATACTTTAATTTTCAGGAGAACTGAGCTCGTTTAACGATGGAATCTCTTGTGGAGATGAAGCATAGAGCGTAAGACAAAAAAGAAAGAAGACGATGGGAGAGTGTCGTCTCTTATAATTCCGCAAAGGAATGTGCATGGATAGTGCTTCTGAACAAGATAGAATGATTTGTGTGGAAAGAGTGTAATAAGAACAAAATAGCCCGTGACATCTGGCGACGAAGCAGAAAAGCAGTAAAGACGAGTTAGGGCACTTGCTGACGGTTAACTCGATGACGGCAGATCAAAACTAGCTTTCACTGAAAACAGAGTGAACGTGAGTGCACAGATTGGATGTTTTTTTCAACAGTGCTCAGACTGAAAATGTAGACGGTTGTGATTGGAGAGAGCCATTGATTGGTGATATTCTGTCTTCACTTGATGCATTTGAAAATAGAGTTGATACATATGTCATTATTGAGAAGGCGCTTGTCGCAAATAACTATATCATAATTAAGAAATTCGCTGAAAGTGGTAGCATCGTGTCAAAAATAGTTATTTCAGCCATCTAAAGACTTTCTATTAAAAAAGCAATAGAAGGCCTTATGTTGAATGATCACAAACTATTACTTAACTGAATATAATTCGAATCATAATGTCTAACATATTGGCATAATGTTTACTTAACATTATTCCACATAATAATTTTTTATACATAAGTTGAACAGGTTCGATATAAAGTATAAGTTTGCTAGTAAATCAAAGAATACGGATCATGATCTGACGCCCCATAATGCCACATTAGATTGTATCTATGTTGTGTCATTCTGACGCCCCATAATGCCACATTAGAGTGTATCTATCTTGTGTCATTCTGACACCCCATAATGCCACATTAGAGTGTATCTATCTTGTGTCATTCTGATACCCCATAATGCCACATTAGAGTGTATCTATCTTGTGTCATTCTGATGCCCCATAATGCCACATTGAAGTGTATCTATCTTGTGTCATTCTGACGCCCCATAATGCCACATTAGAGTGTATCTATCTTGTGTCATTCTGATGCCCCATAATGCCACATTAGAGTGTATCTATCTTGTGTCATTCTGATGCCCCATAATGCCACATTAGAGTGTATCTATCTTGTGTCATTCTGATGCCCCATAATGCCACATTAGAGTGTATCTATCTTGTGTCATTCTGATGCCCCATAATGCCACATTAGAGTGTATCTATCTTGTGTCATTCTGACGCCCCATAATGCCACATTAGAGTGTATCTATGTTGTGTCATTCTGACGTCCCATAATGCCACATTAGAGTGTATCTATGTTGTGTCATTCTGACGTCCCATAATGCCACATTAGAGTGTATCTATCTTGTGTCATTCTGACGCCCCATAATGCCACATTAGAGTGTATCTATCTTGTGTCATTCTGACGCCCCATAATGCCACATTGAAGTGTATCTATCTTGTGTCATTTTGACGCCCTATAATGCCACATTAGAGTGTATCTATCTGTGTCATTCTGACGCCCCATAATGCCACAATAGAGCGTATCTATCTTGTGTCATTTTGACGCCCCATAATGCCACATTAGAGCGTATCTATGTTGTGCCATTCTGACGCCCCATCATGCCACATTAGAGTGTATCTATGTTGTGTCATTCTGACGCCCCATAATGCCACATTAGTGTATTTATGTTGTGTCATTCTGACGCCCCATAATGCCACATTAGAGTGTATATGTGTTGTGTCATTATGACGCCCCATAATGCCACATTAGAGTGTATCTATGTTGTGTCATTCTGACGCCCCATAATGCCACATTAGAGTGTATCTATGTTGTGTCATTCTGACGCCCCATAATGCCACATTGAAGTGTATCTATCTTGTGTCATTTTGACGCCCCATAATGCCACATTAGAGTGTATCTATTTTGTGTCATTCTGACGCCCCATAATGCCACATTGAAGTGTATCTATCTTGTGTCATTTTGACGTCCCATAATGCCACATTATAGCGTATCTATGTTGTGCCATTCTGACGCCCCATAATGCCACATTAGAGTGTATCTATGTTGTGTCATTCTGACGCCCCATAATGCCACATTAGTGTATCTATGTTGTGTCATTCTGACGCCCCATAATGCCACATTAGAATGTATCTATGTTGTGTCATTCTGACGCCCCATAATGCCACATTAGAGTGTATCTATGTTGTGTCATTCTGACGCCCCATAATGCCACATTAGAGTGTATCTATGTTGTGTCATTCTGACGCCCCATAATGCCACATTAGAGTGTATCTATGTTGTGTCTTATTAGTTGATTCAAATAAATTGCATTGTGCAATGGTAAATCTGGGTCTGTGCCTTTTAGCAGGTGGACCTAATCACAAGCCCCCGCCTCAGATATAAATGTAAACTATATGACAACTAGTTTTGTACGTTTTATTTCCTTTTCAAAAATATCTTCAGGGCTTTTAACGATTTGTAGCAAGCCAGGAGAGAAATATTTGACATAATACATTATTAAAATGTAACTGACGTTTTGGAGACCAGAGAGACATATGCATTATGTAGACCAATGAGACCATACATATGCATTATGTAGACCAGTGAGACCATACATATGCATTATGTAGACCAGTGAGACCATACATATGCAGTATGTAGACCAGTGAGACCATCCATATGCATTATGTAGACCAATGAGACCATCCATATGCATTATGTAGACCAGTGAGACCATACATATGCATTATATAGATCAGTGAGACCATACATATGCAGTATGTAGATCAGTGAGACCATATATATGCAGTATGTAGACCAGTGAGACCATACATATGCATTATGTAGACCAGTGAGACCATACATATGCATTATGTAGACCAATGAGACCATACATATGCAGTATGTAGACCAGTGAGACCATACATATGCATTATGTAGACCAGTGAGACCATACATATGCATTATGTAGACCAGTGAGACAATACATATGCATTATGTAGACCAGTGAGACCATACATTATGTAGACCAGTGAGACCATACATATGCATTATGTAGACCAATGAGACCATATATATGCATTATGTAGACCCATGAGACCATACATATGCATTATGTAGACCATACATATGCATTATGTAGACCAGTGAGACCATACATATGCATTATGTAGACCAATGAGACCATACATATGCATTATGTAGACCAGTGAGACCATGCATATGCATTATGTAGACCAGTGAGACCATACATATTCATTATGTAGACCAATGAGACCATACATATGCATTATGTAGACCAGTGAGACCATACATTATGTAGACCAGTGAGACCATACATATGCATTATGTAGACCAATGAGACCATATATATGCATTATGTAGACCCATGAGACCATACATATGCATTATGTAGACCATACATATGCATTATGTAGACCAGTGAGACCATACTTATGCTTTATGTAGACCAGTGAGACCATACATATGCATTATGTAGACCAGTGAGACCATACATATGCATTATGTAGACCAGTGAGACCATACATATGCATTATGTAGACCAGTGAGACCATACATTATGTAGACCAGTGAGACCATACATATGCATTATGTAGACCAATGAGACCATATATATGCATTATGTAGACCCATGAGACCATACATATGCATTATGTAGACCATACATATGCATTATGTAGACCAGTGAGACCATACATATGCATTATGTAGACCAATGAGACCATACATATGCATTATGTAGACCAGTGAGACCATGCATATGCAATATGTAGACCAGTGAGACCATACATATTCATTATGTAGACCAATGAGACCATACATATGCATTATGTAGACCAATGAGACCATACATATGCATTATGTAGACCAGTGAGACCATGCATATGCATTATGTAGACCAGTGAGACCATACATATTCATTATGTAGACCAATGAGACCATACATATGCATTATGTAGACCAATGAGACCATATATATGCATTATGTAGACCCATGAGACCATACATATGCATTATGTAGACCAATGAGACCATACATATGCATTATGTAGACCAGTGAGACCATACATATGCATTATGTAGACCAATGAGACCATACATATGCATTATGTAGACCAGTGAGACCATACATATGCATTATGTAGACCAGTGAGACCATACATATGCATTATGTAGACCAGTGAGACCATACATATGCATTATGTAGACCAATGAGACCATACATATGCATTATATAGACCAATGAGACCATACATATGCATTATGTAGCCCAGTGAGACCATACATATGCATTATGTAGACCAATGAGACCATATATATGCATTATGTAGACCAGTGAGACCATACATATGCATTATGTAGACCAATGAGACCATGTATATGCAGTATGTAGACCATACATATGCATTATGTAGGCCAGTGAGACCATACATATGCATTATGTAGACCAGTGAGACCATACATATGCATTATGTAGACCAATGAGACCATACATATGCAGTATGTAGACAAGTGAGACCATACATATGCAGTATGTGGACCATTGAGACCATACATATGCAGTATGTAGACACGTGAGACCATTCATATGCAGTATGTAGACCAGTGAGACCATACATATGAATTATATAGACCAGTGAGACGATACATATGCATTATGTAGACCAGTGAGACCATACATATGCAGTATGTAGACCAGTGAGACCATACATATGCAGCATGTAGACCAGTTAGACCATACATATGCAGTGTGTAGACCAGTGAGACCATACATATGCATTATGTAGACCAATGAGACCATACATATGCATTATGTAGACCAATGAGACAATACATATGCATTATGTAGACCAGTGAGACCATACATATGCAGTATGTAGACCAATGAGACCATACATATGCATTATGTAGACCAATGAGACCATACATATGCATTATGTAGACCAATGAGACCATACATATGCATTATGTAGACCAATGAGACCATACATATACATTATGTAGATCAGTGAGACCATACATATGCATTATGTAGACCAATGAGACCATACATATGCATTATGTAGACCAGTGAGACCATACATATGCATTATGTAGACCAATGAGACCATACATATGCATTATGTAGACCAGTGAGACCATACATATGCATCAAGTAGACCAGTGAGACCATACATATGCAGTATGTAGACCAATTAGACCATACATATGCATTATGTAGACCAATGAGACCATACATATGCATTATGTAGACCAGTGAGACCATACATATGCATTATGTAGACCAGTGAGACCATACATATGCATTATGTACACCAATGAGACCATACATATGCATTATGTAGACCAATGAGACCATACATATGCATTATGTAGACCAATGAGACCATACATATGCAGTATGTAGACCAGTGAGACCATACATATGCAGTATGTAGACCAATGAGACCATACATATGCAGTATGTAGACCAGTGAGACCATACATATGCATTATGTAGACCAGTGAGACCATACATATGCATTCTGCAGATGCATAAATAGCAGTATTACCTGAAACGCTAACAGTGCGAGAAAGACGTAGTTGGCGCTTAAACATAACTTTATACTTTATTGCAGTGTCAATAAAATGAAACTGAAATATCAAGTGATTACATCAAAAATGTCACGTTTGTACAATTACAGTGTAAGCAGTAACAATATCAGCATTGGAATTACCCCAAAGCTTAAGACTAATTACAACTAACTCTTCTCAATTCAGAGATAAAGAAAGAAAATTCAAAAAGCATCCCCCAAAAAAACCAAAACACTGCAGCAAAACAAATCATGAATATAAATTGCTCACAATGTTAATTTTGATAAAACTAAAAGTTAAAATAGTTTTAATGTATTTTTTATATACTCTTTGCGTTATGATTTCAAGTTGATCTTGTTTATTTATGTAGTTTCCCGTTTCAAGAGACTATAATAATTGATTAAAATAATTGATTTTTTAGGACAGTGGGTATAAATTAACTGTTATCAATAGGATTAGCAATACAAACTCACATCAAAGGGAAATCAGGACAGAGCTCGTGTGGCAGGTCATAGTGCCAGTTGACAGAAAGTAGTATAAATGGACACGAAACACGCCGAACCCGGAAAACACATCAACCTGACCGTAATCAGAAGACGATCAAAACATCTAACCAATCGTGACGAAAGCACTACGAATAAAAGAACTTAAAATCGAATATAACCGATGGAATATATGCACCTACTACAGAAACATCGTTCAAAGAAATATCATAGCCATTCACCTTTCATATATAATGTATAATATGAAGGGGTCCAATTTTGTAAAAGACTGTGTACAATTACCAGACAATAGTTAATAGTTTACATCCTCGTGTATAAATTGTATCGGAACAGTTTAGTCATAGGATATTTTATTCAAACGAATCATTAAATTTACAAGAAACCGGTGACATCTTTTCTGAACAGATAGGCATTGGACAATTTTGGGATATTAGGTACAACGAAATACTTTCCGAACACACTGACATTTTCCTTACAGGTCTTGATCCGCCTTTGTTGGTGGGCACTTGGAACCGGTTCGCATACAGCATTATGCCTAATGCATGTTTGAATCTTTAGTACAACCACATTGCTTTGCTACCCTTTCAAGGTACTGTCACTTTTAGAATAGTAATCTTATGCTCTATCTTCCTTTCCGCCATTTGCATTTCGGCAGTACGTTACATTCGGAATGTTTCCTATTTATTCAGGTTATACAAATTTCACTAAACACGATCCAGTCAGATTTGATATTGTGTGCGTCGTGATGCAGTCATATACATGATAAGCTGGGTCTAACTACCAACGTTGAATATTGTAAACGACGAGAAGGGTTAAAACATTTGTATAGTCCAGTATGAGTATTCTTGTTTTATATAAATTACTGAAGGCGATTTGGTTATTTTGCAGATCCATACATTCGATCTGGAATTACTACAGTTTTGATATCTAATCACTGAGGCCGATTTGTCTAAGTGTCTTGCCTTTACATATCACTGACATCTCACTTCTGTCAGTTTGGATTCCATTTCTGCTCGGCAGAGTGGGTAGAAGATAGCTTGCCAGTAACTTTTAGTACATCGGACGTTTTTCCATGGGTCCTTCAGTGTTCTTCCACAAATATACCGTCCGCCATGTGTAGCTATCATGTGCTAAAAATGTCATTGAACCGACACAACCAATCAGCCAGCCAGATAATGTGTACTAATGTAATGTTTGTACCAAAATAGCCTATCCGTTTCTGGCTCGTATATTACTTGTTTAAGTTTTGTGTATGTCCAGCACATTTCCCGTCTTGACCTATTGATATTGATTTAAACTAGTGAAAGTTAGCCGTTAGAAATCACGTGTGACCATGTTCTACATCTGAGGGGTGAACGCATAATGCTCCGGCAATCTGTCTACACGAAAGCGAGGGTCTGAACAGTTCCTGGGCAGGTTGGAAATAGAACCGTATACGGGCAGGTTGGCAAAAGTACCATATACGGGCATATTGGCAAGAGTATCGTATAAGGGAATATTGGCAAGAGTACCTTATACGGGAATATTGGCAAGAGTACCGTATACGGCAATATTGGCAAGAGTACCGTATACGGGAATATTGGCAAGAGTACCGTATACGGCAATATTGGCAAGAGTACCGTATACGGACGGACAGATTGGCAAGAGTCTGTATACGGGCAGATTGGCAAAAGTACCATATATGGGCAGGCTGGCAAGAATATCGTATATGGGATAATTTATTTGTGTTTTAGTGCAATAGGTTGACTTCATGTTATGAACTACGTCATATTAGTGGATATTATGTTTTCATAAACTCATATCTGTTTTACGACCATTACAGTGTCATACATTTTTGTGAATAACATGGCTTTAAAATTTCATGTCAACAGTAGAGTGATTGGGTGAACAGAACAGTATCATATCTTGTCAAAATGAACAGGAAAATTTCCATGAACAGATACAGTTCGTTGTCGTTATGTTTTACAAGATCGTGTGTATTATAGGTTTATTGCAACGTGTGTAAGACTCCCAGTACCCATTTGCTTTTCAACGTCCCATTCGAGTAGCAGCCTTTTAGTACATCAGAATATAATTTGTTGAAACTATGAATTCGATCAAAATTATGCACCTGATTACAAATTGATGGTCCTGCTAGATAATGCCAAAATTGCACATGAAAAGGTCCTTATTCATTTCAGATTAATAGATGTAAACAAATTATGTTTTATTACGTGGCTAACGAAGATGGATTACGGTCCTGGTTTAAATTGAAATTCACCGGACATGATACTAGTATTCACAGAACTTACGCCAACAACGGAATGTCAGTTTTAGTAATAGTAGATATGATGGTCGGCTTGACACACTAAAGTTCCTTTATAGGATGAATTCCGTTGAGTTGGTGATACTAATATAACCATAAACAACAAATAGAATAAACGTGTAAGATGAAAGTATCTGTTAAATACTGATATATCCAGCTGGTATCCTTAAATATCTATAATATTTATTAATAACCTTTTGACAGTCCTTGCATAGTCGATGGATCTTTAACAGCTTTGGTGATCACACGTTGCATCTAAAAAGTCGTATATGCCAAATAATTTGAATACTACTAAAGTTTGACAGATAATGGTCTTAAACATCGTTGGGTTCTATTAAAACTCGATAATATCGACGTTCATCGCATTAAAAGCCATGTAATTTCTCCATCAAATTGAGGAACCCTGTCCTTTTCCACATATATAGGAATTTAGGAATTAATCCAATGGTGATCAGAGATATCCGTGGGTCAACTGATTTCAGTTTGCGTTAGCTAGGGAATGACCTCCCTCGATATATTGACCCAGTGTGAGTGAAAGATCTAATAGCAGTCTCTAAAATGGATTTATTGCGTCATCATAACGAGTGGTGAAAAGAAGGCAATGTCCACGACTATTTGCCTCACGTTACAACGTTCCTATTTCCTAGAGTCTTCCCTTTCCGACTACCTCGTCCTTTTGGACTTCCTAGATTTTACTCTCTATTCGTCACTTTCCCTTTTGTGACCTCACTCGTCACTTCTCTTTGTTTCGGACTCCGTCTCAGGACTGTCGAGTCAACTCTCCCCCGAAAAAAGATTTCCTTTATGCTGTTAACTTTAGAACTTGAGCATATAGCACTAAACCTGGTCTTTGTCAGACAGACACCTGGTCCTTCCCTTCTTTAACGAGGAAAGCACTATTCGTTCTTATGCTTTCCCCCCCCCTCTCTCTCTCTCTCTCTCTCTCTCTCTCTCTCTCTCTCTCTCTCTGTATCTCAGTCTCTCTCAGTCTCTCACAGTCTATATCTCTGTCTCTGTCTCTGTCTCTCTCTCTCTGTCTTTCTCTCATATTCTCTCTCACAGTCTCTCTGTTTCTCTCTGTAACTCTTTCAGTCTCTCTTTCAGTCTTTTTCTCTCAGTTTCCCTCTCTCACTCTCTCTCTCTCTCTCTCTCTCTCTCAGTCTCTCTGTTTCTCTCTCTCTCTCAGTTTCTCTTACTCAGTCTCGCACTCAGTCTGTCTCCTACAGTCTTTCACAGTCTCTCACCATCTCTCTTGCTCAGAGTCTCTCTCAGTCCCCCTCTCTCTCTCTTTCTCACCGTTTCTCTCATTCTCTCACTCACAGTCTCTATCAGCCTCTCTCAATGTCTCTCTCTCTCTCTCTCTCATTCTCTCTCAGCCTCTCTCTCAGTATATCTCTCTCAGTCTCAACCTGTCTCTCTCTCTCTTTCTGTCTGTCTCTCTCTATTTTCCTCTCTGCCTCTCTCTCTTTCTTTCCCTCTCTGTCTCTGTCTCTGACTCTCTCTCTCTCTCTGACTTTTTCTTTGTTTTTTTCTCTGTCTCTCTCTCTCTTTCTCAGTCTCTCTCTCTCTGTGTCTTTCTCAGTCTCTCTCTCTCAGTCTCTCTCAGTCTTTCTCAGTCACTCTCTCAGTCTCTCTCTCTCAGTATCTCTAAGTCTCTCTCACACACAATTTCTTTCTCTCACTCTCTCTTTCTCACGCTCTCTCCCACAGTCTCTCTCTCTCTCACATTCTCTCTCACAAAGTATCTCTTTCACTCATTGTTTCTCTCTTTGTCTCTCACAGTCTATCAGTCTCTCTCTCTCTCTCTCTCTCTCTCTCTCTCTCTCTCTCAGTGTCTCACTCAGACTCTCTCTCTCAGCCTCTCAGTCTCTCTCTCTCTCTCGTTCTCTCTCAGTCCCATTTAGTCTATCCCTCTCTCTCTCTCTTTTTCTCTCTCTCTCTCAGTCTCTTTCTCTCATTCTCTCGTTCTCACTCTCTATCTCTCTCTCAGTCTCTCTCTCTCTGTATCTCAGTCTCTCACAGTCTCTGTCTCTCTCTCTCTGTCTTTCTCTCATATTCTCTCTCACAGTCTCTCTGTTTCTCTCTGTAACTCTTTCAGTCTCTCTTTCAGTCTTTTTCTCTCAGTTTCCCTCTCTCTCTCTCTCTCTCTCTCTCTCTCTCTCTCTCTCTCTCTCTCTCTCTCTCTCAGTCTCTCTCTCAGTTTCTCTTACTCAGTCTCGCACTCTGTCTCCTACAGTCTTTCACAGTCTCTCACCATCTCTCTTGCTCAGAGTCTCTCTCAGTCCCTTTCCCTCTCTTTCTCATCGTTTCTCTCATTCTCTCATTCACAGTCTCTATCAGCCTCTCTCAATGTCTCTCTTTCTCTCATTCTCTCTCAGCCTCTCTCTCAGTATCTCTCTCAGTATCTCTCTCAGTCTCAACCTGTCTCTCTCTCTCTTTCTGTCTGTCTCTCTCTCTCTCTCTCTATTTTCCTCTCTGCCTCTCTCTCATTCCCTCTTTGTCTCTGTCTCTGTCTCTGACTCTCTCTCTCTCTCTCTCTCTGACTTTTTCTTTGTTTTTTTCTCTGTCTGTCTGTCTGTCTCTCTCTCTCTTTCTCAGTCTCTCTCTCTCTCTCTCTCTCTGTCTTTCTCAGTCTCTATCTCTCTCTCAGTCTCTCTCAGTCTTTCTCAGTCACTCTCTCAGTCTCTTTCTCAGTATCTCTAAGTCTCTCTCACACACAATTTCTTTCTCTCACTCTCTCTTTCTCACGCTCTCTCCCACAGTCTCTCTCTCACATTCTCTCTCACAAAGTATCTCTTTCACTCATTGTTTCTCTCTTTGCCTCTCACAGTCTATCAGTCTCTCTCTCTCTCTATCAGTGTCTCACTCAGACTCTCTCTCTCAGCCTCTCAGTCTCTCTCTCTCTCGTTCTCTCTCAGTCCCCTTTAGTCTCTCTCTCTCTCTCTCTCTCTCTCTCTCTCTCATTCTCTCGCTCTCACTCTCTATCTCTCTCTCAGTCTCTCTCTCTCTCTCTGTATCTCAGTCTCTCTCAGTCTCTCACAATCTCTGTCTCTGTCTCTCTCTCTCT
>JARLTB010000131.1:707500-922500 GCA_030141615.1 Unio pictorum | reverse complement strand
AAAATTTTATGGGAGTTATTCTTTTTCCATCAACAGTAATATCTAACATAATAAATCTCCCTTGACTGTCACATCTACTCTATGGCTCACACATTCTAGAGTATTTCTAAAGAGTAGCGAGACCCCGACACTATTGCCAGTATAGTGGCTAAATAAGTAGTAACAGGAGACGATATAAATCCTTTGGGACTGTATAGGTCAAATAGGAATTTAACATGGGCATTAGGAAGATATATGGCAAATGGGAATTTATCATGGGGTTAGGATTGTATTGGTAAAATAGGACATAACATTGGTTTTGGGCCTAGATATGGCCTATGGGAATTTAACACGTTTGGCCTGTCTATCCTCAAGGGAAAATTGAACATGGTTGGGCTTCCTAGCCTCAAGAGAACGTTGGACATGGCAAGCCTGTCTAGCCTCAGTGGGGACTGAACATGGTGGGGCTGTCTAGGGACAATTGGGAATGAAATAGGGTGGGACTCTCAAGGGTCAAGTGTTTGAATGGGACGAACACAGCATATACATACACACATACATATAGACATACACAAACAATGCACAAATAAAATATGGCAATAGAGTAAAAATCTTTTCCAGACATATGAGTGGCCCTGAAAATGTCCACTGGGGCTTATCTTGTGGGAAAATCCTATAGAAAAACGCTAGTATATATATATATATATATATATATATATATATATATATATATATATATATATATATATATATATATATATATATATATATATATATATATATATATATATATATATATTCACAACTTGCAGGAAAGTCCATTAAAACCCCATTATCTATTTCCAGCCTGAACTTGTGTGACAATCTTGTTAAAAAACCCAAATTATATAATTATAGCTACAAGTAGTAATGCCTATGGAGAAACCCCTCATATGTATAGCCCCAAAGCGAACCAGTGTTACAAGAGACTGAACTCAATCAAAATACAATTGGTAGGTAGGTTAAATGATTTTCATACGGACATGGGTTTACAGGGCCAAATAAAACAGATAAATACATTCACATACACAAACACACGTGCACATGCTCCAAACGCCCTGTGTTAGCTTAACATGTAAGAGAATTAGATAAAGTCTCACCAAATATACATCTCATGCATACACAATCAAAAGCTGTATGTTTTAGCTAAGAGAAGATGAAATCCCACAAAAATACTCTCACACGCGTTATAAGTAATCCAACATCCCATTATACATTCTATCCAAAACTCCATGGGTTAAATTAGATTGTTAGAGAAGGAGAAGATAACTCACACACATAATATCCAAAACTTCGTTTATTCCATCCCACACCCGTTTCAAAGAAAATGTATTGTGCTCGCTTAGCACATGCAGCTCTCTACTACTAGAATGGTAGCATCAACTTAAGTTTTGTAGATTTGTATATTTTGGTGTGATCAGCGTACAATTGGTGATACACTAGATGACTAGATGACTAGATGATGCCCTATGACACTCGCGAACTCTTCGTGATCTTAGTACTCTAATGAAATAGTGAGTCTGGTGGAAAGCCAAAGCCTCTCCGCTTTACGGTGGTCTCTTTTAGCTGTGCGAAGCTAGTCGCTAACACTGATAAAAGAGAGATTTATTGCATTAAAATATATTTCTTTTCCTCTATGAGGGTAGGTTTTATGCATATTTAATTTGTATTGCTTGTTAGTTAGTTTTTATTATTTCATTAAGTGCTAAGGGTTATTAAAGTCATATTTTGTAACTGTTCCAAGTTGTTTTTGGATTTATCCGAAATCAAATTCATTTTCAACCTGTCCTTTTTCTGTAAACAACTATGACATAGCTAATATTTTCTCTATGAGTATGGGATTAATGTTTGGATTATTATTGATAGAAATATAATTATTAATCTGGGCTGAGTCAAGGACATCGTGGTTTCTATGTTCTTTCTTATAGATGTAATGACAGACATTCTAAATATAACTAAGATTTTATCTTGTACACATTTGTAATTTTTTAGAATAAAATTTTCCATTAGGTAACAGTTTTTCATTTTGAAACTGGTTTTGTGACCTAGGTCAAATAGAAGGGTATAAGATTTTTGTTTCTGAAAAAAATCACTTGTGCATGCTGTAAGATGTGAGCAGAATCGGTTGTATTATTGTGTTGCCAATTATTTTATTTGGGCTGAAATTTACATATTCAAATTATTTAATTCGTGTTATTCACTGAAACTACAAATGACTCATAAATGTTCTCTTGGAAATAAGTCTTGGATTTGTAGTGAAATTTTCGATAAGGATACATTCTTAATTGTATTATCATGATTCAACAAAAGGCAATTGGCATTTTACTATGATACATGCTACTACAGGCTCACCAACACTTCCAGCATTCAATTTGTTTTAGAATATCACATACGTTTGCTTGAAACATTAATCATTAGAACTTCATCAAAATTCTAGGATTATCTGGGATTTATTTTAATACTCTTTAAGTTCTTTTTACATGTTTTCACTTTGTATTCTAGGCAAATACATTTTGTTGAAGTTTACAAAAACTTGTTGGTTCTTGCTATTTTATGTTACTTATTTTAAGACAAAAGTTACATAAAAATTTCTATTTTGGCTATAATGATCCACAGAAAATAACACACTTTTCACAATGCAGTAATTTGCAATATTGTATGCAGATAGTTCCAATCTTTCATAATTCAGTGCTACGGTATATTCTATAACTGACCATTTTTGTGGAAAATGCCTTATCCTTGTGACAACTAAGGCAAAGTTTCTAATAATAGGAAAGATTTTGTAATGAAATTAAAGTAGGGTTTACATATTTGATGTGTGACGCGTGCTTTTAATTAACTATCTGCATGTTTGAGAAATCAGAGTGAATTTTGCTTTTTTATGATCCTAGTCATTGTTAATACTGACCGCCATGAATAGCCTAATTTTTCTGAAAACTAGCTTTAAACCCTATAACAACAACTAGAGGCCGACCGAAATTTGGTTTCGGTTTCGGTTTCGGCGCCGAAAGTTGGCAAATGACCACTTTCGGCATAATTTCGGTTTCGGCCGAAGCCAGAAAGTTAGCTTTCGGTTTGCTTTCGGTTTCGGCCGAAACTGATATTGACTTTCGGTCATCATCCGAAGATCTATTTTAACTTTCAGAATGCAACGCTCTGTTTGTCGGCCGGTCAGTCGGCGCTAGGCAATTTGACATTTAGCGAAGTTCCTTTAATTCAGGCTCTGAATGATTACTTCTTTATTCGTTTTTAATTAGTGTGGCATTGCATCATGACCCAGACCTGTTTAATAAATCTTGTGTTCGGCAACTTCGGTTTATCTTTCGGTTTCGGTTTCGGTTTCGGCCGAAGGTGTAGGTAAACTTTCGGTTTCGGCCGAAAGTCAATTTTTAACTTTCGGTCTGGTTTCGTTTTCGGCCGAAAGCAGAAATTTAGTTTCGGTCGGCCTCTTACAACAACAACAACAATCAGTGCTGTCTTAGTATCAGAACAGTCTAGTCTTGCTGATGCAGATTCAGTTAATCCAAATTTCATTTTAATATAGTCACTAGCAGGAAGGATTTGCTTTCCTTCAATTAGAATCCATCACATATTTCTGCTGCATTAATATGATTTATTGCTAACATGGAACAAATGGTACATTTGGTGAAATATCCTTTCATAAATTTGTTAATGAATATTCAGACAGTGTGGTTATTAGTTATTTTTTACTTTATAAACTCTCCAAATGTCAATGTTGAACTTCATTGAAAATGAAAATTAATAAGTAACATCGAAAATTCAAGGTATAAGCATAAGATTAAGAAGTGTGTTTTAAGAACTAATTTTTTTAATGAAAATGAAAATGCAAAATTTTAAATCTCCCCAAATATTGACTTTGAAAACATATTCAGAGTAAGTGCAAGTTTTAAAAAGCTTGTTCTAAGACAAAATTGTCAACACCCTTGATGATAGCACACATATAATATTGACATATGTTTTAACCACTATTAACCTCTTATTTGATAGTGTCATATCATTGATTATGTGTGTGTTTGTATGATTTAATTTCCCTTAGTTTACGTCCTAACGTCTCATGTGATAGTATATTTGTGTCTTTGTAAGTACAGTTTGAGTAATTTCCCATCTCATTTCATTGGATAGTAAATGTATTGATGTTGGAAAACATAATTGGGCGCTGGTCGTTTTAACAGTGTATTGGATAGTAAATGTGGGATAGTGGTGGTTCCAGCATTGTCTTTGTTGATATAGTGTGAGTGTTGGATAGTAGACAAACTAGATGCTTGATAGTAAATGTTTGTTTGCTGGTCAGTCCCAAAGGAATGTTGATGCTGAACTGTGAGTGTTGGATGTCATGTCAGTAGTGATGAATAGTAAATAAATGGGGAATTTGTCACTCAAACGACTTATTAAATGGTCGATAACTAAGTGTTGTATACTATAACACTGTGTGATAATCGCTCCAAATGCCGTGTTGATGGGTCTGCAGTGACCGCAGCTTTGACGCATAATCGACGACAGATAGGACATTACAATTCCGCTGTATATACAGGGACAGACGCTGACCTGTGGCGTTGCTCCCGGGCCTCCTCTGGCAGCTATTTGCGTTCATTTTAATGTCATCTGATGCACAGTGGTTTAGGGCAAGACAGCGGAATCGGTCTTGTTTTGTCTTTTCAAACTCAATGGATTGAGGTGAAATATCATTGGAGATGGCACTGACTAAGTTTCTGAAGTTGTCCAACATTTTAAGTTGAGTAACATTTTAAACGCCGTGTCGTGTGCGCGGTAGTGACTACATTTCTTTTCTTTAATTTACAAAAGCTTATTTGAGTTAAATACATTAAGAGTAAGTGCAAAGCCACGACATCTATTTGGACTTGAACGGTTTAAATTTAAAGTTTTAACAGTCATTATAAATATTCTTGAAGTCACTTTTTTAGTATCTGGAAAGGAAATTTAATCTACATGACTTGCCGAACGACACTACTTCTTGACTAATTTTGATTGACTCTGTCGAATCAGTGTAGATGGTATTGGATGATATTGACTGTCTAATCGATGTAGATTGTATTTGCTGATCTTGTATCTGTCTAGTATGTGTGGATGGTATTGGCTGATGTTGACTGTCAACTAGATGTAGATGGTTTTTGTTGATCTTGTATCTGTCTAGTTTATGTGGATGGTATTGGCTGATCTTGAGTGTCTAGTCGATTTGGATGGTATTGGTTGACTGTCTAGTCAATTTGGATGGTATTGGCTGATCTTGACAGTCTAGTCTATTTGGATGGTATTGGCTGATCTTGACAGTCTAGTCTATTTGGATGGTATTGGCTGATCTTGACTGTCTAGTCAATTTGGATGGTATTGGCTGATCTTGACAGTCTAGTCGATTTGGATGGTATTGGTTGACCTTGACTGTCTAGTCGATTTGGATGGTATTGGTTGACTGTCTAGTCAATTTGGATGGTATTGGCTGATCTTGACAGTCTAGTCTATTTGGATGGTATTGGCTGATCTTGAGTGTCTAGTCGATTTGGATGGTATTGGCTGATCTTGACTGTCTAGTCGATTTGGATGGTATTGGCTGATCTTGACTGTCTAGTCGATTTGGATAGTATTGGTTGACCTTGACTGTCTAGTCGATTTGGATGGTATTCGCTGATCTTGACTGCCTAATCAAAGTAAACGATATTGGCTCTGGATCACTTGTGTCATTTTAAAAATTGACGGCATATAATTTTGATAATGGTTATCTGTAACATACATACCTCAGCTGCAAAGCTTGAATTTTAAAATGCCCTTTGTCAAAAAATCGCTAAATGAAGTAGGATGTAGCATCTTATCACTCAAATTTAAGGTCTGAAAACGTGCATTTTCTGTATTAAAGCATTAAAGAATAATCTGCTGAGGGTCTGATACTTTCTTGGCCATTCATCAACGGACACTTTTCATTAAATCTTACTCATTGCAATAGTTCGCAGGACGTTCTGACCCAACTAATAGTCCAATAGAAGTCCACCACCATTTCTATTTTCCTGTTTAATTTAGCTCCCTGGTCCTAGAAAGCAAACACTATCCTATGCATAACTATTTAATAGGTATACGGATGCTGCCAAGACTTGGTAAAATCCAAATGCACTATTTGCATTATGTGATGCATTTGAACTACAAAAATATACAAGTATTTTAAGAATGGTAATAGCATTGTCTGTATTTCAGATCAGCATTTCATATTAAATGCATTGGAATCGGTCAAGGAATCAGACAAACTTTACCTGAGCACTTACCTTAGATGCTTTAAACTGAGCAATATTAGATATTTGAAACATCTAAATAATCAAGCTGTTGCTTTTTTTAAATGGCATCCAACAAGCAACATAAAATGAATGGGACAATAAACATCTTTAAAAAAGTTTTTGATATTTTGTTTTAATTATGGAAAAATCAAATGCCTTATAGAGGTCTTGTTAGGGTTGGCAGGTCTTCATTTCGGGAAAAACTCGTACTTTCAAAGTTAAGGTCATGTGTCAATGGCTTCAGCTTCATTTACCCATATGCTTTAACTAACATGTTTTAAGATAATTGGGTGTAAACTGGTAAAACGTGTTAGTACAGTTGTGCAAAAATCAGTTGCCTTAGATAAATGCATTTCGGAAATCCTATTTGTATGTTGTTTGTGGATGAGTTAAATTGATAACTCTAAAGCAAATCTTTGGCCTGATAAAGTTATTGACCTTGGTAAGATTAAGCTAAGATTTGTATTTGTTTCAGTGACGTATACATGTTTTGCAAACAGAAATATACTTTATGAAATTTAACATTAATTTTATCAGTTTGCAGTTGAGTGTTGAACTGTACCTATTGTTCATGATGATAACCTGAGAATGAGAATACCTTGTTATGATTCCCAATAATTCCCATCAGAAATGACATTTTGCTAGATAGCACAAAGTAGCATGCATGATTTGATATTTTATATCGCATTCTGGTCCGCTGCCTCATTGGACGCATGGTAAAGGCACTAACCTACTATATCCTTGGCATTCGATAGTTATATACATTAAAAGTGTCATTAATACCAACAAAGCTATATATTGATATGGTTGGTTTTTTTTCTTCCTATTTTTTTTAGATAGTTCTTGATGCAGTGTTGCTATTTGCCAGTGTTGTATACGAGCTCAAAGCATAATACTTTGATTATCCCGTTGAATATTTGAGACCAACAATGATCAATGATTCTCTTGAGGAGTTATTTATTATTCGTGTCACAGTGGTATCGTCAGCCAGGTTGTTACAAGATAAATGGCAAAGAGGAGAGCAGCTGAGGTATGTATTTTACTCAGATTAGTATTGAAAATATGATGATAGTAAATGTAAAGGTCTGGGATGTATCCATGCTGTTTTTACCAGTGTCCTGTGCCGAAGTTTGACCTGACAAATGGGGTCTATGGCATTTATCCATATTATGCAAGTTGTACAAAATATTTACTTTTATGTTTTCATTTCCATGATCAACATTTGTAATGCACAAAGGTCATAAGATCCAAAATCTTAGCAAATGGTTATGTAATCATACTGTCTAATCTGGTGAATTATCAAATGTTTGATCATTTTATTAACATTTCCTCATGATAGTAAAAAATGAACATTGTCTTTATTTTCAGCAACACTGCTTTTTGTATATAATAAAAAAAAAACCTTTTAAATTTGCAAGCATTTTTGTTCATGCAAGTCGTTTTCCAAATTTTAGCTCATTGTATAACATCAAAGCAGGAGGATTTTGAAGACTTATTAATGTTACTGGGGTTAAGTGCAAATTTGTCTGACAGGTCTGATTTGTGTCATAACAAGCAAGAGTTTCAAAACAAAATTTGATGTAGAAATTACACCATCTTGCTGAACAAATTACCAAATCAACTTTCATATGAAAATATTAGACATTGCATGTTTTCCACTCTCTTGCAAACAGTTCAAACTATTTATCAGAAAATTTGTCCATAGATCTGCCCCTAGGTCCATCAATGGTGGTGGTATTCATGCATGCTTGTTGTGATGCATAAGGTCCAAGTTTATGTTGGCTGCCAGCTATGCTGTATCTAAAACGTTCCACAATGTGTACCTCCCAGTCAGACTTATGATCCAGAACTACACATGAGCAATACTTGATTTTTTATCCATAACATATTTACACTGTTAGTTGAATTAGACCACACATTATTCTGGCGTACATAACAGTGAGTGAATATTGACATGTGCCATGTATAATTTTGAACATTACCTACAGAACCACATACAAATACACAAATACTGTAATTAGTGAAACCTATTTTTTTCTGATGAGGAAATTCTGAAAGACAGTGAGATTGAACATGACCACACTGAGTGAAGAAATAAATATTGTTTAGGATTGCTAATGTAGCTACTGTAAGCAAATAACTATTGGATGACCAGGTAGAATAGAACCATAATGTAAGCTGCTCTTTTATGAATGTCTGTTTTAAAAGTTATCCTAAGTTCAATTTCTTGTTGAAACAAACATTTTCAAATTGGATGTACTTTGTTTTGAAAATCCTGAGATTAATTGATTGAAAATAAGACAGTACAAAACATACAGTGGGTGGCATAGTTTGTGGGAAAAATCAGTAAATTAATAAAACCATTATTGGTTGCAAAATAATTGCTCCAAACAAAAGATTTACTGTTTGAAATTGTTTATACACCTCCCAATATTTGATTAAATTTAGGATGAACTACTTATCAGACTTCATATAAATCAGCATGTGTTCTTGTTATGAAATTAAAACAGCTGGATTTCATTTTTTTTAAATTATAATTACCTTGATAAATTTAACCATCTCATTAATTCTGATATCCCAAATGAAAAGACATACCTGTACTAAAAAGGCAAAATAACTACTGGTAATGTTATTTGTTATTGAAGAATAACCGCAGAAGGCTTTATATACTATTTGTTTCATACAAGACATTAATACAACTAGGAAGGAGAGTAAAAAATACCATGAGAGTACAATTTCCATGAAATATAAACCCTAATGAATGTATGATGTAAACCAGCAATTGGTGTGTATCAGTTCTAATCCAGTGTAGAATATCTGATTACTTTTACTGTCCAGTGGTATTTCAAAGCTAATTAGATTAAGGCTTACACTACATCTCCCCTTCAGAGAAAATTAACACTAAAATAAAACGTGATCTGATGACAGCATTTCAAAACAAGCTACATCAGCTTCATTTTTACAAGTTCAGTCTCTCAGGTAGTTTTGACAATCTTCCCAACTGTTTGAATTATCCGTTTTGAGTGGTTGGCACTGCTTTGCTTACTTCTGAGTCCGTCAAAGTATCCGATAATGTAGTATATGGGAATTAAATTTCTCCTATTATGCCATATCTCTTACTTGTCACTTACTACTATGTATGAATCAGGTGTAGATAACTCAGATTTAATAATCTCTGAAGAAACACTATCTTTAATCCATATTTTATTCCCTACCTGAAGATTTTTTCATATTTTGGGCAAGATGTCGATGATCGTAATTTCTCTTTTGAGTTTGCTTTTGATAGTTTTATGATTTCCGATTTCTTCAGTTTTGACCATTTCATCTCTTTGATGCCATCAGCAAAGTAGTTTGTAATTTTCCTCCCCTTAAATAATTCGGCTGGGTTGTATCCATTTGGTAATGGTGTTGCACGATATGTCAAAAGAGCTATGTAAGGATAATTTGCTTTTGTAAGCATTCGTTTGTTTAAACAGCTCTTTCAGCACTACCATAGCTCTATGGATATTCTTGACTACTTGTAATATGCCTTAATCCATAAGTTGTTGAAAATCTTTAAGTATTGTGGATGTGTATTGCAGACCATTATCTGAAAATAATACCTCTTGTGTACTGTGTCACGCAAAGATTGATTTGAGATGGTTGACAATAGCTTTTGAACCTGTGCCTTGCAACGTTGCTATTTCGATGTACCGCGAAACATCTTCATTCACCAAGATATATGTTTGACCATACAGTTCAAACAAGTCTGAAATAACTCTACAAGTCTGAAATAACTCTTTGCCAATGTCAGTGTTGAAATTCATTTTAGTATCATTGGTTCAGCTTGATCTCTTTAGTTTTCGATACAATTTTGGCAAGACTTTACCAAGTGTTCAAGCTGAATACTTAGTCCTTTCCACTATACTGATGTTTTGGCATGTTCATGGCATTTAATTATGCCTTGGTGACCATTGTGAATTCTCTAGGATTTCTTTTTTAAATGATTCTGGTACGACCAGGCATGTACCTTTTCATTAAAAGACCATTTTCAATTGTAAATTAACCTCTATCTGCCCATTATGATTGAAGTTTTCTGTCAATAGCACATTTCTCTGGCCACCCCTTTCCACAGAATTGTACAAGTTGTTTGCAAATCTAATCATTTCGATATTCAAACTATTCATTCAAGTCTAGTATTTGATGCAGTCAAATTACTAACCACAAAATCAACATAGTTTTTAGTTTCTGCCTGAAATTCTGTCACTCTCAAAGTGATAAGTTAAAGGTGCTTTTGGATAGAGCATCAATAGTTAATATATTTTTGCCAGCAACATGAACAAAAGTTGAATCTCATCAACGCATTCTAAAGCGTTGCTTTCTTGGGGGGAAGATCTCTCAAGATTTTTGTGCTCATAATAGTGGTACTAATGGCTCATGATCAGTTTCAAGTTGTGACCTAATAAAATGGCTATTGAATCTTTCACAACCCCAAGTGATTGCAAGGGCCTCATTTTCTAATTGAGCATATCATTGCATACATCCTTACATACTTTGCAATACAAATGCCATAATGAGTGATAATGTGCTTCTGCCAAAGCATCTAGTCCTGGACCAAATCAATATGCATCCGTAATTACAACTATTTAACTGTTTGGATCATAATGTGCTACAGTTGGTGAAGATAAAAATTCACTTTTCAGTGTTCAAAGTGACGCTGACCTCTTGAATTTATTTCATGACCAGTTCTAGTCTTTCGTCATGTTGTTGCTGCATTTCCCCAAAAACAAGAACATCGTTCATGTGAAAGAGCATACCGTGATGTCGCTCTCGAGATTCTGACAACCTTAGGCATGGAATTGATTTAAAATGGAAGGCAATTAAAAAAACTACCAAAAGGAGTAATGAAACTTGTATGGCGGTGTGAATCTTCTGACAGGTTTATCTGCTGGAAGCCAAAGTTTGCAAAAATTTTGGTGAAAAACTTTGCACCTGCTAGTTTTGCAAGGGATTCTTTAACTGATGGTAGTGGGTGGTTCCCTTTTAGCAGATTCATTCAGTTAGATCCATGAAAATTCTTACTGTACCATTTGGTTTCAGAACAAAAACTACCATCTGTATCAATTCACTTCAAATAAGTATTATGCAATAGTTCCAGTGTAAAGTCAAGCATGTGTTTTCTTTGCAGATTTTACATTTCAAATATTACAATCAAGTCATATTTTCTCTTCTGTAGTAAACTGTATTGCAACTAAATCCAAATATGGTAACTCTTATATAGTTTTCATTCATCAGCAGAAGTAATAATATAATGAACCAATAGTATCGTGGTAATAGGTACCCTGACCTTGTGTGAAATTATCATATACCATACTTTACCTAAAGACAATGATAGTATTTTGGCGTAGTACACAAACAAGACTTGAATGGTAAAGAACTGACTTTATTCAATGTTTATTAATAAATGAATCATCTTGTGTTATGATTGAAAATAAATCAAGAGAAAATAAATCAAGAGTTTGAGTATACTCCATTCTCTCTCCTTAGTCAGTTGATAATTAGCATAATCATACCTGGTGCCATTCTGTTCTGAAATTTCCATGAAAAATGTTTAAATTTAACATTCTTTTTACTGAAGAAAAAAATCTTTGTAGTGTGATATTATTTTATCACAACTATATTCACAGGTGATAAAACGGAAAATGGCTTTTCCACACTGCAGGTGATGTATCTTATGGGTTTTTTAAAAATGAAAATCAAGACATAATGTGATAAGGGAGAATTCCCAGATAAAAATCAATAAATACTAGATCAGGAGGTAGGCATGGAATGACCAAATAATAAAGGATTTTTTTTCTCCCACATTGAGCAGTTGACAGGTATGCATATTAAAAACACTGAACATAAACTGTTTTCTTATATCTAAGGAATTTGCATTTGACCTTGTTCTCAGTAAAAAAAAATAGTCATTAAAACTGGTCTCTACCTTTTGCGCTAGTCTGCTAATAAAAAAATAAGCAGAGGAGCTCTGCCTATTCTCATTTCAGATGCAGATTTTGGAAATAACAAGAATTGTGAAGACTGTTGTCAGTGAACCCATTCTGCCGGACCTGCCAATGTCAGTGAAGATTACATTTATTGCAGGTAGTTTGGAGCACATGGAAGAAATTGGATCAGAAGCCAGAGAGGAGGTACTAAGGGATCTGTTAAATTTAAAGGGAGATTTCAGCTAGGATGAAAAGGGGCCATGTCTATTTTCAAAGCCATTTCCTCCAAATCATTTACCTCAAGTTTCTTTGTATGTGTTTGTTGTGTGTATACCTCAATGTATTTGACATTTTGTATGTTTGCTTAAATATATATATGACTGCCATAAATTTTAACATGTAAAGTTATGCTGTCAATTTATCTGTTTGTGTTTCCAATTTGGCTTCTAACTTGGTCATCCACTTTGTGAAGGAAAGAAATCTATCATTCTTTTGAGTCATATGGTCAAGGTAAAAGATTTACCCAGGAAACTGGAAGTCATATGGTCAAGTTAAACAACTTATTGGAACACTAGTTCACAATTACCTCTAAAGGACATCAAACAATGTGCACAACTGATCAGACAAGACTCCTTTCAAAATAGCATTCATTCCTTTTTATTTTGCACTATTTCTTCCTTATGCTCAAAGTGATGGTTATTCCAAACTGGTTAGGACTAGTTAGGGCCATCATTCCAGAGTCAGAAAAAGTTGGAACTATAGTCAAAAAGAAACAATACAATTTAAGGATGCACCAGTTCAAAATTCAAATTAAACAAGTGAGTTGTCATGCATTTTGGCATCAAAATATGCAATTGTTGATTTATTATTCAATCACAGGCATTAAATGTTAACATTTTGGCATGGATCCAGATCTTTTAACAAGAGAAAATTGATAAGGTTAGCATTGTCTTTCAAATCTCTAGAAAAAGTATTTGGCCTTTGTTTTTTATATTTTGTAGCATACAATCCTGTGCATATTTTGATTATACTTTGAATTAAAAATGGCATGAATTATTGGACTTAATTTAGGTCTTGCAAACAATGCTTTCTAGATAAAACTGGTGTGTATTTTGGCATTCATTAAGATTCTTAACTCTGGATTTTAGTCACCATTACAAGGATATTCATCAACTGATATAACTGTAAAAGGTGCGATTCAACACTTGCTCTTGGAATCTATACCTTGTTGACAAATGTATTGGAAATGATGATGTCAAGGTCAAAAGGACATATATCACTGCTTATGTAATCATCCACATGGTGAAATTTATTAATGGCAAGGTCACACAGAAGGCATTATTTTATTGTAATCATTGATTTGATCCATTGTATTATTTATGTCTTTTATCCTAAAAGGTGTGTGTACATGTATATGTTTATCTTTTTGTCTTTGTATTATATGGATTTATAAGGTATTGCTTGAGACTAGATTGAACTTGCATTTTCATTGTAATAATTAAAAGTATACACAGTTGTTTTGAATACTCTGGTTTTGGTCACAATTTTTTTATGTCTGATTTACTGAGATTCTGTAAATTTTCTTCATATTTAGACATGCTCATTTTCTTGTTTATTCTGTATATTTATAATATTTAAGCAACATTTAATGAGAATAAGTATTTGTTTTGTAGCTTGAGAGGAATTGTGCCAAACAATTCACTACTGAACACCATCTGATCTTTGCAATGAATTTATTACATGACAATAAAATTGATGTATTTTTCTGGTGCTTTTGTTTTGTTCAAGAGCCTTAAGTGTAGGAAGTCCCTATTACTTAATATACTCGTGTATAAGACAATATTTTTTTTAAAAAGCCTTGAAGAAGGGATCTCAGCTTATCCATGGGACAAGGTCGTAGCTTTAAATGTGTGTGAAGTTGACTATAATTAAATATTCAAGGTCTGCATGGTCACTAAATGTCATTGAAATGAACTTCAAGGATTTTGAAAGTCATCTTGTTCATTGAATATTTGAGATTTTGCTTCCAAAGAAAAATGATTGTAAATTTTACTTTTAAGTCATTTATTTTACCTTGTGTGACTACATGTATTAAAATGGTTTGATTTTCCATCATATGACAATAATTCTACCATTAGGAATTAACCAGATATCAGGCATAGGTTGCAGGGGACAGTTTCATAAATTGGTCATTGTCAAATTTCGATGATGCAAATTTTTCACCATAGGTGAGAGTTCAAAAACGGCTCTGATGGCAACCATTTTGAATTGCATTAAGCTGTTTAAGCACAAAATTCTTCAAACTTGTGAGAAAAGAGTTTGTGTTTGCACTGTGAGCATCACTGGTGTCTAAAAAATTACCTTCAAACTTGTGTAAATTTGGGATTGAGGTGCATACTTTTTTTTGGTTAAATTTCATTACAATGTAGTTTGTATTATTCTCCTTTAACTCAATAACCCCTGGAGGTTTGTCATTTTCTTAAAAGATACGAGTAGGAAACACATTTTGATGGCGATTTCTGAATACATCCTGATACATAGACTTCCAAGAGATTTCCAGTGAACCTACTGCCTTGATGTGTTAGAAACATCATTTTTCATTGGTTATTTCACACATGAACTGAAGGGTAAAAGTTGAGAGCTCTTTTGTTTGCTTTTTGCCTTAATGGAATTATCATTTTTATATAATCTAGACTTTTTACTTCAAATGCCAAAATGTCTAAAATCTGGACACAGAAATCAGTATCCAACCACAGCCAAATTTTTCTGTTACAAAAGATTGGGTCCAAAATATTGTTTTTCTCTCTGTATTTTTTAGTGCAACTGAAAGTCCAGATTATTTGGTATCACTATAGAGCTACATTTGTCAACTTTTCTAAAATACCACCCACTTTAGTGTATCTTAAATTACCTTTGCCACATAGCTTGGAAGTAGGCTACTACCTCCTGATACATAAATGAAGCACCAGGGATTAACGTGTTAAAGTGATATAGTTAAAAAAAACTCAGAAAATTGTATGCTTACAAATAAAGTATTGCTTAAATCCAATGTTAAATGCAAATATGAATACTGGGAAACAGGGGGCATAAATCAAATAAAAGATCACACAAGTGACATTAGATAAATAGATAGATGATATGTTTCTTGCTTTGCTTCCACTTCTCGCTGTTGAGCTCTCACTTCTCCCTGTTCTGTCCAAAATAAATCACTTCTCCCTAAAATGCAAGTCAAGCCTGACCAGTTTCTTGCAGGATATTAGTCTAATAACAGCATTTGAAAATGCAATCAGCCTGGTGTTTGGAGCTGACCTGTTATAGTTTAAAGGATTTGCTATTTTCCGCAAGAGGTGCTGGCCCAAATTCATCATAATCAGAAAGAAAATCTGGAACACAGTCTGGAAAAGGACTGATATTAAGTCTACCACCATTTTTCATACATGACTGCACTGTTTGCTATGCCTAGACCGTGTATATGTCTCTCCATATCTTCCAACATTGGACTTGGACCACACAAGAATGCTTTGACTTTCTTCTTGTTCATCCACAATAATGCTTGTTTTATGTCTTCACAATTAATTCTTCTGTCTACAAAAAAATATTTATGAATGAGGGAATTTAATGACATCAACAAAGCTGAATATTCCTTGCTTATTTGATCATGTGTTTATTACCATTGCACAGAAATCGCAAAAAGATCATAACTTTACAATTTTGAAGAATTTCTCATAACCAGTATGTCATGTTTATTATTCCCACTATGAAAATGAAGTCATATGGACAACATTCTTTTGCATACCAGGCCCAGCAACATGAATTGCCCATTGAAATTAGACACAAAGACAGTGATAATTTTCATGAGTGCTCTTAAAACTCAAAATGTTCGACTCCAAGGGCAAACTTAAAGACCTAATAATGTTTCATACCTTAAATATCTTCAGCATTTTTTGTTTTCTAATTTCATGGTGTTTTTTTTTTGTAGTCATATCAGTATATATGTTGTAAAGCATTTAGAGCTTCTAAAGATCAGGCGCTATACAAAATCCTCTTTATTATTCTTATTATTATTATTATTTATGTATGAGGTTTTACCCTACTTCCATGCTCTGTAACATCAACATAAATGTGTGGAAAAACAGAGAAGGAGAAGGAAGCAGTTCTGCAATATGGGCTTTATACTTATGTTAAAAAATAGGATGACAATAGAATATAAAATGATGCAGCAAGCATTTTTAGAAGTGTCATCCTAAACTTAATTTTGATAGAGCATCAGCTAACAAAACATTCCTACAAATTTTGAAAGTTAAAACATGGAAACTCTTCTACAGAAAAAGTAGAAAACAGATTTTCCACTAGGTTACAAAGGATTCCACATTGTTGCCAATGGACAAACTTTTGACAGCTATGTCTTTTAAAACATTTCTACTATGTCTGATCAAAATTGGCTCAGTAACAAAAATTGAAGAAAAATGTACCTAATGGCTGCCAAGAAAATCACACTAGAAGCAAAGCCCTCCAGTCAAATGTTTTGATAGAACGTACCTTAAGAAACATTCCTACCAACAAATTTTAACATTTACTCAGCTGTTCTAGATAAAAAGTTAAAAGTAGCTTTTCTAACTTCTAATAGAAGCCACCCAAAATATAGTTTGATTGAGCAAATTCTGAGGAACATTCCTGTTAAATTTGATCCAAACTGTCCCACTGTTCATTTTTTTTATAAAATGTTAAATATTAAAACAATGTTGACGGATGATGCAAAAATGGCACAGGATTATGCCATAAGCAAACCCCAATGGCCAGGTGAACTAATAATGGCCCCACTTCCTAAGTACCACTAAAAATAGATGGATCAAAACTACCACCCAAAATCATTTATGCATCCCAAAGTTTAAATTCTTTGTTCTGAAACATTGAGGATGAACTTAGCATAACTTATAAAATCACTACACATTTTATATAGATTCAGAGGATCTGAAAAATATTGTACTTGGGACCCTGGGTCAACCAAAATGCCAGATATTGCTCAACAACAAAAAACAAATTTTGAGGAAATCATGACAACAAAAGGATTTACAAACCTGTATAAATTATTCCAGCCTAACTTGTAAAATAGATGCAATTACTGAAACCAAACAAAACCTTTATAAATGACTTCTCAGAAACTGTTCAACAGAAACTAACCTAAGTTTTTCAGGGACAGATCTGGAGATGGATTGCTGAGCTAGTAGTGGCCCACTCTAAAAATTAGACTGTTATAATTATACCAAAAAAAATGTTTAAAATACATAAGCTTCCAGTTGATCAACCCCTCCCATGGCACCTCTGGGAGTATACTATTCCTCAGACCTTGTGCCTATTAGTTGATTATCCCACTCTGCACACTTTTGGAAATGAGGGATTATAAAGTTATACAAATAATAACAACCTACCATTTAAATCAGCTGACAATAATTTAACTACATAAAACTTTAAGTGACTAATTTCTAAGCAGAAAAAAATTTAATTGGTTGACAGGAATCTCAGGGACATATCTGGGGGTGAGTAGGGGGCAGAACTAGCATGTACCCATCTTATAAATTAGCATAAGAAAGAAAACAGAAACATTTCCTTGAGTTAAAGTTTTCATCACAGTTAAGATCATTACAGTTATGCAGTTATGCAGAATTAGCATTATGCCTCAGAAATGCTTACAATATAGAAGCTTTCTACTAGAGTTACATCCCACAGATTATTCTTAGTAATGAAGACCATTTGTGCTGGTGGATCAAAATCAATTATCAAATTTTTTAAGTGCTTCATGATATAATCTATGAAATTTTGTCTAATTATGTTTAGCAGTTTGTGAGGAGTCATTCAATACTTTTATTTGTTCCACTATTGGTAGCGATATTTTTGATGGTTGATAAGCATTATTTCTGTTAAATTATAAGGCGTTTATTCCAGGATACCTCCAACAAATCTGGACGAATTCTGTAAAAAGTTTTATCTATTCTGAAGTAATGGCAGATTGGCATCATCTATATAAATCTGGAAGGCATTCAAGCTGAGATGATTTCTGCTAAGTCTGCTTGAAATTAGTAAATTGGGTTTTGAGAATAAGTTTGAGTTTGAGAATAAGTTGATAATAACAACTATTGATGCCCAACAAAGCCAGATGCAAGACCATACAATAACCTTACTCAATCTTATGGCCAGCTGAGTAAACAAAATTTACTCAATTAAACAGGATCCATGACCATCCCAATAGTATAAGAGTATTAAAGTGCTTTGTACTTACAGATCACAACATTAAGCCTTACATGAAACTTCTGAATTAAATCTAGGTTAACAGTTTCCTGATAATTAGTTGCCTAACATCAAGCAATTGCCCTAAAAGACAAACATTTAAATCATTCCACCATGCCTCAAGTTTATCGCCAGCAAACGACAGACATTTAAAAAAATACTGTACCATGTCAACAGTTAATCGAATCACAAATATTGAAATCTCCCTCATGGATTGTGTTGCATAACCTTACCAATGCAAACATATTCAGGCAGTAAGAATGACATAATCCTGCCTGCATTTCCTTTCAAATGTATGGGATTAATCAAAGCATTCAGAATATCGGTAGCCATTTTTAAAACCTTCAAGCATGCCTCAACTTTCGTCACCTTATCAGTGCACACATGTTCAGGCAATGAGAATGGCATAATCCCTGCATTCAGAATACTTGTAGCCTAAAAGGTGCCAGTGATATAAAACATTAATAAGATTCTATGGAAAAACATCACTCCTGAGATATTGCTATTCATGGTCTTTTTGCTGTCGTCTTTTTGCTGTCATGAACTTGCCCTAGATAATTTTTATAAAAAAATTATAAAGTTTTCTTTTCTATATTTGTCTTTTGTGAACATGTATTTTAAACATTATTGCAAGCATTATTATGGTATTTTCTTTTTAAAATCATTTACTACTATTGCAGAAAGTACATACCAGAGGAAACAATGTCCAAGGGAGATAAAAACTATTGGTTCAATCATTTCAATAAATCTGATTTGCTTCCCTTGACATACAATTTATTTGCAAGATGAGCTGCATCTATAATTTGTTACTTTGTTAGCAAAAAGGTAGAGTTATTAATATTATTACCAATACAAACTATATATGGCAAAAGAGGATGGCCTTTATGTCATGAGACATGGATGAAATCCCTCAAAGCTCAAAATAAAAATCTTACAATGAAATCCACCGTCTGTTCTCTGTTCTCGTGTTACATGGAACTGGCATCTGATATGAGAATATGTTTGCATGATCTCTAGTAGCTTCATCTGATTCAATAATGAGAGAAAAACTAAATTATAATATATTTGCATCATCATGTTTTAGTGAATTGTTAATCACAGTATTAGCAGCAAACAATTTTAATAAATTTCACAATAAACATTTTTTTGGAGATGGTTTTCATGACGGCATACAACAGCAAACCACTTTATTCCTTTACAAGGCGAATATCAAACAACAATTATCAGAAAGGAGGAATGCCAACCAAAAACATGCGATTTTCCAATAAAATTAAAACAAAACATAAATCGTCAGCATTTCCTTTTATACAAGACCATCTCCACCATCTTACCAGTTACCATGTGTGCTTGCTTATAAGTCGAGTCTATGTGTAAACACCAAAGAGCTTGATCTGCTATCACATAATGTGTTTGTTCAACTTAGTACTCATAGAAAACTGCAGAGACATAAATCTACCACCAAATTATGTTACAGGACATTTGGATCTGTAGAGTTCGTGGGTGGGCTTGACATATAAGCAAGTACATATGGTAGCTTAAACATGTGTTTTTGCAAATTGGCATTTACCACAATCTAACCCTGGTTAAAACTTCTGAAACCATATGTCAAATCACTCACTGGCAATGATCTGATAAATTAGGGTCTTGTCATCAAAATAATATTTCTTTGCTAACTTTGCACACAAAAACTTCATGCATGTTATTATTTTGTAATATATACAACAGGTAAATAATGAAATATGCAAATGAACTAAATAAACACAAAACAATAAATGAATACATGCAAATCTTAAATTGATCTTCATTTGGTTTATTTTTTCTTGATTTGCAAAGTTTCAGAAACTGCTCCCATCAAAGGAATTTAGTGTTTGAATTGCTTTATTTCTGAAAGAATTATGTCCCTTTTTCTGAGCAAGCACAAAAATGCACAAGCACGCACGCACACTGGTTTAAAGAAGTATTACAACAACATGATCAATTTTATTTATAATGATTTGAAATTCTGACATGCTGATAATCCCAACTGTTAAATAAACTTGCCCCCGGAAGCGGGAGGTCGTCGGTTCGATCCCCGGCCAAGTCATACCAAAGACTTACAAAAATGGTACTAACAGCTGCCTCGCTTGATGCTCAGCATAAAGAGGTTAGTGTTAGGACTGGTCGGCCTGGTGTCAGGATAATGTGACTAGGTGAGACATCATGCTATATGTCGGCGGCATGATGTCTCAGTGCTAGACATCACTATAAACTGCCTCACTGCAGACATCGTAGCGATATGACTGAAAAATTGTTAAAGCTACGTTAAAAATCCTAAACAAACAAACAAACAAACAAATAAACTTGCTTTAAAATTGTCATTTTATATATCAATTAATCTCAAGATAACATAAAATCAAATATCCATGCTGTTTAACAATAATAATACCTAAGATATGACCTCACTGAAAGACATTTGTTGTCAAAAACTTGATCTCATCAACAGCAATTCTATCAGATTTGTTTAACATATTTCAGATTGCTTATTACCTTGAAGAGAAGCTCTTGTACCTGTCTGGCACTGTAAAGTAAAAACACTCTCCCAGAGGTCTGGGAACTTGAGGCCAGATCTACCACATTATTCAATATGCTGTAAAGAGGGTTGATTCCTACTCCACCAGCAATTAACAACAAATCTTCCGACTCAATACTAGGGTTAGGGGTCCAGTAAAAATCTCCACCAACTCTCAGAGACACAGTATTTCCCACCTGACACTGTAAGCATATAACAAATAAAGTATAGTACTATTAATTTAACATTCATTATCCAGTTATTACTCTAACTGCTGAAAGTTATTCACATAAAGTGCAATTTTTGCATCTGATGAAAATATATACTTAGGATTTAATGCAAATGGTGAATTATTTTGTTGATAATATACTTAGAATTTAATGCTGTGAAATAATTTATTTTTGTGTGTATACAATGTTTTTTTATGGTTTTGCCGGAAAAAATATTTGTGTCCTACTGTTTCATATAATGATAACTGTTCACTGGGTCTCTATGTTCATGGTTTATAACAGTCACAAAATCCACAAAGACAAATACCCCAGGAATTCCACAAAACAAGTACACCAGGAATTCCACACAAAAAACTAGTACCAAGTGAAATCCCCCAAAAATACCCCAAGAAATAAAACAAAAAACTAGTACCCAGTGAAATCCACAAAATGAAGAAGCCAACAAAATACACAAAAACAAGTACTTCATAAAATACACAAAAACAAGTACAGTGGGACCCCACTATAGCACGCTCCATTATTACGCGAATTTGGATATAACGCAGTCATGGCATGGCTCCCGAAATTTCAGGTACTTAATTACAGATATTTTTTCTCAAAAACCCAAAAAATCTTATAAGTATGGAAAATAAAATATGTAAAGAGGTTTATTATCATTTTCGAGAAGAGATTGCTTATAAATTTGAATATAAGATGATTGTGGCTGAAATATCATATACATGTATTATTCTCATACTCTTCTTAAAAGTGTGAAAAATAATGTGTAGAAAATTTATTTTCATTTTGGGGAGGAATTCACACACAAATTTGAATATAAAATAATCGCTGTGCGGCTCCTAAATCTAAAAAATTTAACTAATTTCTTATAGTTTTGTGCCAAAATAAACATCGGAAATACAAACCAGTGGCTGGGCCTTTTGAGAACTTTGATCTTTGTTTATTGTTGAAAAATGACAGCTCATAAGTGTTAATATTATTATTACTGATCCTTGAGCAATGAAGCCATCATGTCTACTTTGTGTTTGTCTTGAATGCATTCCGTATACAAACATTGCTCTAATAATATCGAGCATATGTTCTCTAAATTGCATACAAAACTAAGCAACAGCCAATGTGGCGGTTGATAAAAGATTCTCATCAGAATTTATTAATCAATTAATTTAAGTACATTGCTCATCACTTGTTCAAATTAGGGGGCAACGATTAATAAAACATCAAAGAAACAAAAGCCGCCAACATGTGCGCGTGGCTTGGCGGTGTTGTTTTATGCAATCTATTAACTAGTAAATAATGTTGTCCATTTCCGACAAATATACCCCCATTGTTTATTGACAATTATTCTTGCTGCAGTCTTTCAAATCAATAGGAGTAAAAGTGTTTATTAGTGGACATTTAGAATGGGAAATGGAAGCGTAAAGCTTTTACTGTTAAAGAAAAGATTGAAGCATTTGGACAGGATTAAGTCCGGTGTTAAACAATCGCATGTAGCTAAAGATTTAGGTGTGAATGAATAAAAGTTTGCAAGTGAAGATATCTTAAAGGGGTCTGATTAAATAACTGGCTGAAAGTGCATTGTGTATTACTTAAACTACACTTAATCAATTAAATCATAATTTATGCAGGTGAGTGGATTTTGGTGGATTAAGAGACTGAATGGAGAATTACAGACAGACAACTGACAAAACACATACAGCTATATACTTAGCTACCTTGGTAGTTAAACAGACAGATTCAAGCGAATCTATTTCTACAAAGGACCAAAAACATATTCTTATATGGCTGCAGGTTACCTCACATAGTACACTGTAGTTCAAGGTAACCAAACAGGCTGTGAATGACATATACAGGGTAGTTAAATCTAAGGGAAACCAAAATAGTGATTACTGCATGATGTTTTCACTACATACAGTTGGCAGACTTATCAAGTTAAACAATAATTCAACAGTCATGAATTTAAAGTTACTAAACTATGTTGGTGCATACTGTCTTGTATAGTACCATGGATAAAAAAATTACTCACCTAGTAGGTCAACACCTCATACTCACCTGTGTATGTACCCAATGAGCAGGAGGGTGGGTGCTATACTTTACTGCCAGGTCTAGAATCCCCTCCCTCTCTAACTTGCCTGGAGAGCTGCAAATGGAGAATCCACCCACTTTTGGAACAGCAGGAATAAACATGTCCACCCTGCAATTTCAAAAGATGTATGATCAAACCATGATAATATATAAATGACATTCAAATCCAGAATCCATCCACTTTTAGAACACGTCCATTCCATCCCACACTGTAAATGTATGGTCCTTATTCCATTGTAAGCCTTGGAGGTGGGGGTGACCAGGATCATAAATGTGACAAGAGAGGGGCTTATTACTAGAGAAATCTTGTAGTAGACATAAAAACAACTAAACCTTCAGCTACTGATATTAACAAGCTGGATTTTATAACAAAGAACTAGTTTTTGTCAATAATAAAAATCATTATACTGTCTACATTAAGTTTTCTTGAAGACTGATGTTAGCATATGGTGATCTCTGATCAACAGATCAAGAAGAAACTGGAAAATCCATCATAAATCACCAACTGTGCATAGGCAAAGCACATCCTTGAACAAGTTTGGCACTGAGCAAGTCTCACTAGCATCTCAATAAAAGGGTTGTCATGTGGGAAAAGAAAGAGAATGCTGAATTTACAAGCTACAAGGTATTATGGTCAAAGTCAAACATTCACTGGAATTCTACTTGGCACTGAACAAGTAGTGTAATAAAGTGGTAATGACAACTTGAAAGCAAGTGAGCTGGGCTGTTTAATGGCTGAATCCTCCTTTTACAATCACGTCGGTAATAATTGTTAATAATGCACTTTTCTAATGAAGTTGTTCAGTATTCCATATAAATAAAATTTATTTTCAAAATGTGCAACATGTGAAAGATTGTTCCAACTGGTTTCAACATTCATCACGTGTACATAAAAACATCTGTGTATTATGTCACTGCTTTTTGTTTTGTTGATTAGTCTGGATCCCGGGATGTTATGTAACAGCATACTGCCATGTCAGGAGTCATAGTAGCAGAGAACTAGACTAACTGTTGATACACCACCAAATAATATTAAATTTTTCAAAAAGAAAGCAGCATATTTTTCGTGAGACAATTGTCTGTCAAATATTGATGTCGTGATTTCATTGGAAGTAATAGTGAAACTTCTTATCATCCTTTGATGATATCTCGGAGTGCTAGCACAGGAATTCTCTGAAACTCACTTGCCCACAATGGCCCATATCTGTGAAATCAAGCTGTTTATTTTATGAAGTATGTTTCGCTTGCTTGCCTTGCTATCTATCTATCACAATTATAAATGAGTCAGTTAAATTAAGGTAGTTTATGTTAAATATACAAAAACATTTATAACAATTACTCACAAGACTGGGGCTGCTAGATTTTAAGTAGGGTGGCATTGTGTGCCTTTTAACTTTTCTTTCTTTCCACCTCCTTTATTTGATTCAAAAGTAATAATTAATGTGATAATACAAAGGAAGCCAGCTATAAATTCAATGCAACAACATAACAAATGCTTCTGCAAGTCAGTTATCTAAACACAGTCAGGGCTGACACATTTTATGTTTAAATACACATTGCATTTATGATGATTACACTTAAGAGGAACTAAAAGATAGAATTAATACACAAATTTTTTGATTGGCATTTAAATTTTAATGTAATGCCTACAAATAGGGGTAGGTGACATTTTAATTGATCGAAATCTTCTTGAATATCTTTAATTACAGTGTACTAAGAATGTCGTTTGAAAAGAAAATGTAACCAATTATCTGACTTCTTATTAAATGCTAATAATTTCAAAATGTTGATTCAAATTTCCAGGTCCAATCTACGGTTTTTAACCATAAAAAAAGCAATATATAAACATTTCAGTTAGCAATTTTGATCATGATTTTCTTCATAAATAGGGATCAATTGGGGGGGGGGAGGGTAATTTCTGGTTTACACAAAATGGGATCCACTCCTGACCCCAAGTTTTAAGCTGATTTGCAAATTATCAGGGCATGAGTTATCAAGGGACTGGTGTATACATATATGGAATTATAACATATAAAAGGAAAATTTCTTGAACATTTGCTGTTTTCATCTATTTGCATACAAAAAATTGGGTATAAAAAAATGTTCCTGATTTGCAAGAAAAACTCCTGACCAAATTTTGAAACTTTCCTGATCTGTCCTAAGCTGACATCTGTTCTGTCACATGGTAAATTGGCATTCATTGGCCACAGATGAAGCAAGAGACCCAATTTCTCACCCATGTGACAGAAAAATCCAGCTGTTTTGCTAACCTTACGTTTTTTTATCTCAGTTTAGTCATCTCAGAATAACCATCTCAGTCAAGGTAATCACACGCTCAGAACTACGTTTTTTATATAAACTTGTTTTCTGCTGTGTCTGATGTAGTTGTTCTAAAATAAAACAACAACAACAACAAATATATAACAAAAACATAGTAACTTAAGGTGAATCCATCTTTGAGAACACACTGTACAAAACATTTCAATTGAGACAAATACACACATGCCCACTATTTCGAGGATTTGATATTATCTTAGTTTGATCAAACCAGCATAGTCAAATTTATCCTATATGCAACAAAACTAGTTTTCAACACTTCGTGTGAAACACATTATATACTGTTAGCTACATTTGATGACGCTGACCTGAAAATTTACTGTGCTACAGAAAAGATAAAATTCTCAATGCTGTGTGAAATGAAATATGACAGAAAACACTGATCCATGCAAATAGCCTCCCAACTCTCTTAACAACTATGCAAAACCAAGCAACAGCCAGAAATATGTTATGTCAAACATGCTCTATTCAAATTGAGTTAAGCATCACCATTGTGCCCCAAGTTGAATTAAAAATATACCTGCAATATTTATTGACAAAAAAATGCACTTATCAGCCAGAATGAATCATTTATCCATCAACACACTAATCCATAAGCAAATTTCACTGCAGCACTTACCATATTTCCAAGACAGAAAAATAAATTTTCAAAAAATCTGTGAACTTGAAAGTGTAGCACATGGTTATCCACCAGGGTCCATATTTGGAGGGTCTTGCATACGGGGGGAAGGAATTCAAAATTGGAACTGATGAAATGAAACAGTTTCTGGTAATAAATGTTAATTATTTATTTTCAATTTCATAAAACATCCATATATAAAATGTGATAATACCTCATTACTATGTGATATTTTATTGTTATTTTTTTCTTGCTCATTCATATAAACTGTGTACTTTGGATGCAATGGTCACACCATACCCCACATTAACATATTTGTATTCAAGCGCCATATGTAAACTTTGTAATGTGAATACTATTGAAGTTATTTTTACTGTAAAGAAAATATTGGGTGAGAAAATATTCTACATTGGGGTTTGAACCTAAACAAGGAAATCCCAGTCGTGGTGGTAACATAATAACTCTCTCCACTCGGACAAGCCACTTGGGGAGACAAAATAATGTAACACCCTTTACTGAGATTTCCTTGTCTAGGTCCAAGTCCCAACATAGATTCTATATCACTTATCAGTTTATCATGCTGAAAATACAAATATAGGGTCCTTTCAAGTTATCTCAATTAAACCCTAGGACATACTTATCATCTGAGGGAGTGTGGTATAACATACACAGTCACCTGGTATATAAAACAGACTTTATATTGATATGGATGGTCTTAAGATGATTGGTGTTTGGGTGGATGTATGTAGGTGTGAACATCAGTTGCTGCCCTGAGCCCCAATCAGTAAATGATAGATGGCTTGGAAAGTGGTGAAAATTAGGAACTTAGAAAAATATGGGAATATGCTATTTCTTATTTAAAATGGTATTGTCATTCATTAAATAATAAAAACAAATTTTAAAAAAGAAACTTGAATTACCTTACCATTGTCCAGCTTTGAATTTCAGTCTTTTATCATTGATTTTCAGGGAAAGTCCCTTTACTGTCCTAGTCTCCTCTCTCATGTCTATCACTGTGGCAATGGAAACAACCTACAAATTATATACAGATTAACTTATGTTAACATGGTGTGTAAAATATAAAATGCTCTCTCGTGCTTCTCCACTGTACAAAGTCAAAGACCATGCAGGAGTTCTGAAATTAGCTTCCTGGACTTTGCTTGCTTTGCAGATAGTCCATCATTTCCAGAATCACAGCTGCATTTCAATATTTTGTCTTCAAAAATGAATCACACTTATTCACCATTCTAACTATAGTATGCTCATGTTTTACGTTTATATAAGGAGTGAAAATCCAAGTTCAAAGATGGCCTGAACATTCTCATTTGGGGCAATGATATATAAGAACTTTTGTTCTTCAAAATGCATCTCCTTGATTTGTATAATTTTCAAAGGAATTCATTTGTTCCACTTAACCTATGCAAATTAGCCTAACATAATCTTGCACAGCAGTCTTCAAAGAAGTCACCATAGCTTCAACCTAGCTATTCTGAGTCACATAAGTAATCTGTAAAATGGTGGTTGCTTATGTATGACCATCTTACATTTTAACTGTATCTGTTATGATTTGTTATATACATAATATTTACAATGACAGTTTTACAGCAGGAGTGTTTACTGCTTACATTTCAAAGTACTTGTCTTTCTTTCTGATTATTTATTACTAAACCACTCTGGTGGCCTAGTGGTTAGAGCGTCTGCCGCAAGAGCTAGAGGTCGTGGGTTTGATCCTGAAAACTGAAACAAAACACATAGGTGGAACGATAAAACTCTCAATTCATTTGCAGTTCATCATTATTGTAAAACATTGGACAATTACTGACACAACAGCCGAACATTCCAGTAAGACATACCAAATGTTTTAGGTTGGCAACTAACGAATGTGAATACACTAGCTGCACATGCTAAAGACAAATCTTAATCACAAAAAGCCACAGCTATCATTTATGACAATGCCAGTTTTATCGTTCATGGCTTGCATCGATACAATGTTGTGTCAAAAAAGGAATATTAAACATGGCATTGGTGTTTGATCTGCAATATATTGTACCCACCATGACATGACACCATGACATGACACCATGACATGAAATTATCACAAATATTGATCTAAAAGTCAGAGGCAGTGTATCCCCTAAAGGTGAAAGACTGAGAGTAAAAAATCCTCTTGGCATCAGAATTGGGGGTCAGACTGAGTAATAAAAAAAAAACTTTAGCATCAAAACTGTGGCCTGAAAACAAATCGTATTTGCCAAAGTGCAAAGAACAGAATCTGCATAGAATGGCTGGATCTCAAAGCCTGACTAAAACAGATCTCTAACATAATGGAGATCTGACAGATGCCAATAAAAGTTCATGTTTTGTGACCTTTTGGAATTTCTGCTCTATCGCATCATGTCCCAATCAGTCATATTATCCTGAACCGGTCATAACACTAACCTCTTAATACTGAGCACCAAGCGAGGAAGCTGTAAGTATCATTTGATAAGTATTTGGTATTACTTGGCCCGGGTTTGAACCCATGACCTAGACCATTATAAGCAATCAATATATATACATGTGTGTGTGCATGTGTGTGTGTGTGTATAGATATATATATATAAATAAAGCATTAGAGCAATCAAGTAAGAATTAGAAATCTGTTTATGGGCATGTATTGTGAAAGGATTTGGGGGTGTAGCTGGCTTATTATGTAACAGAAGCTAACAAGGTATGTTGGAATACTCATCAACTCTTAGTAATACATGCATGAATTTCATCCTGTGACAAGCGCAACTCTTCAGTCAGTTTTTGGATCTTTTTCTGTGAAAAATGCAAAATTTCACACAAACATTGTGTTACCCTCTTTGAAAAAAGGTAATTATTATTATCATCATTATTACGAAAATAAAGGAAATTAAAAGTTCTTTGAACAATATCTAAGATATACAAGGTCTTTTTTAAACAGTCAGGATCACTGGTGTAGAAAATCTGAGTTCTTTTTTTCTTAAAAAAATCAAATCCAATCTAAATTAACTAAAATTTTGTATCATTATGTATTATTCTCTATCACATTGTACATCAGTATTGACAATATGTATGAATATTATTTTTCCTCTTGCATATACAATATTCCTCTTGGTGTTAGAAGAATCAGCAAACCTTTTACGGTAACCCATATTTTAGTCACTAAGCCCCAATCCTCTCTGTAAGCATGATGAGGCTGTACCCTACTTCCAAGCTCTGAAGCATCAAGGTCATTTAAGATACACCAAAGCTGGTGGTATTATAATACAGCAGGCAGATGTAGCTCTACAATTGTACCAAACAATCTTGATTTCTACAAACATTACAAAATGCTTAATGGAAAGCAGATCTTTTGAGACCCAATTTGTTTATACCAGTACCCAATCATTGCCTGTTGTCGGAATCAGACTTTGATCATTTGGCCATGGCCTAAGGCAGACCAGTCTGAAATGCACACAGACAGGTGAACTTTGAAAATGTAGGATAAGTCTGGGATTGGGAGCAAGAAGTGACCAGGAATTGAAAATGATGGGCCCAATAAGCAAAAACAAAATAAACCTCCAAAATGCATTTCCTACCCCCATTTCAAAAATCTCTGGGGCTGAATGAGTAATGATTCCAGTTTACAGTTATTATGTACTTCTGAAAGAGAAAATGAAAGGGACCTAGCAGTCCTTTTATAGGTGCTTTTATTGTTGTTGTAGAGTTTAATGCCATTTTTCAGCACACGATAGACTATACATGGTGGCCAGTATTATTGGTGGAGGAAGAACCCGGGATAACCCCCGGAAAGAACCACCGACCCACAAGAATTTTATAAGTGCACATATTGAGCAAGATGTATATTCTATACCCCAAATTACACCCATCAATCATATACCAAAATTATGAGAATTGAAACGTTTTTGACAATACCTAACATATACAAGGACCTTTTTCTAAACAGCCAGGATTACCAATGATGAAAATCTGGCAAATTATTTTTTTTCTTTGACAATCAATCTCATGCATATTGTGAAACTGTAACATAACCATAACAAGAGTCTCATGACCCACATGGACTTGATACTGCTTACCTGGCTTACATAACAGTTGTAATTTATACTTATGTATACTGTATCAGAAATGTTATGTCATTCTCATTTTACCTATTTTAATATATCCTGATAAATCTTCTTTAAAACAGAAACGTCTGTAATGATATAAGCATATATCCCAGGTTTTATTAACATTTCATCTGAAATATGGCTTCCAGAGTGGTAAAAAAGTCAGCTAATCAGATGCAAGATATGCATGTTTCATGTTCTGTACCAAACTCATCCAACCGCTCCAGTGGCCTAGTGGTTAGACCATCTGCCGTGAAAGTAGGATGTTTTGGGTTCTATCCCCGGCTGAGTCATACCAAAGACTTACAAAAATGTCCTTAACAGCTGCCTCAATTGACGCTCAGCATTAAAAGGTTAGCATTAGTGTCAGGACTGGTCGGCCTGGTGTCAGGATAATGTGACTGGGTGGAACATCATGCTCCATGTCTGCGGCATGATGCCCCAGTGCTAGACATCACCATAAACTGCCTCACTGCAGACATCAAAGCGATATGACTGAAAAATTGTTAAAGATACGTTAAAAATCCTAATCAAACAAACAAAACTAGAAAAACTCATCCAAGATTTGTATTATATAAACCCATATTCCAAGTCTGATCCAAATCAGATTTAGAAACATAACTCTGAGTGATAAGAAGCAATTGTTGGAGAACAGACAAAATAATAATGGTGACTAATAATGAATATATACCTGACACATGCAGGGCCATATTGCCATAAGAATTTAATGTTTTGTATAAGTTACAAAAATGTTAATTCCCTCTCAAAATGTACAATTTGTCCCCAGCTAACAGGCAATTTTTTTCCAGGCCTGACTCAAACCCTGTACCATCACCAGGACCTCTGAGAAAATGCCATTATTTCCCATCATGATCCAGATCAATATTGAAGGTTTGTAAGTTTGAAGGCCTCTGTGACCACTGCAACTGAGGCACAGAATAAAACATTAAATGTCTTAGACTAGACTTGTAAACTTATTTTAATGATTTTAATTATTGAAAGTATATGTGACCCATGACTCGTGTCGTGTACCAATATCTGTGTTTGTCATGAGTGAGTGAGCGATTGATTGATGTGCATGATTCGCATGCTTCATGAGTATTAAAATCAATTCCCCACCACACTAACAAAAAGCTTCTTGCATTCCTACTCTAGTTCTTGACACAGACAACACCTTGAGCAGTACAAGTCATGAAGATGAAGAGCATGGATTGAATATAATTTGGAAACATACCATTTTAGTCTGGTTTATTTCGTACCATTTCATCTCGCAATAAATCCCACAATCGATAAGTGAGTATTATCATTTCAACCTTAAATGAGACAGAGCTCACATACAGAAGCATTTCAAGGCTGGTCATAAACCAACAGAACCTTGAATTCAAACAAGTAATAATTGTATTCCATCTATTTGATCAAGCATGTATTCTGAAGAACTAAGCCACCTAGTTACTTATTTAAAAAAAATTAAAATTTAAGTTTCAAAAAGTTCATTACTTTAAGAAATACTACCGGTACTAGCAATAACATAAATTTTGCAAAGCAGCTTCAATCAGCTCTAACTTACAAATAAATTTATTGAGTTTCACTTCCCATGTAACAACCACTTTTGGACATGTGAATTTCACAAAAATTTTCAATATCCAGTCCTGTGATTAAATGCAATAGGATTACTCATTACTCTCTGGCCCCGAGTGGTCTAAAGTACCCTCTGTTACGGATCACTGCCATCTCACCTCTGTGTGGGTACGAGTCTCAGATTCGGTCAATGTGGGTATGTGAAAAAGCTTGCCAGTAGCTTCTTGTGGTTCGGTGGTTCTTTCTGGGGATTTTCCCGGGTTCTTCCTCCACCATTAATATTTGCCGCCATGTATAGCCTATCATGTGCTGAAAAATGGCGTTAAACCCTACAACAACAACAACAACTCATTACTCTCTGGTCTTATCTTTAGAGAAATATGTAATGAAAGAAAGTGGTATACTGCTAAGCAAATCCTACTATAATGCTAATACAACAGCTAATAATTACTTTATTATCAGATGGTGGAACAGCCAAAATAATTTAAACAGAATAGTGATCTCTCCTTGTACACATTTTCCTTGTCACTTAAGTGTGTGTGTGTAAGAGAGAGAGAGAGAGAGAGAGCGAGAAAGAGAGAGAGATTTAATGTGCCTTTAAAAATTGTCCAGTCATATTGCTAAGAATAAGATATCATTAATATCTGCAGTGTGACAGTTTATAGTGATGTCTAGCACTGGGGCATCATGTCACAGACATGTAGCATCATGTTCAACCCAGTCATATTATCCTGACACCAAGCTGACCAATCCTAACACTAAGAGCTGAGTGCTGAGCAATTTTGCTACTAGCATCATTTTTTGTATAAGTATTTGGTAATACTCTGCCAATTCGAACCCATTACCTTCCACATCCAAGGCAGATGCTCTAACCACATAGTCCACTAAAGCAGTTAAATAATTGTATTCTTCACTCACATCTTCTCTTGTGTTGCAAGCAGTTCTGTCCATATGGTCTCCTCTGGCAGCCATGATGTTTATGAAAAATCTGAAATGCAAATAATGATCTAATAAATATTCTAAAGAAATAAACATCTAAACAGTCCTTGAATTGCCCAAACTATTCACAACTTAAAAGAATAATATACCAGGAAGATAAACAGTCAGTAGTACATGTTTTATCACTCCTGCGGTCTCTGTGCATATATCAAAGAGAAAATTTAACAAGAATTTCAAATACATGTGACTGTATAGTGACATTTTCAAATATTTTTTAAAACTAAACTTTGTGTATGCTATGAGATTTGCTATGAGATTTGGAATACTATATATTCAGTAAGTGTATGAGCATAAGACAATATCAATATGAGTCAGAGATGGAAGACAATAGGAGTATGAGTTTAAGACAATACAACTAGTGAGTACAAGACACAATATAAGACAATATCAATATCAGTCAGAAATGGAAGACAATATGATTATGAGTTTAAGACAATACAAGTAAATGAGTTTAAGACAATATCAATACAAGTCAGAGATGGAAGATGATATATGTACAAGCACCTCAGCTGAGAATAAAACTTTATAAACAAAAGAATTAAAACTGCAGAGAGACTAATTTTTCCTCATACAAATCCATGAGTTTCAATATATTTTCAATATTCATTCAGAAATTAATATTCCATGAAACACAGAAACATTTCCTTTATACAAGCAAAGAATGTAGATGTCTCCCACTGCAAAAAATTATGTGATGTCATGCATTATTCATCCTGTGTTTGTGTGACTCCCATACTTTGGTAGGACCTTTAGTCATCAAATGAAAAGGACAATTTGGGGTTGGGTATAAAGTTATTAGTATTACTCATATTTTTTGTTCAGGTAAATTTGTACGCTTAGTATATATTTTCATCACACATTTCAAACTAATATGTCAATGGCAGTTTCAGTTCTTTGCGATAAAATTACCAATATCATCTACTAATACTAAGATTAATTGTTTTCATGCTGTGGTTTTGCCAAAAGTTTGGAAATTCTGAGGTTACTCTCATTTGTCTGGCTCTGGATCATTTTATACCGAATTGTTCTGCCCTGGTTCTTTGTATGTATTTTTACTTAAATAACTGAAGAAAAACAAACACAGACCAACATGTAGTTTTCTATCTTTTTGTCTGACAGCAATCAGTAGAACAATTAACTACTTGCTGGTCTAAAATGAGGGTAAGGTTTTTTTTTTTTATAAAACAAAAGTCAACATGTACATGTACCAGATATTAGGACGAGAAATTAAACATTTTTCAGATGAAAACAATGCAAACTTGCCAAAATCAAAGGAAATTCATACAATCCAAAATACTATTTTGTTTGCATTCTACCTTACGAAAGTCTGCAAGGTGCGCTTTTGTTTAGCTAAAATTGTATTTTGAAAATGCGCTGGTTATCCATATTACTATCACAGGGGCTCGTATCGTTGCATACAATCGACCGGTCATACATGTACTATATATATAACGATACGAGCCCCTGTGGTTACTATGAGAGAGCACAGGGGTTCGTTACAAAGAAACAAGTTATATTGTTAAATATTCGACTCCACGTCCCTTGATTCATGGGCGGATACTCCTAAGTTTATTTGTAACGAACCCATGAGAGAGAGAGAGAGAGAGAGAGAGAGAGAGAGAGAGAGAGAGAGAGAGAGAGAGAGACCTTTTAAGGTCGGTAAATAAACAGCTGCGTAATTCAGACGGTAAATGTTGTCTTATGAAACAGAGACAGTGCATGTTTACAATGTTTTCACTGAAGTTTAAGAACAACGTCCTTTCTTATCTTCCAATTTCACGTCTGCTACTCGACTTGATCTGGAAGCGGCGTTTAATCCAAGTATTTGAAGGGCCTTTTGTGCAAAACGGTATATAGTGAAAAACGGCAACCAGTCTAAGTTTAGTGAACATTAAATTGAGTAGGAGTCTGACTTGCCAAAATTAGTTGATAATGAAAATAAAGTTTTATAAAAAGTATCTTTTGAGAGCGTGTCATACTTTAAATTCAGAAATTAGAGACAGTGTTTTGGTGACGGAATTGTATTCCTTTTAAAGACCTGAGCATGCAATATCGTGACCGAAATTAGCTGAAGACTCATTCGTACAGAATTTAAAACACGTTTCAAATACGTGTTATTCCCCAAAACTCATATTGTTTACTCTCCAGTGAGAAGCTTGCATCAGAGATATGTCTATACTAATAAATAAATATCTGATCATGGGCTGTCAGATATTTAAAGATAGTAAAATTTTAACAGCATGATATTTCCATGTGTTTACTTTGGGATATGTTTAGTACTGTGATAGTTTTCAACACCATGTCATCTGTGAATAATTTGTTTCAATGGGGTGATAGAAGGGGCACTCCAAGGATAGTATATACTTCTGGAAGAGTCCCTGATGTTAGGTGAAGCTGTTGCATTTGCAACCTGTACAATGGAGATAATGGTGGCATATACACCTTTGAAGCATTTAGGCTGCAATTTATTTATTTTTTTATTATTTTTTTTAATATTTTTTTTACATGTTGTAGTTGTAGAAATCGTACATTCGGTAAAACATCCAATGAAATGGCGGTGCATATGTGAAGTAAAGCCAAGCTGAATATTGTATAACCATAATTACACCCATTAATCATACACCAAACTAAAGAGAATTAAAAGTTCCTTTAAAAATGTTTAACATTACAAAGTGTTTTAGATAGCCAGGATAACCCGTGAGGAAAACCTAGAATAGTCTTTTAATTCATGCATATGCAAATTACGAAAATGAAAAACTATATGTAAATAGACTGGCCGTCTGATGAGAGAGAGAGATGGTGGAACAGCCAAAATAATTTAAACAGAATAGTGATCTCTCCTTTTACACATTTTCCTTGTCACTTAAGTGTGTGTGTGTGTGTGTGAGAGAGAGAGAGAGAGAGAGAGAGAGAGAGAGAGAGAGAGAGAGAGAAGAGAGGGGGGGAGATTGTCAGCTGATAATAACGTGCCGGGAGCCAGGCTAGAATCTAGGATTAACCTCGAAGTTGCAAATATGATATAACGGTACCAATTGTACAACGGCAGGTGGGAGGAGCATAAGGTTAGGGAACATATTATAAGGTGTAGGGAACATATTATTCAGAAATAAACAACAACACTAGCTGTGATTGGTGCATTATGTAAGAACTGTACTGTCTGTTAGGCTTTTTTTTATATGAAGATATGCCTCTTGGTAACATGTGAGATTATGTTCATTCATATCTAGATCATATTTTATATTATTTTTTTAATGAGGTACACGTGGCTGAACATGTCTTTGTTGTGACTAGACAAGTCTTACACCTGTCTAGTTCCAGCGGAGTTATCTCTCTAAATGCAATATAGTACCTGGCTTTGTCCTTGTTAAATTGACAATCTTAAATTGTTCTTTATGACAGTGTGTGACGTGCATTCTGTGGTAGGATAGAAAGTATATTTATTTCACAAAACATTAGCATTGAGGTCTATGGATAAAAAAAACAACAATTGTCATGTTACAACAAGCAGAAAATATATTATTGTTTAACTTACTAATTTCTCTGATGCTATATTTACTTATATCATTGTTCTTCTTTTTGCAGTGATGTGAACTGTTTTTACTTAACAATATTTAATATTGTTACTAAACAGTATTTACTGTTGTGCATGTGTATTACTATTTAAAAAGTCTTCTCCTGTCATGTTTGAAATTGTACTTCATCCCACGCATTCAAACTGCTCAAGTCAAAATCATCAGTAAACTCTAAATTGTATCTAAACTATATAATTGTCCTTTTTTTCTACAGAAATAACCATGGTCCTGATTTTTTCTACAAGCAGAATGATGGTTCTTATTTCTTTTTCTACACTCAGAAGTATGGTCCTAATTGTTTCAATGTTCAAATGCAATGATCTATAAACTGAAACCCACTGTAGTTGTTTTAAAATAAATAAAATTACAATTGTAAAATGTTAATTTACACTAAAATGATCTTTACATAATGAAATATTTTCAGACAATATGGCCAGTTCATAGTCTTTAGGAACCCAGAGCCATACGAGTAAATATAATCAACAAGATCCTGATTCTCAAAGTTTGACTGGCTCTTGATATTTTGAAATTTGTGTCAGCAAGATATCGTATTGCTACTTACAATTCAGAAAATGCTAGTTGCAAACTATGATCTAGAAGTTTTCTGCTTGCACTATATTTCTTAAAATTTGATTCATAAAAGATGGACATTGAAAATGGCAAGAATTTTGTTAGTTGCAATTATTACAACAATCAAAATTCGTCTAGTACTGAAAAAAGTTATTTTTGAGCCCTGTAAACATGTCCTTCATGTAGGTGAAAAACGAGAATCCAGTAATACGGTTTTTTGTATTTGGTCCCATGGGATTTCGAGTTTGAAAATTTTCACTGTACATATAAACAAAGACAAAGATGGAGAAATAGTAAACATTCATACGATATACCGAACAATCGTCTTGTGTGCAAAAACATCGATCTTCTCTTCGTTCTATTTTGGTATATGATTTTGTTGTGTTTGATTTAACAATTTTAAAAACTGTTTTTGTCAAATACTGGCCGAATGTTAAACAAAGGTGAATGAGCTACTTAAAAACATCTCACTTCTAAGCTGCAGATACACTATAAACTGTTTTATGTTACTTCATTTTAGTATGTATGCAAACCCATTATCACGTGTGCTATCTGATGTTGTTTTTTTTTCTTCCTCCACTTAAACGCATATTTGAACTGGTCAACGTACTTGGGAAATAACAAGAAATATCATATTTTATACAAATAAAAATGTCACATTTAAATCTCGGACGGAACGTAACATTTCACATAGTTCCTATTAGCCCGGTGTTTGGTAGTCTGGTATCCTGATTATTATGCTCCCATGCGTTGCACTCCGCTATACTAATGGGAGCATACTAAGCAGGGGACCAGACTAGGTGTTTGGGCCAATCAGACCGAAATCTGAACCGAATCGGCCCGTAATTTGGACCGAATAATCTTGGTCCGAATCAGCTCCGAAGAAGCCTGTTACTTTGTTTTAGCAGTTATTACTGTTTTCGCAAACATACTAAGAAAATGTAAAAGGCTGAGTTTCATTTCTAATATTTATATAAGACAATTTTTAGCAATGTTTAGCCGAATTCAGATCAAAATAGACATTAGCTATAGCATTTAAATTTTGTACCCAAAATAACTTTTAAATATTTACAGTCAAGAAGTGTAAAGTTATAATTTTAAATAGTATATCTAAAAACCATTTAGAAATACTTCATAAATCAGGTCAGTGTGGCGACTGTTAACGCTATCAAAAAGTACAGCATATAACTATACCTATTTTAAAAATAAAAAAATAAATACTGATTTCTCATGCAAATCGTACTTTCTTCGCGATATAATAATAATAATAATAATAATAATAATAATAATAATAATAATATAATAATAATAATAATAATAATAATAATAATAATAATAATAATGAGGACTTTGTATAGCACCTAATCTTTAGAAGCTCTCAGCGCTTTACAACATCCATAATGATATGACTACACTACAGAAAAAACAAAAAACAAAAACTATGAAACTGGAAAACACAGAACATGCTGAAAACATGCTGAAAACATTTTAAAGTACAAAAAATTATTTGGTCTCTAAGTTTGTTCCTGCTGTCGAAAAAGATGAGTTTTAAGAGCGCTCTTAAAAGGGACCACTGTGTCTTTGTGTCAAATTGTAATGGTCAATTCGTTCCACATCGCCGGGCCCTGGTATACAAAAAAAAATACGTTGACCATATGACTTCGTTTTCATAGTGGAAACAATGAGTATACGATAGTCAGAGGAGGAGCGTAAGTATCTTGCTGGTATATACACATGGGTGAGGTCGGATAGGTATGTAGGTCTGGAGTCCGTCAGTGAAACGTAGCACAGAGAATAAATTTTGTGTTTGATTCTGTATCGAATGGATAGCCAGTGTAGGTTACAGTGCAGTGGGGACGTGTGCTCTGATCGACATACTCTAAAGATGATCCGAGCAGCTGTGTTTTGAACCTTTTGAAGTTTCTGGAGTAAATATTGTGACGAACCAGACAGAATTGAGTTACAAAAGTCCAGTCTTGAAAGTACTAATGAACAATCAAGTGTTTTAGTGGCATCAACTGAAAGATATTTGCGAATGGAACTGATGCGTCTCAGCTCAAGATATGCAGCCTTGCATATGTTCATGAGATGTTGGTGCAATATGAGAGTACTGTCTGGATTAAAACTTAGGTTTCGTACTGACTGTGTGAATTTAATGTTGGTGTTGCTGATATTTATTGTCTGAGGTAAAGGATGTGAATGAGAAAGTCTTTGTGTTGTGATCAGAATAGCCTCAGTTTTATCATCATTCATCTGCAATTTGTTACATGTCATCTCTGCTCCATGGATGGTAGCATCAACTTCATTTGGGTGGCTAGACTTGTATATTTGGGTGTCATCAGTGTACAATTGATGAGACACTGGGTGATGATCTACGACACTTGAGAGTGGCTGAGTGTATAGAATCAAGAGAACAAGTACAATAAAAGAACCTTGTGGACACCACAACATAGATCAACTGGGCTGGAGTTTATTTAATTTGAAGATACAATTTGTGTCATGTTGACTAAGTAGAACCACAGTAAGGCTGTATTCTGAATGTCAAATACATGCTGGAGACGATTAAGTAATATATCATGGTCCATGTTGGTGCAATGTGAGAGTACTGTCTAAAGTAACGCCTAGGTTCCGTACTGACTGTGAGAATTTAATGTTGCTGATATTTATTGTTTGAGGTAAAGGATGTGAATGAGAAAGTTTTTGTGTTGTGATCAGAATAGCCTCAGTTTTATCATCATTCATCTGCAGCTTGTTACATGTCATCCATAATTTCACATCAGAAATGCACCTCTCTACTCCATGGATGGTAGCATCAACTTCAGTTGGGTGGCTAGACTTGTATATTTGGTAGTCATCAGCGCACAGTTGGTTAGACACTGGGTGACGATCTATGACTTTGAGAGCGGCTGTGTGTACAGAATGAAGAAAACAGGTCCAAGAAAAGATCCCTGTGGAAAACAACAACATACGGCAACTGGGCTGGAGTGTATTTCATTTGCAGATATAATTTGTGTCTTGTTGACTAAGTAGGACTTGAACCACAGTAAGGCTGTATTCTGAATGTCAAATACATGCTGGAGACGATTAAGTAATATATCATGGTCCATTGTGTTAAATGCTGCAGATAAATCAAGGAGTGTGAGGACTATCCAAAGCAGAGAGAATGTCACTAAATACTTTCATAAGAGTAGTTTCAGTACTGTGGCAAGGGCAATATGCAGACTGTATATTGCTAAATAAAGACTGTTTGAATTCAAATGAGATACATGCTGAATTAGAAAAATCTTTTCTAAGATGTTTTATATGAACGGGAGATTAGAAACAGGGTTGTAGTTCTTTAAATCGTTAAGGACAAATGTTTGGTTTCTTCAGCAGATGCTGTACGATGGCAGTTTTAAAAAATGACGGGAATTCCCCGGATGAGAGAGAAATTAATAACATCAGTTAATGAAGACAACATTGGGTCTAACCACTCAAGTAGCAGTGATGTTGGAATTGGAACCAGTGGTTTTCATTTTAATCTTAAAACATGTGAAAATATTTAATTTAAAGCAAACATTAAATCCATCAAATATTTATTTCTGAATATATTATTTTTAAAAATTAATACATATATAGTATAATAATACTTCAATGTAATCAAAGATCACAGTTATTTCTATTCGACAATAAATATTGTTCTAGAATGATATTGAATTCAGTCAATTGGTAAATAGGTTTGAATTCTAACATCTTTTGCCAGTTCGTGATTAGACGATCCCATTGTTGAGACATTTTGCAATATTTCACATTGTCAAAATCAATATGTCGTTTGGGACGAATCCGGGCCGAATCAGCACATAAGCCTGTTCCGTTTTTTTCAGGTCTTTTATAGATTCTTGTATAAGAGGTCCTAAAAGTTGCATTAAAACACAAGTTTGATTAACACATACTATTTTGGGTTTATTATTATTGTTATTATTATTATTATTATTATTATTATTATTATTATTATTATTATTTGCTTTAAAAATTTATTTTCTTCTTTGCTTCTAATCTATTAAGTTTGTGCCTAACTTCCGGTGTATCCGCTGGTGGAACGTTTTTCTTTTCGTATACAGTTTATCATTTAACCGCTGAAAATGGGGAAAGGGTTTAATAATTATATGACCAAAAAGTTCTTCCATCCTGCCAGTAAAGAGAACATCAAGCGGGTGAGACTGATAAACTTTTTTAGTTGTTTTTTTTAAAGTGGACTTAAGGTGGTGCAGTTCATCTGTTGTCAATAAACTTATAAAGTTCGGAGCTAACTTTGGGTGTAAAGGGACAATTTTTTTTATTCACAAATTTGATACCGCATTGATTCAACTAGTATGAAACTTAATTAAAAAAATGTGGCCCATTGATGAGGTTAAAAAGTCCATAGTTTTTGGATAGTTGTAATGAATGAAAATATTCATTTGCACAGACAAGTAAAGCGAATCTCGTGGCAAAAGAAGTTCATGACTGTACTGTATAAGTACCTATATAATATTTTTCTTTTAGAATCATACAGATATATAATTTACCTTAGAACAATACTGCATCTTAATCCAAGTTTCAAATTTTGCAAGAATTTGACACCTACTTTATCAGTTTCCATACTTATTATTTGGTTTGAGTTGTTACTTAAGGTACTGTATAGTGTATGCTTTTAAAGTTATGGGTTTCTTTCCAAATTACTTAAGGTACTGTATAGTGTATGCTTTTAAAGTTATGGGTTTCTTTCCAAATAGTTCATAGAGATTTGAGGGCAGAATATGGGCAGTGTCCAGAATATGAAATAGCATAACAAACAAGTGTAACTTATGTTGTGTCTTGACTAGTACATGTATATGTATTGACTCAGCAGATGCTAATAACTTTTAGAAAATGTTTTAGTATTTTCCTTTAGCCAGCCAACTTTCAGATAACTAAACTTGACTCTTCCAAAGACATTAGTGTTTTAGGTTTTGAGTCAGCTTGTTGCATTTGCAATTTAAAATTGATGTTGGTAAGTAAAGTACACAAAGACGTGGTACATTGTGTCCCCCGCTCTGCCAAATTTTGGAGATACACAGAATTCAAAATGAACAATATGTTGATGTTGGTTTGAACTCATTATTGGCTTAAATGGGTAGTTTAAATGGTAGTTCAACTATATTATGTTGAATAAAGCAAAGTGCTTTACCAAGGACACAGCAAGGCATATGACCTGGGTAATCTTTGGAGTGTATCAGACATGTGACTCTTGGAATTGTAAGTTTGACACTCTACCAACTGAGCTACTATGGCTCAGAAAATCGTTTGTGTTGTATTTCATTTTTTTTAAAAGAAATAATGCTACATTAAATTTTTTGACATAGATGTCAGCTATCAATGGATTGTTTTTGTTGTTGTAGGGTTTAAATGCCATTTTAAAGCACACGATAGGCTATACATGGTGGCCAGTATTAACGGTGGATGAAGAACCTGGGAAAACCCATGGATAGATCTGCAGATCCACGAGAAGCTACTGGCAAGCTTTCTCACATACCCACATTGGCCAAATCCTAGACTCAAACCCACGCAGACATAGGTGAGATGGCAGCGATCCATAACAGAGAATGCTTTTGAGCACTGCCACTCAGGGCAGCATTAATGGACTGAAATACTTTTATTAGTAATGTTTGTTTGGGGGTGGGCAGGCAAATTGCCCACAGAAATTGCATCAGATATTCCTTGTTACTTAACCTCTTCATTTTGCGGAATACCTCATAAAATATTTTGTTAAATTGAAACAAAAATAAGTTGATAACTGTATTTATTCACCATAGAGATGCCCATGACTTCAGCATATTAATGAAGGATGCCATGCTATTAGATGTTCAGTATCATATTACTAATAAATTTCAACTGATAGTTACTCATGTCCAGTACTTTTCCAGCTAATGATGGTTAGAGGTTTTATTGCAGGTATGGATGGCAGAACAGAAAGCAGCCTTTAATAAGAAAAAGCAGGAAGATCTGCTAGCACAGTATCAGAAAGAACAGGAGATGTATGGCAACAGGTGTGTAATCAACTTTTATTACTTTAAATATTCATTGTCCCATAATCAGTAAAATTAGTCAAGGATTAATAGAGACTAATGTTGATTTTAGGTGAATTTTGGTAATATGTATGTATGTAGAATAAATTAATGTAATAACTAATATATACACCTAAAATGAAATTTCACCCTCAGATTTCTTTAATTTGTCCCCACCTTTTGACAACCAAGAGTATTTCAACCCTGTTCTGAAATCCTATGGAGAACCATGCAGAAGTTAAGGTCACTTGTAGCAATATTAAAATCTACCATAACAGACTTTTCTTCTTATGCCTCACTACAAAAGTGGTAGACTTAAAAAGTTAATCATATCTATCCAGAGTTCTCACTAGGATTTTAAAACAAGGATTTCAGGACTCCCATTTTGGTAAAATATGAGTCCCACGCTATACAGCAGTAACTTTAGGGAGAAGTGACTTCCTTTTGGATAGAACAGGGAGCAGTGGATGCAAAGCAAGATTTTATATATATATATATATATATATATATATGTGATGGTCTTAATAAATACATTCGCTGCAACACTAGAACTGAGGCAAGGGGGTTTTAAAAGATGTGGGCAGTCAATGTACCTCTTATAACATTACAGGGCACAACAGAAGAAAGTGAAGTTTACATCTTTAGGCGACTTAGTTGCCCACTTCGCCTGGTAGCATGGCCCCTGGCCCTCTAAAAAATCCCTATGAAAATTAGAAGAAATATTGGTTGCCATTGGGTTTAATTTTTACATTTTTTATTGCACAGACAGCTCTTGTTTGTCCATCAGGGTGAGACTGACTTTTGTCAATCCATGTAAGGGACATATTCCAAACATTAAGCTAGGCATCATACACTTTCTTTACGCATGTTATGGTGGGGGTGGGGGGCATTTGCCTATATACAAAAATAAATAAACAAGCCTATAAAGTTTTTTCCCCTCCCCCCTCGAAAAACTTAGCTACAGCCCATCTGAACTATCAATTCTAGTAGCTTTTGCACTCTTTTGAATCTCATTACAATCTTTGTACGTTTGCTGTTTAATTAGGGACATCATTTCAATTTTTGAGAGGGGGGTAAAACTTGAAGGGCTTGTTAATTTGTGCATATAGGCTCAGCAATTTTACAGCACATGCAAATTTAAGGGGTAGGCAAATGCCAACCCCTACCCCCCCATGACGTCACAGTGTTTAACCTCAAAATACTTATCCAAATTTGTGATTGTCTGAGTCTCAACATGTCTTGATTCTAAGGTCATGTGCACTGCTTATTCTGCTACATTGGACAGTGAACACAATAATGAAAGCTAAAGTTGTTCTTTTGATGTACTCTTATAAATTACCACATTTATATCTCAGGGTATTTCTGCCTCTGAATTCAATTGCTGTAAACATCTGTACATTTTCCCACCTGTGCCCCCAGTCAGAGTCTTTGAACTTGCTGCCCTGCTATTGCATCATGTTCTTTTAATGTATTCTTATAAGGGCAACATGTATATTAAGGGGTCTTTCAGCCACTGAACTCTGTCATTGTAAATATCAGCACACTTAATTGATGAACACATTTTCCTTCAAAGCAGGTGGCTGAATTAGAACTGGCAAGTTATTGAATTTTGCCGCACACATGTTACATGCATAGAGCGAACTCCCGGCTCACTGATTTCTTGCATCCAAATATGTGATTAAGTGTTTCCGAGACCTCTATCTCACCACATTTTGATAATTTCAGGTATTCTGGTGGGGCATCTATTTTCCATTAACAATTTTTTTTGTTTATCATTTTCATAACATCAGCTAAATCAAAAACTCAAGTTATTTTCTGTGATAAAAAATTCTGATTTTGAGCCTGAATATTGGTTTAAAACATATAATGGTATATGGGGTGGGGCATGGATAGGGTATTTTCAATTTATTACAATCAAAAGTGCTTTTAATAAATATTAAAGTCAAATGATTTGCCAAGAAATGGATTGATACAGAATTAATGTGGAAAAGTAAGTTTCATTCACTTTGTGTCCTGTATATTCCATCATTTTCTTTTTAAAATGAACATAATCCGCTTTTATAAATTGTGTGTTAATTATTCATTTGATCCAGGTGTTTTGTTGTTCAATTGGATGGATGGTTGTTGTTTGGTGTTAGGGGCTAGTTTATTCAAATGGAAAAAACTATTGTGTCTATGGTAAGAGACAGGGTTTTCAATGGATGAGTACCCTTGGATTTTGATACATGAAAATTTATGGTGACACATTTTTGATGCAAGTAATGTCTGACTTGTACGACCTTTGACACTCATAGATTTGGGCTGGAATATCAATCTTAATTACCCTTGATTCTCCCCCTGCTTAGTGTCTTAAAAAGATAGAGCTGTCCATGACAAATTTACTGTATTAGGCACTGACTGACATCTGCTCAAGAACAGTTGACACCTTGATGGCCAATAATATTGCACCAATGGACTATATAAATATGAACTGGGAGGAGCTAACGCTTAGGTGCAACTGAATTTGGTTGAATTGTTTTAAGGCTGCATTTGAAGTTTATGATAAAGGAAGAGGAAATAATTATGAAGCCTGTCTTCTGATCAAATATCAGAATTGGTATGTTTGGACATTAAATTATCATCAACTGGTCAGAACTGGAGCATATGGTGGCTTGCCTAGTGGAATGGACCAACTTGAATAAATTTATTGGTAATTGATTTGCTTCATTTGGTGAAATGTTTAAAACTTAGAATCATTTATGACTTCACTGGATTAATTTCTGATTAATATCAGTGTTTTGATTGCGCTTTATGTTAGAATCATTTAGACAAGACAGGAATATATTGCTTCTTGCTTAAGCCAGTTTTGTGAGAATTATATTTTATTTTCAAATAATTTGATTCCATAGGCATAGCATTTAAAACCATGAGCAATTTAATTAATGCATTATTCAGAAAATAATTAAATGGACATAATGCTCATTTCACACATCTGAACTTGAAAGTCATAACATCGCCAAGAAGTATATTTTCTTTTCTGTCTCAGTCACAGAAACAACCTGACAGTGATTAATTTTTTTGACCCTCAGACTCCATAAAACCCCCAGAAAGATAGTATCAGCTCAGAGAAGGAGAAGAAGATCTTCAAAATTTAAGAATGATTGGAAAAATGTACTGACAGTTCTATGATGTATATCCTTGATATCTGAATAATATTTAACCTTCGTAACTGTGTGGGTATATGTTTGCATACAAGAACATAATAGAATTATGTTTGGAAGTTGAAAACATAATAAAGTATAAAATATCCCATTTTGTATACAAAATTTAAACACAGTAACACATAGAAAGAGGAACACTTTCACAAAATTCAGATTGTAAAATACTGTACAAGTACATGTATTTCTCGTTATTCAGCATGAAACAAGAACTCTTAAACATCGTTTGTTTCCACCAATAACAAGGAATGACAATTTTGGGCTCATGACTGTTCAAAAGAACTGACTCGAGATTTTTCAGTATTGACTCTTGGGATTTTAAATTTGACCTTGATAATTGGAGTCGAGGGTCAGCTGACTGCAGTTTTTAAATATATTGAGAACCCTGATAGTATCAAAAGAGGAGTGTTGAAGAAATAACATAGATGTTATAAGGGAGATAACTTTCTCTGCACAGTCCACATGTCTCACATGTATCTGCTTTGATGTATTCCCATCACTCATATCTGTCTTGCAGAATCTTTAGCACCTTAATGGTGAGGAATATTAACAAACAGACTTCCACAAAAGTGATATTTATCATGACTCAGCAAGCCTATGCATATAAATACTCTAGTACTTCATCTTCCTTCTTTTTCAGGGCATTATTGGGAGATGAGAAGGCCAAGATGGGACTTAGTTTTATGTATGATGCTCCACCTGGTATGAAGAAAGAAAAGGAGGTACAAACTCATATCAGTTCTTATCTTTTGAAATAATAAATATTATTTCTTATATATCCTTAGAATGGCCATTGTGTCAAGATGGTAATGGAGTAGAGGTGACTGTTACAACTGGTTTGTCTGTATTTGATAATTGCCAATTCAAAAAGTCTTCAACCAATCCTGTCCTTGTTCAGAGTAATTAGAGTAAATTCAATGAAATCATGGCCTCCTTTCATAGCCATTTGTCTTTGAATACAGATGGCTTAAAAGAAGGAGACAAGTTATAATTTTCATTGCATCAGTCTGTCATACCATCTCAAACCGGTTACTGGATAAATCCTGAATTATACTTTAAATATTACAGCCATACTTGAAGCTACATTGAAACTTTATAAGAAACAAATTTCATCCTTTTGAGTTTCCTTTCCACACTGAGAGTATTGCAAAATCTTATATGAGACAACTATTTAAGATCTTTATTTTTCTCATACAGTCCAAAAACACTATTCTGTACTGTTGGCTGCCTAGGCATTTTAGTATAAAGGCTAATGATAAAGCAGTCAGAGCTGCTCAGTCAGTCCTTTATTTCTCAGTGAAAAATTCCATATGCTGACTTCAAATATCGTATAAATCAGCATGTTCTTTATACTTGGCATAATACATGGAAATAACACTCCACATACTTACGAACACCAAGAGTGTGGGATCCCTCATGTTGGAACATATCACAAGGATGAGGTTGTAGTGTGGTGGTTGTATATCAGATAAATATACCTGACTTGTACATACTTCTTGAAGGTTGAGACAAGAGTGTGGACACTAACACTGTAACATTTGTTGTCATGTGTGTCAACTGCTCTGTGAGATAGAATTATTTTGATGTATGCACAACGACAAAATGGTATGATGATGTACTGCCATAAAAATTTCTGGCTTTTTTTTGAGGGAATGTAGATTGTAAAAAAAAATCTTGACAGAATGTTTTTAGGTTTGTGTTTGCTGCTTTTATCTTTCATAAACCTTTTACTGAATTTTAACATCTTTATAATTTGTATTCTAACTTGTATTTTCTAAGATCACTTGAGGGTATCCAGCACTATCTTTTAATATAATTACTGTTCTTGGGTCAGATTTCTGATGTTTTAATTTGCTCAGATGGCTGGACAGAACACGTGCACGGGATTATGCACTCCTGATATATACCATGCTATGGAACAAGTTTCTGATTTTGTATTTTTAAATATTTGTTGTTGTTGTTTATTGGGTCCGCGTGGACAGATGTTAGTGATGGTAGTGATTGGTATAGGTGAGCAGACCACCACTTGGTTACCTGTAGCTCCAGAAATATCTGTACTGGATCACATTGACATAGCTGCCCAGTGTCCCTTTTTTCTGTTTTCTGTATTTGTCCTCTATTTTGGACCTGAATATGGGTGTATGTTTTTGTGTGCAAAAAAATGTTTTATATTTATATATATATATATATATATATATATATATATATATATATATATATATATATATATGACAAAATTTCTTTGGAATTTTCAGTTTAGAACAGGCTCTCAGTTCCATTCTGATTGAAATGTATCGCATGTATATAGGAATAGAGTTCTACAATATTAGTTCATTAAAAATGGAGACTATCATGCCTGTCTTTATCTGCCATATTGGATTTTGCAAAGTTTCAAACTTTTGTTGTATTTTATCTTCATTATATTAAACTTTTCATATGTTGAAAAGGAAAAGAGAATATTCAGAAGTTTCTTCAGGAAAGACAAGAAAACAACTCATCATTGTGAAACCATCCCATCATTGTGATGTTCTCTAATCTGATTTCAAGTGGGTAGTCCAGATACAGCATTCATATTCTCCCTGGAAACTGGACTTACAGAATTAACACAATTGGTAGGCCAGACCCAGTATTCTTCTAACTCGTGGACATCATGTTAACTGAATCAAGCATTTGGTATTTTAGATCCATAATTCTGGACACTTGAGTTCATGATTTGAGATTGCACTATAAAAAGAAATAAATTAAATTTACATGCTAGCTGGATGCTACATTATAATTTAGCTGGAGAAGTTGCCTAGTGGTTATAGCATTCAAAGTGGGAGCGGGAGGTTGTGGGTTCGATCCCTAACCAAGTCATACCAAAGACTTACAAAAATGGTACTAAGAGCTGCCTTGCTTGTCACTCAGCATTATAAGGTTAGTGTTAGGACTGGTCGGCCTGGTGTCAGGATAATGTGACTTAGTGGGACACCATGCTACTTGTCTGCGGCATGAAATCCGAATCAAACAATATTTGATTGCATGATACATATCCAGTATTATGACAGTGATACACTAATAAATTTCCTTGTGGTAACCCTTTCAAGTTAGGGAATGAAGAAAAACTATAGTGTAATTTGTGCATAAACTTGTATTTTTCTATTTTAGAAAGAAGAGGGGGAGCCTGAATACAAGTTTGAATGGCAGAGGAAATACAATGCTCCAAGAGAGGCGTAAGTTGTCACTATGGCGATAATAACCAGTCATTTCACAGTCTGGCGATAATAACCATTCATTTCACAGTTTTATATAATATTGTTTCTTTTCTTTCAACTTGATTGGAAAACATGGTATATGTTTAATTTATGCAAAGTTGTCCTTCAACAGGTTACATGACTCGAGACAAAAAAAGAAACTTTGAAATCCTTCACATCCATGAAGAAACATTATAATGATTGACTTTCTTATAATGATAATTTGAAATTTAATAAATTGTTGTGAGAAATACTTTTAAATTCTCGCTTGATTATATTTCATGGGAATACCCGTATGAGAAGATGTGTTTGAAAAATAAGGAGCATTTTTTTTCATATACATTTAATTTTTTAGACACAGTTACAGTACAGCAGAGAGTGCTTCAGACCTAATGGGAAGGGATTGCACTGTGGTGGTAGTTGCTTAAGATTTGATACAATATTCCACATAATGCTTGAACTTAGCAGGTTATTGATATTTGAGATATGGAAGTTTAACTAAATTTCTTGCATCCAGTTTTTTGTAATAACTTCTTATTAATCCTTTTTGTATATTTTCAACTAGTTCTCATTTATCTAAGTACATTGATCAGCAACAAATAGATATTAAGAAAAGTATAAATAAAGATACGTTTAAAATTTGTGGTCTGTGTTGATGTTAGAATATATTAAGCTACTTTATTTTCAGGTATGCTAAAAATGATGATGCAATTCAGGATCAACCATTTGGTATCGAAGTCAGAAATGTTCGGTGTATCAAATGTAGAAAGTGGGGTCATGTCAACACAGATAAAACTTGTCCATTGTTTGGAAAGGACCTGACTGCTGAACCACCACAACGTGAGTTTTCATTTAGCTTTATTTAGATACTATCAGACAACAAAGTGATGATGTTAAAGGTCAGGTCAATAATATGTAATAATAATAATAATAATAATCATTATTCAGATTCTTTGTTTATAAAGGGATGTTAAGTAAACTACTACGTATAGTCATTTATAATTTGAACCAAACTTGTACAGACCCAGATCTGCTAGCACACTATGCTACAGGAGATCAGAGTCTGTGTTGTTTAAAGTTGAATTTGACTTACCAGTACTAAAGAAAAGTTAATTTACATATTTTTTTAAAAACTGTAACAGCTTTTTGGAACAGCAGGTATGTTTTTTTTTTTTTTACACATTTTAAATATCAGACATCCTCAAGCACTTGCAGTATCCAATGTTCATATCATTGCCCATGAACTGCCCTAATATCATGTTATTTAGCTTATCCTCACTGTAAGGAAAAGTGAGCTTATGTTATGGCCGCCATCCATCAACCATCATACACATTGCATTGTGCATCATCTGTCAATCATCAATTGCTATTTTTCTACTTCTCCAAAACGACTGAATCACTTTTCAACCAAATGTGGCAGACCGGATAATGGCATTAACAAAATTCATATCTATAAAATATGCCAGTTTGTCATCCATTATGGCTAATATTAGTAATAATAAAACATATGAGGTCACAATTGCTAAAAATAGAAATAAGATTTATATAGCATAGTCTCAAAAAGCTTCTTAGCAGAATTTAACTAAATTGTACAGAAAGCATAGTGACATAAAATGCTTTATGAAGACCATTTACATTTATACAAATTGCAACATTTGGATTTCAGATATATCCACCATTGCATAAAATGTTAATTTCAAAGGATAATTTCTCTAGAACTACTGAACAAACATTTTTATCAAATTCCCGAGAAAACACCTTGACAAATAGGCTTTAAAATATTACACAAATAATAATTTCCAGTCTGATTAGTTTGGTGTTATTAAAATTAGAAACCTTTACCAACTTTTTTTAAGCCAAATTCCACAGGAAACATCATTGCTTAAAGGGTTTAGAAGTTTGTACAACTGATGCACCATCAGATATAGCATCCATTACTAAAAATAAAAAAAACTTGGACCTCTTCTCAGAAACCTCTGTAGAAATTTTACAAAATTTACTAGAATCATCCTGGCATGAAGGGCTTTGATATTTACTTAGATGATCCTGATCTGCACAGAAATGGCCACCATTACTAAAACTTGAAATAATGTCTCAAAAAATCACTTAGAACTGGACCAAATTTGATTTGAAAAAATGTCATTGTATGAAAAACCAACATGTTTGCACAGATGTTTGATGATCTGCCATCAAATACAGTCACCATTACAAAAAATAGAAACATATATAAACAATTTTATCTGAAAAAAACAATTAAAAAAAGAATTAGATAAAGGATGCTGATATGCTTTTAGATTTGGATGGAACAGAGAAAGCTTGAAATAACTGTTTTTTTTAAAAATATCATTTGTAATCAAGATTATTGTAAGAAATCTCTTACTGCTGGCTCAGAAGTAATGGCAAACTAGTCTTGCATTTGGCGGCAAGGGAGATGTAAACAACTAGCTTAGGGAAAAAAAACTGCTTTGAAATGGAGCCATTTTTTTGTGCAGCTTTGGAGCAATTATTGTTATCTCCCTTCCTTCCCACTTCCACGTCACCCACTCACATTTAAACAAAAGGGGAGAACATTAAATTATTAAATTGAGTCTGTTCATACATATATACTTCCTTCCATTAATTCAGATTTTTTTCAGCACAATAAATTTTGTACTTATCTACTAGGTATTAGATGATAACTTGATTTAATTTGAATTTCACTCTGTTATTGATAAGCAGAGATATAGCCTGATATTATTGGATCTACCTTTATATTTCATTCCGTAATTCCCGTACATATTATATGTCAAGTACATGTTTATTTTGTATGCAGCTTGACATTGACAAGCCTTTGGCTTAGCTTATTTGTCATGTCTTTGTTTAGCAGAGTTACAACCCCTGCCTGTCAGACACCACCCACATTTTTTTTCACTCAGTAACTTCCATAATTATTATATTTCAACTAAATTTTGAATGCAGCTTGACATTGATGAACCTTTGGCCAAGTTCATTTATCAGAATCCATGTAATGGCAGAGTTATAAACCAACCCACATGTTTCCATACAATATTTGCATTTAATTTTGTAGGATTTCATTCATATTTGGTGTGCAGCTCGATATTGATGAAGCCAGATTAAATTTGATGGGACATAACTTTCATGAACTGGACATCCAGTGTCATTGATGTTTTTGAAATGAAATGGTAAAATCTAAAAGCTTTAGGACCAGGAGGGTGAGGTCTCAGGTTTAGGAGTTTGCTGATAAACCTACATTCATTTTTTAAACTTGTACACTTTTATTTTTCTTGATTTCTTCTTTCTGTTTAATTTCAAATTGTATTCAAATCTTATTTAATACAATGATGCCATTTTTTACCTGTTGTTACCATTGTTAGCAAGTAAGGCTTTTCACAGTAAATTTTAAAACAAATTCATGTTTCTATCATTCAGAGTATCTGAAAACACTATAGCCATCACTACTTATTGAGGCTTCAACAGGTACACAATAGAGGAATGTTTCATTAAATAGTCACAGCTGTATAGAAATAGTATGGTGAGAGGTTTTAATGGATCTTTCTTTTTATTTTCAGCCAAATCAAGTGCATCGTCCCTGCTAGAAGCAATGAGAGAGGATGGCTTCACAATAAAGCAAAGCGTTCTTGGAAAAATGTCTGATCCAGCAGCAGCTAATGAGGTATTAAAAAAAGTAGATGTGTACACTTATTTATTTTCTGCATATGCAATTTTGGAGAGTGGGAGAGAGGGAAAGTAAAATCTTATTAGAAAAATACTAAACATCTTGCAATGCTCCCAAAAAGTGTAATACCCCTCCATAGCACCTGTGCTTTTCCACTCCCATTGAAATATACTCTGAAATTAGGCAAATTCCAGTGATGACTATTTTCCCCAGCCCCACTAAGTATCATTTATTATCTCATAAAAGTCAGATCAAACTGCAAAATAGCATATAGGTATGTGATGTTTGTTCTAATTAATAATGCCCAGTTAGTGCTTTGTAGATTTGGATCCAACTGACACAATTATATATGATAATCTTAATTGTAGGGGCATGGGGGATGGAGTGTTGACTCTGCTTTTGCTATGTATGATACAATTTATTGTAAATAGTAATCATCCAGCCTTGAAAACAATTCTTAATGTACAACAGATCTGTTATGTCCACAAAATCTACATGAGCTACTAAAATTTTCCTTGTAATGAGCTATCAGTGCAACAAGATATCTAATATAACTTATTTAAAGCTGCTATGTTCCTCCCCACCCATCAAGAGAGGAAGACTGTAGTTTTGTGAAGAACTAAAATCCTGATAGGTCAACTCACTGTCATTTTGTTTGAATGCATTTAGCTCTTGAGTCTGCCTGATATAAAACTATCAGGCTTCTACACCACCACCCCAATGATTTTCCTGTATCAATCCACACAGAAAATAAATATGTTTACAGAAGATACAAATCTTATCATTTTGCATATGAAAACAAGTATTAATTTGATAAAATAAAAATTTAAAGAATTATATGATAGAGCTAAATATGTTAAAAAATGCTGACCTAAAATGATTTCTAAATGAGTTTTGTTATTTTTAATGATGTAGTAATCACAATTGTTCAGGGTGGATAAAGAAAATCAATGCAGATGGACAGCTTTTATAGGTATAGGGAAATGTATAATTTATGAAATGTATAACTTATGAAGTGGAAATATTTTGTAATTGTGGCTTTGCTGTTCATGACAATGCAGTGTTTCCACTTCACTTGTGAAATATTTCTACTTAAAATTCAAAGATAGACCTCAATTTCTCCAAAAACCATTTGAGGTGGACAAATGAAGTAGTTTGGCATTAATGTTTTATATAAGTGTTTGTAGATGATGTAATTATATTTTCATGCCAATGTAGTACATGTGCCATTTTTTCCATAATTTATGAAGGTTTTGAAATTCAGCAGGGGGAGGGGTCCAAGATATCAGTCTCCTGGACCACAGTTTGTTCAAATTTCACACATCGCTTAATTTGTGAAAGCTAAGTACTTGGTATGTTACTTGAATTGACTGAACTGTTTCAATTTTGTGCAACAAAAAATCTAGACAAGAAAATTCAGAAAAAAAATCACATTGCCAGCAAAAGTCATTTTATTCATGCTGTTGTATTTTTGTTTCTTCTCTTAAGTGCTAGTGCTACAGTTTGGCATCAGTCATCATGGGTTTAGTATTGTTTAATATAACTTGCAGGAAAAATATATTAGAATTTTAAGTGTGTGATAAATATATAACCTTCATTTAATTCCTACTGGGTATTCTTTTTTGTGTTTGACAGACTGACAACAGACTGTTTGACAGACTGACAACATGTTGATTGGTGCTCAGCATTAAGAGGTTAGTGTTAGGACTGGTCGGCCTGGTGTCAGGATAATGTGACTGGGTGGGACATCATGCCACATGTCTGCGGCATGATGCCACAGTGCTAGACATCACTATAAACTGCCACACTGCAGACATCGTAGCAATATGACTGAAAAATTGTTAAAGCTAAATTAAAAAACCTATTCAAACAAGCAGACAAAATCATTCCAACTGGGTATTTGTGTGTGTGTGTGTGTGTGAAAGACTGACAACATGTTGATTGACCTTTATGATTGCCTTAATTTGTAGCAACTGCTTGAGAATGAAGATGAAGAGGATCCTGAAGTACAGTTCCTTAAATCTCTGACTCCCAAACAGAAGAAAAAGCTATTAAAGTAAGTGTTAAAGACACTACATACTGTATTTATGAAGCTTTAAGTAACTCCCATGACATAACATCATATGTCACTAAATAATTATTTTTAGAAAATGCAAGGATAGATATTGACCATGTTGTATTTACACATTTATAATTGTTACCCCCTTGTGACTCTTGTGAAAATTTATTAGAACATGCAGAGTAAATATTTGATTAGTTTTCTAAATTACATTGGTTTCATTTAGGAAAGAACAGTTCAGATAAAAATAGAATTTTGTAAAGAATGCATCGTTTAATCTTACATTAGTTGAAAATGAATCAGTACCTCCTTTCCAAAATCTCATAAATTAACATAGTATTGAGATTATTTTAATGCTTTAATTGGTGAAATCCTAACATATTGATTTATATTCTGTTGGAAAATCAACATTTTTTCAACATATGAATGTTATGGATGAAAAAAGGGCTGAAAAAAGGTGTTGAAGAATTTGCGTCATAAAATTATGTTCTTTTCAAGTATTCTCCTTTATGAACATCTTTGTACAATTTTTTGTAAAAGTTGTTAGAGTCTGTTACTCACATATTTAATGCAATACCTCAAACTTCCAGTCTTCCCTGAAAAAGATGTTTGTCATATATTTTGACTTATTTTAGCAACATTTATTTCTTAAAGGTTCTCTTTTGGTCAGGTGGAAGTCAGATTAAAGTAGTCTCCCCTTGCATAGAGGAATTGGCAGCACATCCTGGCAGTCATCAGTGCATACATATACTCATGCTTGGAGCAACAATTATTACTTGATGTGTTGCATGTGTTGCAAATACTCACTTGTTCTTTACATCAGTTGTGCAGTGCTTCCATGTCTCTTACCATGAAGTATATGCCAGCTGTTTCAGCTTATTTGACCTAAGCCAAGTGAGTTTATGGTATGGTCCATTGTGCGTCCAGTGTCCATTGACATTTGCTATTTTCAACTTCTTCTCAAACATTGCCACACCAGTTCAGCCAGGCTTTGTATTAAATTAGGCCATCATTACCATACTTATCAAAACCTCTCCATCATCAGTCAGAAAATTTTATTTTAAACTTCTGAGAAACCTTCCAGCTGATTTCAGCCAAACATAGTGCATAGCATCATGGCATAGTCTTTAAAGTTCATGCAAATTATGCCATTCTGTCATTACTATAATAGGAAACCTCCATTCTTGAAAACACCATACATTTCAAATTTATGCAAATGATACCAGTCTGCTATCAATATAGCCCCAATTGCTTAAATTACACAAACTGAAATATCTTCAAAAATGCAGAATAAAATTTAACAGGAAATTCATTCTGCAATGAAGATCTTTCAGGTTTGTATAAATGATCTTAATCTGCCTTCAAATAAGCTTATTGCTAACAAAAATTGTTTGTTTATACCCTTCAAAAATAATTATTACTGAACAGAATTTTATACATTTTTATGAAAAGCTTCCTGAGATGCTGAAATTTTAAAAGTTCAGAATATGCTGATCAACCAACATATATTGCCACTATTATTAAAAATAGAAAAATCATTCAACAATTTCTGAAGAAAAAAATTAAAAAATTTGTTCAAATGTGTGTGTGTGTGTGTGTGTGTGTGTCTGGTAGGTGACCAAGTAGTCTTAGGTTCTTACCTTTACAGATCACATACATCTCACCCTCTGTCTCTGTTAGTTTGAATCTGGGCTCAACCAACTTGGGTACATGAGAAAGCTTGCCATTAGCTTTCCATGGGTAGTTGGTTCTTCCCATGTTCTTCCTCCACCAAATACACTGACTGTTGTGTCTAGCTTAACATGTGCTGAAAAAATGCAACAAAACTAAGCCAGACTTGTTCATAGTTAACTGAAAATATCCCACAGGCTTTTCGATAATTTTTTTTTACAAGTTATGCTGATAGTCAAGATATGTTAATAGTAGAAAATTTTGCCAAGAAAAATAGTCCAAAAGAACATAAAGGTAGCTAACACAGAAAATGAACGTTTGCCCAAGTTATGCTTTACTCTGTTGATGTTAGTGTCATAAATAAGCAACTGCTTTGTTTTCAGAAAGCTAAACAAGCTCCAGAACCAACATGATAGTGGCAAGAAAGACAAAAAAAAGAAGAAAAAGAAGTCCAAAAAAAATGAAGGTAGCTGACATAGAAAATGAATAACTTTTGCCCAACTTACGCTGTCAGTGTTGTTCAATGAGCAGCTCATAATGATTGATATGAATGTTTGGTCCTATAGATTATGTCAGGTACTGTAATAGCAACTGTTATGTACCTGAGACTAATGGAACCTTGTAAAAGAAAGTGCACACACAGGCCTTTCACTGTGTTAGTTAGCAGGAGGCATATATATCCATGGTATATAAACAAAATTTAATACAAAAAAATGTGCTAAGTTGAGAATTGTTCTGTTTCTAATAAGTAATTAACACATTTAGTTACTTAGTACTTATTTTCCTTCATGCTGTCTTTGTTTTCTTGACACCATTAATAACATCCCATAAATTATAGACTGGTTTACAGACTTAAATAATTAATCTTGAAAAATAATTGGATTGTGATGGATTTCATTCTCAGTAGCATATACCAAAAAAAAGTGCACATAAACTCCGCTAATTTAAAAAGGTAAGTTTACATGTTTATCCTTCAGATTTTAAAAACCAGCAGATAGGTAGTAGATGTGCAAGGTATTTCTAATACACCAATTTTTCATAGTATTTTTTTTCATGGTATATATCACTGTACTTTGTCACAATACCAGTAACCGCTCCGGTGGCCTAGTGGTTAGAGCGTCCGCCCCGGAAGTGGGAGGTCATCGGTTCGATCCCCTGCCGAGTCATACCAAAGACTTACAAAAATGGTACTAACAGCTGCCTCGCTTGACGCTCAGCATTAAGAGGTTAGTGTTAGGACTGGTCGTCCTGGTGTCAGGATAATGTGACTGGGTGAGACATCATGCTACATGTCTGCGGCATGATGTCTCAGTGCTAGACATCACTATAAACTGCCTCACTGCAGACATCGTAGCGATATGACTGAAAAATTGTTAAAGCTACGTTAAAAATCCTAAACAATCAAACAAACAATACCAGTACTTTGGTATTTTCAGTCAGTACGAAATGTACAGAAATTCTCAATTAATCTTGTTACAAATTTATTGATTTTAACAGCATGATTTCATATTTTATGAAAAATAATTAAAAAAAGATATTATTTTTTGTGAAAAGCATTTGCATTTGTACAAATTCATTTTGAAGATAATAAATATAATTATATTTTTGATCTTCTGATCATATGTTTGACATTGGTCATGTATGTCCAAGTGGTGGCAAATGGGATGTTGTTAAATCCAAATGTTGGAAAAGGGACATGCTGGGGCTGTAACAAACTTGACTAATTTTAAAATTTTCATTTTTATTATCTTTTATTTCAGAGTCCAGAAAGAAAAAGAAAGATAAAAGAAGGAAAGACTCAATCTCAGAGAAAGAATCTAGTGACTCAGAAAATGGTAATTCTTCATAACTTGATGCTTTTCAATTTAAGGTTGAACTGTAGCTTTATGTAGCAAAACATACATAAAAATAACATCTGTTCATGTGTGTGTTATTGAAATGAGTATGTGGACTTTGTCAGAATAATATTTATCCCCCACTTTGAATCAATACATATATTGTTATTCAGACATGCAAATATCCATCCATCCTTCTGGTTAAATTTTCCATTGACATCACAAAAGTTTCGGGAACACTTAATTACGTGTATTTGGATGTGAATTTTTTTTATCTTGAGATGCAGAAAATCTCCCATGCAGGAGTCCTCAATGTGCATGCAAATAGCTGGGCAGCAAATTCAAAGGATTGCCAGTCCTGCTTCAACAACCTACTGAGTTGGTGAATGTGTTGATTATTTGATCATTTTCGCTGTGCTGATATTTACAATGACAGACTTCAGTGGTTAAAATACACCCAGATGTGCCTGCTGTATTTATAAGAGTATATCAAAAGAGCATGATGCAATAGCTGGGTTGCAAGTTCAAAGATTTTAGATTAGCAGCTTGGGTAGGAAAATGTGCTGATATTTACAATGACTGAATTCAGAGACAGAAAGACCCTGAGATATACATGTGCTTCTTATAAGAGTAGATCAGAACTTTAGCTTCCATTATTGTGTTCATTTCAGATTGTAGCAAAATAATTAGTGCATGCTGCCTCAAAATCAAGACTTGGACAAAATGTCATTTGCAAATTTGGATAAGTATTTTGGGGTTAAATTGCAAACTAACAATGATTTTAATGAGATTCAGAAGAGTGCTAAAGTTGCTAGAACTGATAGTGTGTGATACCTGGCTTAGTGTTTGGAATAAGACCATTCTGTGGATTGACAAAATTCAGTTTCACCCTGAAAGACTAACAAGAGCTACACAGCTGTCAGACTATTCTGCGCATCTAAGGTCAGCAATATTGGCGCAAAACTCATACCGAATTCAATTAACAAAAATAAAATTCTGCAATGCTTACCAGTTGAAAAGTGGCAATTGTCAGCAGAATATTTGTTTCAAAATAATACTAATTTTGGACATATGGGATACCACTCTTATGTTTGCATGACTCCATATATGGCAGACTATTCTGCATATGGTTTTGAAAAGATGTAATGTTTATGCATCAGACTATGGAGATGAAATACATTACTTTGGATTTTTTCTGTCTGCATTTCAGCCAAAAATTTAATTTTCAACTAAAACAGCAAGTGAATTAATGTTCACAGAAATGACATCATTGTGCAGAATTACCAGACGTGCCGAATAGGCTGACATGGTTGTACATGTCAGTGTTATAAATAATGTGGAAATTAAAAGGTTTTCTAATCTGCAAAGTTCAATATTTTCTGAGAGGGGACTGTAGCTTTTGTGGGTGGGACTCCTATTTGTACCAAAATGGGAGTCCTGGATTTCTACTTTTATAATCCTAGCGAGACCTCTTCATCAGCATATAAGACACTGTGGTTGTAGATTTCTGTTTCATTAACACATTTCTCCATCAACTACATTACCTGGCTGCATTAACATCAGAATTACTCTCTGCTATATATGAATCTGGCCCTCACTGAATAACAAAAAACATCTTTTTCTCCATAAATATCATATAGATCAGGTGTCTCAGACATGCAGCGGGGCCTCAAGTTGCCGAGTGGTCTAAAACACTCCCCGTTACGGTTCACTGCCATCTCACCTCTGTGTGGGTTCGAGTCTCAGATTCAGCCAATATGGTATGTGAGAAAGCTTGCCAGTAGCTTATCGTGGGTTGTGGTTCTTCAGGGATTTTCCAGGTTTCTTCCTCCACCATTAATACTGACCGCCATGTATAGCCTATCGTGTGCTGAAAAATGGCGTTAAACCCAACAACAACAAAAATCAGACATGCAGCCTGGGGTTTCATTGGGCATATAAAGGCATATCCTGATGCCTGCCAAATGATTGGCTTCACAAGGTGTAATGAGAGATTACAAAGGTTGTGCAGCCCTTGTGTCATAAAAAATGCCACATGTGGCCCTCAGGGTGGTTTGAGTTTGAAAACCCTGTTAGAGACGAAGCAAAGCAACTCTTAACAATGCTAACTCCCTCTGCCTGCTAGGTTTCTACACTTGTACTTGGATGTAACCAGTTTAAAACTATCTTTTGCTTTGTGCTGTAAACATGGACCTCCATGAATGCAGTTTATTCTGTATTTAAATTCAACAATCCACTTTTTTTCCAGTGGTATAGTAAGTCAGATTTTTTTTTTTTTAATGCTGCATACAACCTTTTTGTGAATTTATTCTTATTTTTGCAATTATGGTACCGTTTAGTCACTGTTACTTGTGATTTTGTTGAGTAACACATACATCCAATCATTACGCTTTTGGCGTAATCATTACGCTTTTTTTTCACCAAAATTACACCTTACACGTAAAGATATATGGATTATGCCTTTTTGATATATCCACCTTTAAAAAAATCAATTGTTTTTTGTTGTTTTTATTAGCATTTCATTAATCCCACAGACTATCTTAGAAAAGACGGTTTCTGTGTAACTACAATATAAGAGTATGCTTTGTGCATGCATGTCCACTTTCATAATAGTTTCATGTTCTATTTATAGCAACAGTCCTATTACCAAGAAACAGCCTGGTTCTACTTTCAAACTTACATCCTCGTATTCTGTTTAATGCAACTGTATGGCTTAGTGAGGAGAGAACAGACTGGTTTTTTATTTTAATCTTTACACGCAGATTCTTTGTTCTAATTCATTCATAGTGCAGAACCAGTCTAAAGGTATTTCGAGCTAAAAAGTATATTTTTATTTAGTCATTGCATATATGAGAGGAAAAATACCTCCTTTCAAATAATTTCACAGATGGATTAGAAAAAGGCAAACAATAAATGAAACAAAAGATAACAGAATCCTCCAAATATGAAGGCATGAGGGAGGCATCACATAACCTCTATTACAGGCCATGTGGAAAGAATTTTAATATTTGGCGCAAAAGTCTTTAGATGAATTCTACTCGATGTGTGTGTAAAACTAAAAGTGCTACGTATGAAAACTTGAAGCAGTAAAGAATGTTAAAAGCCAAACTCCAATTTTTAGCTCATCTAATAGAGGTAAACTATTGTATTATCAGTGGTATCAGTGTCCACACATAAAATCATATTCTTATGTTTACCCTCGCTGAATGTAAAACATTTGTTTCTTCATTGGTCCTAGGTAACAGTTTGGAGTGAGTTTCATAACGTCTACTTCCAGGGGAGGGGGCTAAATTGGTAAATGTAAATTAGTTCTACATTCTTGGTTAAGTTTTTACATTTAGCTTGTGATCAGCTTTTTGTATCCTTTATATGACTGTATAAATTTTGGACATGTTACATGTATACTTAGGGCCCCGAGTGACCGAGTGGTCTAAAGCGCTGTCCGTTACGGATCACTGCCATCTCACCTCTGTCTGTGTGGGTTCAAGTCTAAGATTCGGCTAATGTAGTTATGTGAGAAAGCTTGCCAGTAGCTTCTCGTGGGTCGGTGGTTCTTTCCAGGGATTTCCTGTTTCTTTTTCCACCATTAATACTGGCCGCCATGTATAGCCTATATTGTGCTGAAAAATGGCGTGAAACCCTAAAAAACAAACCAAACAAAAACATGTTCTACCTAGAATTTGATGAGTGGATGCAGTTTGATTTCGACTTCCTTTTTCGCAAAAGTTTTATGTGAACTATATTTCAAATTTTTAGTTTGTTCCAATAACGAAACTTGATAATGGGATGCATCTCTGTTACTACTTCATTTTTAAAACTAGAGAAGGTCACTATTATTTTTTTTAATGCTTTATTACATGAGTTAAAGATTTGATTGGGTCTTGACCTGGGATTGAGAACTGGTGGTGTAGATCCTTGGTCTGCAGGCACATTAAGGGACAGCTAATCTATGTTTTGGCATTTGTAAAAACAAATTTGTTTTAGCCTGTCCTGGTAGACCGTGTTTATGAATGCATTCATGTCTGAAAGTATCCATCCAACCTTAAATTTACAGCTGTATTAAAATTGATTACATTATGCTCAGTGTTAAAGTTTATTACGTTAAGCTCTGTTAATTTTTTTTCCTTTTTAGCTAATGAAAATGCAGTCTTTACAAAAAATGCAATACCTTTTTGATGTTTTTTTTGCACAGTAACACTTTAAAAGTTATATTTTTAGGCATGTACAGTAAAATGCCGTACCTAATGACGCCATGATAGCCAATCCAGGATAATCCAGTGGTGGGAATCATACCTGTACTCTGGCATCATCCACTATGCTACCACAGTTTTCAAGAGTGAATGATATTAACTACTGAGTGTAATTCATATAAGAGCAAAATAATATGGTGTGGTTAAAAGTGAATAGAAACAAAAGATGAAAATTAATCAACAGAAGTCTCTGACATTATCTTGATTTTTCCCTTTTTAGGTGGTGCTAAAGCAAAGAAGATGAAAAGAAGCAGATCTGAGAGTTCCAGTACAAATGAGTCAGATACTGACACAGAATCATGTACGACTCACAATCCATTCCTTAGACAATTTGATTAGACACTTGAATACAAATATTGTTTCTGTGGGTTACAGTTATTAGTAGAGGTCTCATTGCACATGTTACATCAAGTTTCTTTTTAGGTGTATAATTGTTTACACACATCCATTTACTTCAACTTGAAGTAAATGGCTTTTAAACTTCATTTGATTTGCAGTAGGGTCCTGAAACAATCATTGTCATAGTTTTAATCTTTCATTCTACAACAAAGTTTTATAAATGTTTGCCTTGGAACTCCAAATGGGTAACTCCCAACATTATTCATCTTCAGATGACAGTTTAGTCTGAGAAATACTGGCTGTTGATAATAATGATGATAGTAACTTTTAAAGCATAGATGTATATAAGATTATTGGAGCTGGGGAAAATGTTACTGGAAAAAACAGTAAGAAATTTTTTAAAACTTTGATATGTTGAATATGGTGATGTACATGTGGGATGGACAAAACAAATGTCATGCTGATCAATCCCCTATTCAGCAATATTTTGAAATGTATCAGTAGATTAAAAACATCGAGAGTCCTACATAAATTATATTTTTAATAAAGGATATACAACATATCAGGTTTTTTATTAAATTTTTTTATAATTTTACATTGTGCCTTGGTATTGAGCCTATTAGAATACAAAGTTTCTAACCTATGAATCCAGTAACCTTTATCAGTTTATTCGTCTCTCCTTGCTCCAAATCGAGTAAAGTTAAATCACTCACTTCTGGCTTATAAGTTGATACTTTTTTACTTGAAAGTCAGGCCTTCATCTTATACTCTGAATCGACTTATATATGGATTGTGTCATTGAAAGCTTATACAAGTTACGTTCGTAACTACAGGTAAAAAAATGAACTAGAACATGGATGTGCTTTCAATTATAATAAAACAAGCCGGGATTGTTTATTCAGCTGTGTCAATTGATAACAGAATATAGCAGTGATTTGTTAAGAAGTAAAATCACAAGCATGTTAGCATCGGTAATGCAATTTCACTATTGCCGGTAATATGGAATATCATACAACAATACCCTTACTAGTGTAAAATACAAACCCAAGATATTGACCTGGCCTCGTCTTATACTCCGAATTGACTTGTATATGGACAAAGGATGAAAAATTCACAGAATTGGTGAATTTGACTTATACTTCGAATCGACTTATAGGCAGCAAAGAAAAAAAGATATATATATATATATATATATATATGCTAAGATTATGCTCTTTGCCACTTATATTATTAATAATTACTCTTACACCTCTTTAGTGTATGGCTATACATGGCAATCAATATAATTAGTGGAGGAAAAGCCTGGGAAGAACTATCAATCAATAGGAAGCTGTCTCAGGTAGCCATATTGGTTGATTTGAGACTTAAATGTACATACAACAAAGTTGAGATGTGAGTGGTCATCTGGAAGCACATCAGACCACTCCATACATGCCAACCATGATGCTTTTGGCTTAATCATTATGCTTTTTTCTCACTAAATTATGCCTTATGCGTAACCATATATATATTACCTTTTTTTCGATATATCAGCCTTCCCAAAAAATCAATTATTTATTTTCTCATTTTTAATAACATTCAATTAATCAGAGCTCTCGGAAACGCTTAATTACGTGTATTAGGAAGCAAATTTTTGATCTGTGACGCAGAAAATCACCCACGCAGAAGTCCTCCGTACGCATGTTTTTTTTGGGGGGGGGGCGATTTTTTTGGGCAAACAGGAAAGTTTTGCGGCACAATAAATATGTTCTAATCACTATGAAAATTGAGGCAATGCTTTTATTTGAGTTTGTTGCTGACTTTATTTGAGCAAAGTTTGTCGGCTTGCTTCGATGATGCTGCATTTGTTATTTAAAGGCACCGCTAAAGGCTCTAGTTAAAGGACCTAACAAATACCCATTTGTTATTGCCGTGGCAACATCAAATAATTGTAGAACATTGAGACAGATTTGTTTTATTTGTTTAGTATATATCATAGCTTCAAAGGTAATCAGTTTTCTTTGAAGTGTCAGCAAAACAATTTTTTTCTTCCATCTGGTTTTTTAAAAAAATTAGCTTCATCTGGTTGACTATACTCATTTCATGTTTCCGCCTTCAGAGGTGTTGGATTTTAAATTGTCAGTTGCATGGCTATTTTGATTATAATACAGCATACAGTAAAAAGACAAGATATTAGCATAAGTGGATTATGATATAGCAGTGCATTGTTATATCCATATTCGCTGCTTCCTGTCATGGTGCCTTTGATTTTCTCTCCTCCAAATGCAAGACTGTATATACAGTTTTTATCAGCCAAAATTTATGTCACCACAAATATCGCCAGATGGTATTTATTTTGTCACCCTGTGATCCTGTAATTTATTTCATTTCCGATTGTAGCTGTATAAATATTGCATGCAATCTCGAAACCAAGACACATCGAGACTTGGACAAAATGCCATTTCCAAATTTGGACAAGTATTTTGGGGTTAAACGAAAAAATGATGAAGATTTAAATGAGATTCAGAACTGTGCTTAAGTTGCTAGAACTGATATAGTGGACTCTTCTGCACATGGCTTTGAAAAGATGTAATGTTTATGCATCAGTCTATGGAAATGAAATACATTACTTTGGAATCTTTCTGTCTGCATTTCAGCCCAAAAATAATTAACTATATTTTTTATACCAAAAAGGCACGTTATTGAATAATTACAGAAATGACGTATTGTTGTGTAGAATTACCAGTCACGCCGAATAAGCTGATACAGTTGTACATGTCAGTGTTGGGAGAATTAAACTCGATGGCAACCAACACTTCTTCTAATCTGCAAAGTTTAAAAATTTTTGGGATGGGACTGCAACTTTTGCTGGTGGGACTCCTTATTTTTACCAAAATGGGAGTCCTGGACTCCTAGTTTTAAAATCCTAGCGAGACCTCTGATTAATCCCATATACCATATTTTAGAAAAGACGACTTCTATGTAGCTACAATATGAGTACGCTTGTCTGTGGATTTGTGTGCACTTTCCTAACAGTATTATGTTCAGTTTATAGGAGTTTTTAACCTTGTATTCTATTTTTAGCAGCTCGATGGCTTAGTGAGAAGAGAACGGACTGGTTTTCGAATTTCAATCTTTACGCGCATACTCTTTGTTATAATTCATATTTGGTGGAGAACCAGTCTTGGCACTAAAAAGTATATTTTATTTTTGGTAGATGTGTATATGAGAGCGAAAATATCTCCTTTCAAATAATTTCACAGATGGAATAGAAAAAGGCAAAAAATAAAAGAAACTAACAAATAGCAGAATCCTCTAAATATGAAGACATGAGGGCAGCATCACATGACATCTATTTCAGGCCATGTGGAAAGGATTTTAATAGTTGGCACAAAAAGTCATCAGGAAGATTCTAGTTTATGTGCGTGTAAAGCTAAAAGTGCAGTATATGAAAACTGTTAATGTTAAAAGACAAGAGGGGCAAATAAATCATTGTTCATTAAAAGTTTAGCTTGTTTGTTTGTTTTTTATGGTTTAACGCCATTTTTTTAAGCACAATATAGGCTATACATGGCGGCCAGTATTAATGGTGGAGGAAGAACCCGGAAAACTCCCGGAAAGAACCACTGACCCACGAGATGCTGCTGGCAAGCTTTCTCATATAACTATGATGGTCGAATCTTAGACTTGAACCCACGCAGACAGAGGTGAGATGGCAGTGATCCGTAATAGACAGCACTTTAGACCACTCAGCCACTCGGGGCCCCCAAAATTTTAGCTTGTTAAATGTGGATTATGCTTTTTCTGCCTGGATTCCACTTTTTGACGACTTGGATTAGGCTTTTTCCTTGTCAGGGGTTGGCATGTTTGCCACTCGACCATCTGGGGCCCTAATAACATGGAAAACATTTTTAGAGAAAGCATCCTGGTGACCAAGATTTCTTGGCCACCTCTTTGCATTTGGGTTATTAGTCAGATTTCACTTATATTAGTAATAATTGGTGTTATACCTTTCTTTGTGCTCTATAATGTTACAGCTGTTTGAGATTAAGGGTTGAAACTGGAAATACTTAATACATAATCATTGATGGGGCCTCGAGTGGTGTAAAGCGCTGTCCGTTACAGATCACTGCCATCTCACCTCTGTCTGCGTGGGGGTCGAGTCTCAGATTCAGCCAATGTGGGTATGTGAGAAATCTTGCCAGTAGGTTCTCGTGGGTTGGTGGTTCTTTCGGGGGTTTTCCGGGTTCTTCCTCCACCATTAATACTGGCTGCCATGCATAGCCTATCTTGTGCTGAATATGGGGCATTAAACCATTAAAAAAGCACAAAAAACAAACAAACATAATCATTGAAAGGTCATGGTCATATCGTAGAGTTCACTGTTCACATTTTTTATCATTTTCTTTTCACTCTTTACATTACAGTCAAATCATATTAGATCAAACGATGAAACTCAGTATTCTCTTGCATCATAACCATCACATACCACATTGGGATCATACTTTTCTTTTACAAATGCATATTCTTGTGTCGCTGACAATCAAGTTTAAACATTGTTATTTTACAGATGAAAAAGATAAGAGGCAAATGAAAGAGAAAAAATCAAATAGAAAAACAGCTATCCTTGACAGAGAAGACAGCAGAAAAAATGACAGAACAGGGGACTTAAGAGAAAAACATAGTGATGAATATCAGGGAGATTTCAAGAATTCGGGAGAAAGAGGAGTGAGATCAGATCATGAAAGAAAATCTAGAAAACCGGAAAGACATTCAAGAGCATCATCTTCAGATGAATCCTGTAGTGAAGAAGATGAGAAAGGAGCATTGAGTGTTCAGAGGAGATCTAGAGATATCTCACCTCATAAAAGACATGACACCTTTTTATCTCGTGAAAAAGTAGAAGGTACAACATATGAGAAAAGCAACAAGGATACAAAGTCCAGATCTCATGAATGGAAGACTGAGATTAAGGAAGAAAGAGATTATGAGAGACATAGAGATAGGCACTATAGGTCTGGATCTCATGAGAGACCAGTGAAAGAGGAGAGATCGGATAGTGTGAGATATAGAGGTAGACATGAACATGAGAGAAGATCTCCAGCAAAAAAAAGAGATAGAGATAGGAGTAGGTCCCCTCGTGCTAGACGATCAAGATCTAGATCATAACCATATTTGTTCATAATTTCCAAAAGACGTGATTTTTATTCTAGGATTGGATGTTGTAAATATATTTTAATCTTTATAAAATAAAGTCAAATTTACCAGTAGCAGTCACCCATGGGAAAAGGCAAAATTGTCCTTTTCGCATGTGACTTCTGTTATCAGGTTCACTGTTCAAAGTTGTTTTCAGAACAAATGCCATCACTGAATAACAGTAGTAGTGGTAGTAGTAGTAGTTATATTAGTATTACAATATCAAGATTGTTTTATATAAAAAATTATAAAATACATGTATCCATTGTTCCACACAAGATTGCTATGTCCTGCTCACTTTATTATAAATTAAATCACTACTGATTTCAAAATAATTACTGATCTTTCTTTGTGTACCATGAAAATATAATTTTAATTACCGATAGATTGCATATGACTGTAAAACATGACTAATTGTAAAACAGAGGACTTACACTTTGCTCATATATAAACTAGTCATGGAAACAGCTATTCTTTCTTCAATAACAAATCTGGATTAGTGAGTTGCTCAACATGCGGAGATCAAAAGACAGTCTGCTTATATGAGAATTCTGTGAAGAATAAGGAAGCCTTTCAATGCTGTTCATTGTAATCCATGCACCAAGAGTTTGCCTATCTTTACAGACAAGTTTTAAATATTAAATGACTCCTAACCCTAATAAAGTGACCTTTCTCTGCCTCGATTACATTATTGTATTTACCACCATCCAGGTGAACTTTCTCTGCCTCGATTACATTATTGTATTTACCACCATCCAGTAAACTGTTTGCTTCAACCCTCTCCTGTAACGATAAACTGACTCAAGTTCGAACAAGGCATATTGACACAACTGAATTAGACTGAGTGTTGCTGGTATACAAGAGTATAAGTGAGATATGAAATGTTTGTACATCGGTTCACATGATATGTGTTACGTTAATCTAACAATGCCTTGCCCACCAAACAAAAGTTTAGTTTGTATACATAGAGGAGATACTGTTGATCTATTCCAGTGACAGCTAAAGGCAGGAAGAAACCACTGTTAATTAGGAAACATCTATCTGCTGACTGCAGAAAGCAGGTGACCTTTACTCACAGGACATTTATATAGGAAATCTGCCAGTGGGAAATTAGAAGTCAGTGTGACCAGGTGACCAATGTTCATGAACTGCATAAAAAATGTTTAAACAACTTGTGTATGATAACTTGTAAAATATTGTAGTAATTAACTTTTCAATTTTCTTTTATTTTTTACATAGCCAAGGGTCCAAGAAATACAAATATTAACAAAAGTATAGGTTTGTGTGCATTTTTTGTGCTACTTTTAATTGACTTTCCCCAAGTAAGGTTAATTACTTAGAAAAGTATGGGAAAAAGTACCCTGACACTATTTGTATGAAAGATAATAGTTGCATGAATAATAAAGAAGTCAGAAAATTTGCAACATTGAAGATCATTGACATCTTAATAAATAGAGAAATAAAGCCTATTTTGGTGAATTAAATTTTTCAGTATGTGGCTGTTATTGAAATCATATTGATATCTGTAAGAGAAAACCTGTACTGATAATTTGGTCTAACTAAAAACTGTCCCAACACACTCTCATCAACACATAATACATATATACAATTAAATAAAATAAAAAGTGATCAATAAAATGAATTATATTGCACATTTTATGGAGTCATCTTTTTCAAGTAACAAAAGTTTTCTCTTGGCTGCTGCTTATTAAAATTTGCATTCATTATTTGCTATGGTTTTGGAGTTTGTTTTTGTAAATGTTTGTCCAGACTGCTCTTTCCCATGTGATTGTGGAGTTACTGGTTGAATTACATGGTATGCAAATAGCGCAATATTGCTAAAGGTTTGATCAACATTATTTACAGTTTTTGAAACCCTTTCTTTAAAATTCGGCACTCTTTTGAGCATTGAGTAGTACCAGCTTAAGACGACAATGCTCTCCTTGGCTGGTTGTGGTTTGAGAGGTTCCCAGTATAACTGACCTTTGCATCATTCTTCAGGCAGTACTTATGATTTTTGTGCACAGCATTTATTGATGTCGATTTTTAAACACAAATATTGACTTAAAAATATTGCCTTTTACAGTATCCCATATTCCACAATTGTTGTAAAATTCACATTTTTTTGGGATTCCAGTTAACTTGTGTTCTTCAATTTATCCACTAACAGAAAACAATTAGAGTTATTTAGCAGATGGCACAGGACTGGATATGATTCGTTAGTGATCAGTTTGTATGCTTCATGACCAGAATGCAAATTCTGATATTGTTTCATGTTCGTATGTTAGCATTGTTTTGAATGTTCTCATCTTTGTTATCACAGTTCATCTTAGTTGACTTGACATAGTCTTCAGTGGGACCACTCTGGTGGTATAGGGGTAAGAGCATCAGCCTCGGATGCAGAAGCTCATGGGTTCCATCTCCAGCCGAATCATACCAAAGGCTAACAAAAATGGTACTAACAGCTGCCTCACTTGGTGCTCACTTAGGACTATGTCAGGATAATGTGACTAGGTGGGGCATCACTGTTCCATGTCTGCAGCATGATGCCCCAGTGCTAGACATCACTATAAACTGCCACACTGCAGACATCATAGTGATATGACTGAAAAATTGTTAAAGCTGCATTAGAAATCCCAGTCGCACACACAGTCCTCATTGGTGATTGACTGATTGCTCTGTAGTGTGCATTGATCTGGGAATTTACATTGCAATCATTTTTCATGTTGGAACTGTTTATTGTCTCTGATAATGTATTTGATGATGTTGACTTCTCAGTTATGGTAATTTTAAATTCTTTCTCCATTTTTGTCCTTTATTACAAAAGAAAATTTCAGTTATTGCTTACGATGGGTGTACTCATTTCGGGAGGCCGAAATTGCTTGTTTGCATGGCTTCCACTCATCTTTAGAACTGAAACTAAAATGATTAGCAGTCCAGATAGCATAATCCATTGAACCCAGTCTGCTCCATAATATGGTAAGCTGTGTATTGTTTTGGATTTCTATTGTAGAGAACAATTTAGTCAACACTACACGAGTTTTATCCAATGAACCATTTATTCTAGGATACAGTGTCTGAATTGGTATACTACAGCAAAAAGGGCCATTATAGTCCATGTTGATGAATACCCACCATCTGTGCAGCATGAAATGAAGGATTTGTCATAGGAAGAAAATAATCCATTAACTGGTTAAAGTCCACTCTTGCCTTGTAAGTCTCAGCATTAGTGGTGCTTATAATCAAGGGATAAAACTATAAATATGTTACTTGATAATTATACTGTTCATTTTTTTTTTTATTTAACTTTATTTAATTGTATATACGTATCTTGTGTAAGTGAGAGTGTTTTGGGACAGTCTTGGGGTGTTTCCTTTTATCAGTTACCAACAAGGGGAAAACTGCTGATGATACTGGATAACTATACAGTGCATAATTATTCTGATCACGTTTTTATCTGACTTTATTTGTGTATATATCTATCCTGGTAGAAGAGTGTGTTTTGGGACAGTCTTGGCGTAGTCTTGTGGCATTTTTCCTTTTACGATTAACAACACGGGAATAAAGCTCAACTGATGTTACTCAATAATTATACCATGCTTAGTGATGCTGATCACTTTTTTTATTTGACTTTATTTAATTGTATATATGTATCCAGGTTATGTGATTGTTTTTGGACAGTTTTATGGTCTTTAAGGGTGTCTTGGACTTTCCACTGACAAGGAGAAAAACTACTTATGTTACTCAATAGTTATACCATGCATAATTATAGAGAAGACTTTTTTTTATTTGACTTTATTTAATTGTATATATGTATCCTGGGAAGGTGTAAGTGTTTTGGGACAGTCTTGGGTGATTAATCGCTCCCCCTGATGATTAGTGCTGGTCATAAATCACAAAAGATTTCCAATGGTCTCATAGATTTTATTTTTATTTCCAGTGTTTATGTTTCTACAATACACCATGCTAAAAGTGTTATATTGATGACATTATTATGTAATGATTATGCTATTCTGATCTGCACAATAAGCAGTTTTTTTAAAGACATTATTAATCAAATTCTTTTATGAACATGAAAATCAAAGAATAAATTTGAGAAAGAAGAAAAAAATCAGTAGTTTTGGTCATGCTATTCAGGCTTGATGATTATCCCTTAAGTGATAATTATATGTCTTATTTTGTAAAGTATATGTGTATGTTTTCAAATCAATCGGGTACTGTGAATTTATATATGTTCATTGGTATCCATTTTCTTGTATTTAAAATCGGTACTAGAAATGTGTTTTTGTGTTAAGGTTTATTATGGTGTATATAATAGCATCCATTGCACTTCTGTGGAACCCTTGTTATTCCTGCATGGGCAACAATAATACTAATGTTATGTTCATTTTTCCATTTATCTGTCTTTAATGCATCAGTCTATAATCTTGTCTCTTTCCTAAGCAAACTCTACAATTTCTTGATGTCTGTATGAAACTTGGTACACATTAAAATAGTCTAGATGTACCTTTTGTTATTCAAAATTCATTTGTTTCAATATTTTCAGTGTTATGACCATTCATCCATCCATCCATTCATCCACTATTCAGACTTTAATTTCCGGAGCAGATATCCAAAGCTCTCTTAAGATATTTCGTTGAAGTTAGCAACATATATTGGACTAGTACTGTGGATACCTTCTTCAGTCTTAACATTTTAAATGTTTTCATCCATTTGTTCATCTATTTAAGATATCTCTATGAAACTTGCTGGACACGTTAGACTGGTGGATAAGATGTACCTTTTAATATTAACCACTCTCCAGTTTCAATACTTTTGATATATTTGTATGTTTTGTATTTCACCCATTCATCCATCCATCCCTTGTCCATATTTTTGTATGTGGTGCAAAACTCCCAAACTGTTAAAACATCTCTGATCCATCCATAATTACAATTGATTTCAGAGCAAAGCTCCAAGACTGATTCAAGATCTCAATTAATCCACCAGCAAGTGTGTTTGAAGCACCAACCACATGGTTTTGATTATTGATTTGGGGATGAATTGGGTTGGTATGTTCCCTATCCCTGTGTTACCATTTTACCACTATGGGAATAGTAAATCTTCCTTCAATTGCATAATGTTATGGATGCCACTATAATGTTTTCAAGGTGTGGTGGATGACAAATCATGGACCTTCTCCATCAACTTCATCCTTGTCCAATGAAAAGGAGGAGCACTGCTATTCTCCTTCAAGACGGTTGAGAAAGGATCAGTGATCATATTCACCAAGGAGGACAACTAGTATGGTTAGTTCCGTTACCCCGTGAGAGATGTGCCATGAAGGATCATCCAATCATGCTTCTGGAGTACCTATGGATGACAATGCCCCTTCCATCATGGTAGACGAATGAGTTTCCAAAGGCTCTAATGATAATAGTTACTACTGTTTGATTGGGATAACCAACTCCTTGGGACAGGTTTTGGAGGAGGAGGAAGCTTGGAAGTTACCAATTTATTCTCCCAGATATGTGCCTTAAGCTATCTAGCACTATGGACAAAGTAGATTCACTCCAGACTGGAGAGGATTTGTAAAAACACCTCTCATCCAGATTTTGTGCAGTTTCCATGTTCTGCGATGGTCAGTTAGCTTGCTCAGAATTTTTCTTGGAAGGAGTTTGTCAGGCAACAGAAGTAGTTGTATATCCCTCATTCTTCGCTCTGACCGGGCGCCCCGAGTGGTCGAGTGGTCTAAAGCGCTATCCGTTACGGATCACTGTCATATCACCACTGTCTGCGTGGGTTCGAGTCTAAGATTCGGCTAATGTCGTTATGTGAGAAAGCTTGCCAGTAGCTTCTTGTGGGTTGGTGGTTCTTTCCGGGGCTTTCCCGGGTTCTTCCTCCACCGATAATATTGGCCGCCATATATAGCCTATCGTGTGCTGAAAATTGGCGTTAAACCCTACAACAACATCGCTCTGACCGCTGGTCTCTGCCTTCAGTTATCGAATTCAATCTTCAGCATGATCCCCACTTTGACTATCATCAATCGCTAGTGGGGATTTCGATAAAAACTTGGAAGCCCTTAGAGCTTAAGGGCCGCACACTAGTGGCAACTGCCTCTCATGCCGCCATTCTATTTTCAGTGGTATCCTTCTGTCTCTTAAAGGAGGAATCTCTGCAATGTCAATGAGATATGGGAGGTTCTCCACCTTGGATATGTTAACAGTGTTTCTGGACAACAGCAGGGAACTTTTAATGACTACGCTGCTTGAATTGGAGACGCGTCTTAGAGATTTCATCCCTTCGTAGCGTCACATGATTTTTGAAAGCAGCAACATGGGTCCCTGACAGCGACTTTGGGGTCATCGAAAACAGGCTAAGAAGTGTACCCATGCTGACTCTCATATTCAACCATATTCCATGTTCTTTAAGTACTCCCAACCCCAACTGTCTCAACTTTGTTCATTGTTCATTATTTTTTGCCGCTTGTCTAAACGAGATGGAAAGAGATGCCAAGAAAAAATACTTTAGACTAACCTCTTCTCAAAGGGAGTCTTTTGAGCGTCGTACCAGCATCATAGTTACATTGTTACATATATCTGATTTGATATATATTTGTTTTAATTTAATATTGTCTGTTTATTTTTATATTTAAATTTTCATTACATGCTATTGTAATGTAAATTTATTCACTAGAAATTATGTTTTTTATTCAGAAAATCGGTCGACCGAATTGTTCTTTGGTAAGCGAGTAATGTTGACCTAGATCCTGACCTCGATTCGAGGTTAGTAGCAATACGTAAACAAGTTTCATCTTTTTTAAACAATGATTGTTTTTATGGTCTAGATGAGACTATTGAAGAATTAAAATTTTTATTCTTAAAGTAAGAATGATTGGTTCTCGTCAGGGTCATGTTAGGAATCGTGATACAAACATTCACGTAACTCTATTCCCCCTCGTGATTTCGCAGTTTGGGGATATATTCGAAACAGCTTTTTAGAATAAGATACAACCTTTGCTTTAGTGAAATATTTTCAATTCAGGGCTTTTGCAAATGACGTTAAGTAATTTTCGTTTGTTGTAGCCATGTTTTTTAATCCATGTTAACAATTTTTCAGTTCATTTGGATGTTAAAAGATTAATTCGTATCTCTGGAAATATTTGATGTGCTCCTCCGTAATGTTTGGACAAAGACAGTTTATAAAAATAATATTCGGATTTCCAACACCGGATTCTTGTGATTCGACAAGGAACTACAGATAAACACAAAACACTTCAGCATAGGCCATTTGCTTCCATCATGGATATTTTCCAACAGGACTCGAACTTGAATCCATTTGAATATTTAATTACAAGGACGTTTGTAATTTAATTCGTACATTATTCTTGGATATTTTTTGGGGGGATTTGAGTCTTAAAACTGATTTTCCATTTTTACAATCTTTTTCCAGGGAAATAAATTATTTATTAAATTTTACAAAGCTTGTTGTTTTTACTTTTTCTTTGTAACCGTTTATTCAAGCCTAAACTCTTTACACTCTTTTCATGGGTTTGATCTGGCAACACGGATAATGCGTGTCCATTCCACTTTAAATAATGGATACCAGCTTCGTTTTTGGAAAACAAGCAAACTCTATTCCCAGACCTCTCCGCCTTCAACAGATTTCTTCTGGAAGAACTTCTCAATATAGATACTACCATTCCTGTCTGGAACTCCTTTAAATGCAGCTAATAGTTGGTCTCCATCGAATTTGAGAATGCATTTATGTCTATATCTCGACGCAACATGTTGATGATGTGCTCACGTGGAGACAGAGGGGGTAGTTCTTGAAGGATTCTGGTCTCGTAAGAAGCGACCTTTCATATCTACAACTTGGAAATTAAGGCAGTTTCCAGCCCTACATTGTTGTTTTAGTCAACAATATAAGGCGTTGCTGTGTTATTATCACCTTGTACAACAAGTAAGGAGTAAATTATCTCCTGTATAATATGGATACACATGCTTCTTGTCTGTGTGTGGAAGTCTAGAATCTTGTCTAGAATCTTTTCCGAGGATATTCCCTATCGACTTTGCCATATTCTTGGCACAGTAACGGTTTAAGCCAATTCGGGGCCCAATTTGAATCATTTTGGCAAGGCTCCTGGATTTACGCACGGGGCCCCATGTGAGCACGGCATTTGGAAATAAACTTTTCAACAGGTTTTATATGATAGTAGATCTCTTTAAAATTACTTACTCTAAATCGGTCAAACCGGTCTATGGCCGGCGCTGTCTAGGTAAAATGAATATTCTGGCGGACACCCTGTCTAGATGGGTTTGGGTAGTCCTCAAGCAACAGTCGGTAAAAGTATATTTCGAGCTGTGGTGAAAACCGTAAGTGGACTTGTTTACTATGGGACTGAAGAACACGCTCCTCTACGTCTGTCCAATACCAGATCAGAGGGCCATGGCGGTAGATCATTGAAGCCTAAAGCGGAATTGTCTGTACTCTTGCGCCTTTCCACTCGACGTACACGTTACTCAACCCATTTAACTTAAGTTTTCTAGAAGTCGGACAAAATGGCTGGCATTAATCATCAGTGACGAGCAGATATAGCTGTTTCTCATTTAGCAGCATACAGTTGTGGTTAAAGGTATATATTTTGTGTCTTCAATGTGTTTTCAGGATCACACTGGGTCAATACATAGACTCCTAAAACAAGTCCAGAATTATTGCCAGCTTTAAGACCGCTCCAGTGGCCTTTTGGTTAGAGCGTCCGCCTCGGATGCGGCAGATCGCGGATTCTTACCCCGGCCGAGTCGTACCAAAATATACGCAGTTTAAACTGATGCATCTTTTGCGTTCATAAACTGAATTGAGGTAGTATCGCATTCCATTTGATGGGCAATGCTAACAAATGCAAAACTATCAAATGAAGAAGCCAGATACTACATGCATCGTATCAAATTCTTAACTAAGGTTGGATACAACATTAGTAAAATTGAGCAGAACGACAGCCAAGTATCCGATACGAAAGTCGAAGTTGAATAGAATGTTTTCCAAGGACAGCTACCCAAATGTTAATAACTGGAATCGTCAGCAACGCAGCTCTCTGCAGAGGCATAAATCAAAATCCTTTGGAGTTCCAACATTTCTGCATGTCCAAACATTAGGTAAGTCATATTTTTTCAGTTTGGAGACTGGAAATAATACTTCTAGAGAAGATGTGGCTAGAAATAAAGTATTAGATTAGTTTTTATTTTATTTTATCGGAACCATGGCTAGCGAAGTTGCAAACTGTGGAGTTTTCGCCATTATAGACACAGTCTATCCACAACAGTACTACAGGGCAGTGTCCAAGGTGGCAGAAGAAGAGGTAGACAGAGACAAAAGTGGACTGACAACATCACAGAATGGACTAGGAAAAGTTTTGCGGAGACACAGGCATTGGCACATGATCGAGAGAAGTGGAGGGAACTGGTCAGATGTTCAGCAGCACAGTGTCTCAAAGACAACACTAGGTAAAGAGACTGATGATGATGATGAGACACACAGTAAAACTTCGATTATCCGGCACCCGATTAAACATCAGTCTTTGTTAATCTTCATGGCATTGTACGTCAAAATATTAAAACACGTACATGTACATACAGAGGTATTATGATTTGTTGGCGATGACCCGGTCCGTTGTATAATACTTTTAGTGTACATATTCTATTCGTCTATTATCATATACATCAGCGTCTCGAACCCGCAACCAGACGGATAATTGAAGTTCTGCTACACACACACACACACACACACACACACACACACACACACACACACACACACACACAGATAGATAGATAGATAGATAGATAGATAGATAGATAGATAGATAGATAGATTTACACCATGCGTAATGTTTTTAATATAAAAGAAGACGTCTCCATTCAGTTTGTGTTTTGTAAATTAGTATTTCTTTCTAAAACCGATGCCGATTTTGAACTCTTACACATGATGGTCTGACGATCAACAGACGTGTTTAGTCTGTGTCAATTACGGCGGGTAAAATTTTCAGCCCCATTAGAGAACCTGGGGGTGGGTGCCAAACAACAGGCAAAAACGCTCAGAGGTTGTTTAAAAAGTAAGTCTACAAGCAGGATGAGTGCTCTCGTACTTGTAACTGGCAGTGACCATACATCGTCAGAGTGATTTTCATTTTCGTTTACAACTAGTACGTAATTTTCGTTTACAACTAGTACGTAATTTGAACCTGCAATATCCTGACCAGATTGTTGCACGGTAACTGATCAATCCGCCGAGAACACTTAACAAAACCCCCCCCCCCTAAAAACCGAAAGGTTGGTGGGAAAATGTTTTGAAATCACTTTCGACAAGCATTATTTGAGTAGTTTTCACTCTGATAATTATCAATTTGGTTGACTTTTGTATAAAACCAACAAATGCGCATTTTTTTTTTCTGAGATAATACTAGGCACGCCAAAATAATATATTTCATGATTAAATAAAGAAATCGCTTTTCCCCTTGGGAATTCAACAGCACGCGTGAAACGGGTTTTAATGATCCTTGTCCAGGAGTCAACCCTGCTCTACTAAGGAATAATAAAAATGCATATGCTACATGTGTATGCAAATGTCGATCCATCTGCAATCATAGTGCCTAGAAACAGCTGCACTGATAAGTTTGGGCTACCCCTATGTGCAAAGGTTATTTCTGTAACACATTTCCAATAATAGTGACCCTTTTGTTTATCATGCGAGCGTTGCCGCAAATCCTGTATATTCGCACGTCTTCACATATTTCTTCGCATATATATTTGTCTTTCTTTGTCATTGTATGTGGGTTTACACTCGTGTGCAAAAGAGGATCGTTTTGTTTTTTTTTTACCCCGCGAGCATTGATGCTGCCGGTACTCAGCAACATTCACCTTCCCTCCATCGTCAGTAAGCAACCACAAAACTGCTGGTTAAGGTTTATGCCAGTGAGAAACTATCACTGCACATGGACATCACCTCACATCCAGCAGTCCTCTTTGTATCCAATATGTTTAGGTTCGTTGCTATGACAGCTATTTCGAAATGGAGTGATGAGTGGTCTTCAACATATGTTGTAAACTACTCTCTCGTATCTTTGCCCTCAGTCTGCACTACTGACTTCAACTTTCCACGAAATCTCCACGTTGAACCATTTCCGGGCAGGACAGGGTCGTTGTACAGTCCACCTTGTCCGATGGGGCCAGGCCACTGACTCATCCTGGAGCTATGGTGCACCACAGACCATGTCACACACTGTCAATAATTGCCCTAGGACAAAGTTCCCCGGTTGATTGCAAGCTCTGTGTCTACCTGATGACACTGTTAAATGGCTGGGCATGCACTGCACGCGATAAATAAATAAATAAATAAATAAATAAATAAATAAATAAATAAATAACAATGTTCAGTGCATGTACTCTTATCTTCTTTGTGTCCTTGCCTTATATGCGAGTGTACTTGTCTTCCTTATGTACTTGTATTTGTACTTGTCTTCTGCCTGTACATGCATTTGTACTTGTCACGTCAACGGACAATCTTATAGACGCGAGTAGCATGAAAATAGCCATTTTTGTTGGTTGAAGTCTTCTATCCCACATGACTATCGTCTTGCAGGGGCGCCTGCTGGTAATGTTCGCTTGTTCGCATGTATGAGTGTAATGCGGCCTTAGTAAAGGCGGGGCCCAATCTGGATCAATTTGGCAAGGATACTGGATTTACGCGCGGGGCTCCATGTAAGCGCGAGGCTTGATTGGATCAAATCGGTCCAGTACGTCATAGGCCGGCCCTGGTTGGTGTAATGTGAATACAAAGTCATGGAATGGCGAGAACGCTGTGACAAAAATCAGAAATATAAATACTAAACCGACATTATCTTACTACTGAGGATATTATTTTTTAACAACGCTTTCCACTATTACTGTCGCCCATATTTTAAATAAATACATACAAAATTAACCATCTTTTTCCTTCATATGCGCGATTAAACTATGTTCAAGTATGTGTCCTTTAAAAGTAAACAATGAACAAGAAACATTCAACGCGTACACAAATATTCCTCTTTTTATTTGATTTGAGCAATCTTGAAATACCAGTTATGAAGTATGCATCTTTGGAATAAACAGTATTCTATACATTTACAAATGGATCACATCCAAATATCTCTAGCCACATGCAACTGTAACAATAGTTTCGATTGGTTGCCACTGCCGCTTTCCAGTTATCTAAGCATACCTGCAATTGGTAATTCAATGATATGTTTTTCAATGGAGTTGTTAACGAACCTGACGTTTCGGGTACTTTGCAAAAAAATGCCGTTATTTACGATTACACAGCAAAACGTCTGTTGTGCATGTATTTACTGTTGAACAGAGATATATTATATTCATTTTCATGGACTGTTCTTCGTATGACTTAAAAAGAAAATAAGTCTTATTACACCATTTCTACGATACAGGTGAGTTAAGGTGTACACCACTAATTATTCTTGCAATAAATAACACAGGTGTTCCAAGTGCATTCATCATAACAGTATATACAAGCATAGTATCATAATACGCGCTTGACTATTGGAAAAAGAACTAGTTTTAAATACTATTTTTCTTCATTTTTCATGATTTTTTTTTATTAAAAAAAACTAGTGTTTCTGTCTTTAATACATTTTTTGCTAGCTTGACCTATTTGGATGCAATTTTCGAATTGGCATGCATTTTAAATCGATAAGTGAGCCATTAAAGGTGTAACATAGTTCAGCATTTCATTAAGTAATTCACCGTTAATCAGTCATGTGATACTTTTTCATATGCAGCAAAACTGTGACATCTTTGAGTGAACGATGACTTTCGTATTACTATTAGTATTATAGTTAGTCCGACAATGTAAGACGTCGACCCTGATATTTATGTTTTGGGGTTGAGCCCCAAAACATAAATATCAGGGTCTATGTCTTACGTTGTGGGATTATGTAATAATATACAGTAAATCTATAATATAATGATAAATTCTACACAACGCTTTCACTCGGGCTAGTATATACATTATAGATGGAGAAGAAAGAAGAAGAAAAAAAATAACAAAATCATTAACATACTTTAACCAATATGGTACTGCATGGATCCTGCTTTCACAATTTTTTTTCTTCAGTTTTAAATTAGTAATTGTTTTCATTGATGCAATTTTGAACTTCTCAATGTACTTCATGGGACATAATACAAAATATATTTTAAATTATTGCCAGTGTTACATTTAAAAATAAGTTGAAACTTGATAAGATTTCTCATGGTTCAGATTAGCACATATTATTGTTAGACAGAGTCTGGATTTTGGTGGAAGTCAGCTTTAAATTTAATTTGGTATGAATAAACCTGTCAGAATCAGTCAGCACCAGATAGCATCTTACCTACTGATGTAAAACTGTAAACTGATTAAAGTTATTTAAAGGGCAATATTGCTTCTAATCAGACTTATTATCAGTATTTTTGTTAAAACATCATGGGATCACACTTAACAGTACCATATCACATGAATGCATGTTATTGTGCACACTTAAGTGGTCAGCTCAAAACATAGCATTTTAACTAAATTGGCTGAGTGGGGTGAGTTTTATTACACACCAGTGTAAAACTGGCTGTAATGACATGACACAGGATTGGCAGTGATGGTTTCAGTCACATATCATTTTCACACAAATTGGAAGTAAAGTAAAATAATGAATAAAAATACTTTAAAAAAAAAAATCAATATTATAACTTGAAAAAAACATTTTCACATAGTCTAGCAATGATAGTGTATTTTTCTGCTTTCATAAATCCTAGCTTCATTCATGGGCACCTGCAGCATAGGTCAAGGTGGGTCATGTGATCCCCCATGCAGCATAGGTCAAGGTGGGTCATGTGATCCTCATGCAGCATAGGTCAAGGTGGGTCATGTGATCCCCCATGCAGCTTAGGTCAAGGTGGGTCATGTGATCCCCCATGCAGCATAGGTCAAGGTGGGTCATGTGATCCTCCATGCAGCATAGGTCAAGGTGGGTCATGTGATCCCCCATGCAGCATAAGTCAAGGTGGGTCATGTGATCCCCCATGGGTGGATTTATATATAAATTTCTAGACTACGTTTGCAGCTTTCTATATAAGCAATGATGTATTTCATAATAAAAAATATGGTTTTAAAAATATATGATTTCTATGTTTTGCCATGGCAATTGTTTAGATTTTTGGAAATACATTTCAGATCGAGGTTAAAACTCTGCTTCATTTTGGAGGAGAGCATTTTTATTTTACTGACTTCGGTTAGACAGGAAGCATCCTCACAAGCCAAGTTTTTGTTATGGTTTAAATAATTGTTTAACACAATCAAACTAGTAAGTTTAGTAATAGGCAGGAAAAGATATACCAGCTTGAAAATGATCCACTGTATATTTGAACCAATTTTCTGTAAAATCTTCTTGCCTGCATTTGAATGTATATATGTGACCTAATTTGTAGGTTTTTGTGACCTTTTATTTTATCCTCCATACTATGTTGTATGGTGTCAGCCCTCAGCAGCATAAAGAATCTGCCCATCACAGAGGAGCTCGACAGTGTGCTCCTGTAGGCTAGTGGATTAATTTTTATGCATAAATATCTTTTAATTTTTTTTCTTTCTTTGTACTATTTTGTTGATTTTCAAAGCCATTGGTTTTTATGCAGTTGTGAGCAGTGTTGAAGTAACATGGACAGTTATGTTCATAAGCTTACATTTTGATACTTATTGACTTTTTTAAAAAATTCTTAAGAATATGTCAACATATGAATGAAATATGAAGGACTGTTTAATGCTGAGGCAATAAAAAGGAAGTGCCTTGGCCAGGACATATTTCAGCAGTTACCTTGGCATGTCTGGTCACTGGAATTTAAACGCATAACCAACTCAGATTGTAAGTCTGGGATAGCAATCTCTCCCTTAAACTAGGATAGGCAAAGTGAGATTGTAAATTTGTTCAGGCAATTTCTTAAATATTAATGGCATGAAAATGAAATCAGATTAGTTTGAAAACAAATGTTTTTTTTTTATAGGTTGGAGTGACAGAAAATACAGTACAATTAGCAAAACACAGCAGGGGAGCATACATAGGTGTTAGGGTTGACACTCTTTTGACTGTCACTGATTTTGTTAACAGTATGCATTGTTTGACTGCTAAAATGTGTCTGTCAAAGTGACATCTAATTTGTTCCAGGTCCTTTATTCCAAATAACAAATTTGTGTCAGGAGAACTCGCTGAAGGTCAATGCAGGAATGTATGATATTGATAGGAATAGAGAGAGGGGTAATTTTATCACATTCTCCACTACAATATTGCATTAAACTTTTATATCCTATAAAGCTAATTATAAGTCAAACTGCAAACTCCATCGATCCAGATCTAACAATGCATAATGTGATGGCATATCTGGGTCTATGCAGTTCATTTGGAGCAACACAGACTCTGATCTGCATGTACATTAAGTGATAGCAGATCTCTTTTTTGCACTTGAACTCAGTTTATAAGTGAGTAAAAATGGCAAATTTGAATGAATCTGTGCTAGCCATATAATTGGCATGATATATTGCAAACAAATATTAAAATGTATATAGAACACTTGGCCTAATTAAATCTAATATTACACCCAGACCTATCAGTAAAGATTTTGACCATGCAAAACCCAAAGCTAAATTTAATGCCAAAGTTAGAATTTGGCAGATACATGGTAAAATTAAGATCCATTACTTTGAAAGCTGATAGTTTACAGGGATTGTTTTGGTAATTACTATACTCTTGTCTATATAGAGAGTGGGGTATATAGGGTTCTTTGTGTACACCCATCCTAAATATAGAGTGGGGTATATAGTGTTCCCTGTGTGCATCCACCCTCTATACAGAGTTGGGTACATAGTGTTTTTTGCTTACATCCACCCTAAATAGAGAGTGGGGTATATATAATTCCTTGTATACATCCACCATTTATAGAGAGTTGGGTATATAGGGTTCCTTGTGCACATCCACCCTCAATAGTGAGTTGGGTATATAGTGTTCCCTGTTTGCATCCACCCTCTATAGAGATTGGGTATATAGGATTCCTTGTGTACATCCATCCTCTATAGAGAGTTGGGTATATAGGATTCCTTGTGTACATCCACCCTCTATAGAGATTGGGGTATATAGTGTTCCCTATGCATATCCACCCTCAATAGAATAGAGAGTGCAGTTTCAGTTGATTACCGTAATGTAAAATTTAGTACATACAGCTCTCTGTTGTTATAACACAGTAATTTGTGATAACTTGGTGATAACTTAGTAATAACTTAGTGATAACTTAGTAATTTGTGTTGATAACTTAGTATATTTTATGTACCTAACTGTTCTATTGCAAGAATGATAAGTATGTAAAACATATACCGTATATCTCAGGGGGTGGAGTTGTATTATTTACAAAACAGACAGACGCAGAGATACCACTGATCATGCTGAACCATGTATAGTAATAATTTAATTTGAATTTGCCAAAGAGGAATCTTTTTCGTCAAAGAACTGCAGATATAATACATGTACTTAGCTTCATGTTGATTTATTTCACCCCGTATTCTCATACATTTGATTAAATCAAATACTATATGCTTTAATTTTGCTCAAGGGCTCCATGGTATATGACAGAATCTTCTGTATGACAGAATCTTGTGAAATCATCTAGTCTTGACAGAGGACAAAAATCTGGTAACTCAACTAGCCTTGCAATTATTGATGGACTACCTTAAAATTAAACACATTATATATGATATATATATATATATATATATATATATATATATATATATATATATATATATATATATATATATATATATATATATATATATATATATATATATATATATATATATAAATATATATATATATATATATACACACACACACACACAAAATTGTAGTAAGATTAAATAAATTACTATATCCACCTTATAACAGGTATGGTAGTGTAATAATGATAGAATAAAGAATGCAGCGGTGAGTTTATCAAAGATTATGTAATGTCTTAGTGAACTGGTAACTGTCTTACAGTAGTCATGAACTATTTATTCATCATTGAAGTATCTAATTCAACTCACTTGGAGAAAAGATGGCAGCTGCAGAATGTAAAACATGAATCAGTGAAAAATAAAGATGCTTGATGATACTGCCATCCTGGTTTATGTCAGAGACATGAATGTTTGGGTGTTTCCTTATCTCATGATTTATATAGGCATAGAAAAAGTAGCATTAACAGTAGCCCCATGCTGTTTGGTAATCTAGATGCAATTTTCAGGAATAACATTTGAGAGACCCATGCAGAAAGAAAGATCATGAGTGATATGTTTTCTTGAAGTAGTTAAAATATCTTTAGAATCAGCTTCAAATTACCTTCACTTTTCATGCAAATTTATGTATTAATTATTTATTCTTATTTTTGTTATAGTCATTTTATAGTCATTTTAAAGCTGCAGTTGTTTCTGTTTAACCACATTATACCGCTGTAATATCATGTTCCAATGAATTACACAGTATTGTGATTTGTCACTATATACCACCTTAACTTAATATGCCACTGTTATCATGGTCCAATGAATTACACAGAATTGTGGTTTGTCACTTTATACCACCTTAATATGTTACTGTTATCATGGTCCAATGAATTACACAGCATTGTGGTTTGTCACTATATGCCTCCTTAATATGCCACTGTTATCATGGTCCAATGAATAACACAGTACAGTGGTTTGTCACAAAGTATTCCCCTTTAATGTACCATTGTTATCAAGTACCCATGAATTACACATTATAGTCATCTGTCACAATATTCCTCATTAATACACCAGTGTTATCGATGTCCCATGACTTACACAGTATAGTTATCAGTCGCTATATACCCCCTTAATATATTGCTAATTTCTTGGTCCCATTAATTACACAGTATAGTGATCTGTCACTATATACCTTGTTATTTTACTGCTGTTATCATGGCCCATTAATTACACAGTATAGTGATCTGTCACTATATACCTTGTTATTTTACTGCTGTTATCATGGCCCATTAATTACACAGTATAGTGATCTGTCACTATATACCTTGTTATTATACTGCTGTTATCATGGCCCATTAATTACACAGTATAGTGATCTGTCACTATATACCTTGTTATTATACTGCTGTTATCATGGCCCATTAATTACACAGTATAGTGATCTGTCACTATATACCTTGTTATTATACTGCTGTTATCATGGCCCATTAATTACACAGTATAGTGATCTGTCATTATATACCTTGTTATTATACTGCTGTTATCATGGCCCATTAATTACACAGTATAGTGATCTGTGACTATATACCTTGTTATTATACTACTGTTATCATGGCCCATTAATTACACAGTATAGTGATCTGTCACTATATACCTTGTTATTATACTGCTGTTATCATGGCCCATTAATTACACAGTAAAGTGATCTGTCACTATATACCTTGTTATTATACTGCTGTTATCATGGCCCATTAATTACACAGTATAGTGATCTGTCACTATATGCCTTGTTATTTTACTACTGTTATCATGGCCCATGAATTACACAGTATAGTGATCTGTCACTATATACCTTGTTATTTTACTGCTGTTATCATGGCCCATGAATTACACAGTATAGTGATCTGTCACTATATACCTTGTTATTTTACTACTGTTATCATGGCCCATTAATTACACAGTATAGTGATCTGTGACTATATACCTTGTTATTATACTACTGTTATCATGGCCCATTAATTACACAGTATAGTGATCTGTCACTATATACCTAGTTATTATACTGCTGTTATCATGGCCCATTAATTACACAGTGATCTGTCACTATATACCTTGTTATTATACTACTGTTATCATGGCCCATTAATTACACAGTATAGTGATCTGTCACTATATACCTAGTTATTATACTGCTGTTATCATGGCCCATTAATTACACAGTATAGTGATCTGTCACTATATACCTTGTTATTATACTGCTGTTATCATGGCCCATGAATTACACAGTAAAGTGATCTGTCACTATATACCTTGTTATTTTACTGCTGTTATCATGGCCCATTAATTACACAGTATAGTGATCTGTCACTATATACCTTGTTATTATACTGCTGTTATCATGGCCCATTAATTACACAGTATAGTGATCTGTCACTATATCCTTGTTATTATACTGCTGTTATCATGGCCCATTAATTACACAGTATAGTGATCTGTCACTATATACCTTGTTATTATACTGCTGTTATCATGGCCCATTAATTACACAGTATAGTGATCTGTCACTATATACCTTGTTATTTTACTGCTGTTATCATGGCCCATGAATTACACAGTATAGTGATCTGTCACTATATACCTTGTTATTATACTGCTGTTATCATGGCCCATTAATTACACAGTATAGTGATCTGTCACTATATACCTTGTTATTATACTGCTGTTATCATGGCCCATGAATTACACAGTATAGTGATCTGTCACTATATACCTTGTTATTTTACTACTGTTATCATGGCCCATTAATTACACAGTATAGTGATCTGTGACTATATACCTTGTTATTATACTGCTGTTATCATGGCCCATTAATTACACAGTATAGTGATCTGTCACTATATACCTAGTTATTATACTGCTGTTATCATGGCCCATTAATTACACAGTGATCTGTCACTATATACCTTGTTATTATACTGCTGTTATCATGGCCCATTAATTACACAGTATAGTGATCTGTCACTATATACCTAGTTATTATACTGCTGTTATCATGGCCCATTAATTACACAGTATAGTGATCTGTCACTATATACCTTGTTATTATACTGCTGTTATCATGGCCCATGAATTACACAGTAAAGTGATCTGTCACTATATACCTTGTTATTTTACTGCTGTTATCATGGCCCATTAATTACACAGTATAGTGATCTGTCATTATATACCTTGTTATTATACTGCTGTTATCATGGCCCATTAATTACACAGTATAGTGATCTGTCACTATATACCTTGTTATTATACTGCTGTTATCATGGCCCATTAATTACACAGTATAGTGATCTGTCACTATATACCTTGTTATTATACTGCTGTTATCATGGCCCATGAATTACACAGTATAGTGATCTGTCACTATATACCTTGTTATTTTACTGCTGTTATCATGGCCCATGAATTACACAGTATAGTGATCTGTCACTATATACCTTGTTATTATACTGCTGTTATCATGGCCCATTAATTACACAGTATAGTGATCTGTCACTATATACCTTGTTATTATACTGCTGTTATCATGGCCCATTAATTACACAGTATAGTGATCTGTCACTATATACCTTGTTATTTTACTGCTGTTATCATGGCCCATGAATTACACAGTATAGTGATCTGTCACTATATACCTTGTTATTATACTGCTGTTATCATGGCCCATTAATTACACAGTATAGTGATCTGTCACTATATACCTTGTTATTATACTGCTGTTATCATGGCCCATTAATTACACAGTATAGTGATCTGTCACTATATACCTTGTTATTATACTGCTGTTATCATGGCCCATTAATTACACAGTATAGTGATCTGTCACTATATACCTTGTTATTTTACTGCTGTTATCATGGCCCATTAATTACACAGTATAGTGATCTGTCACTATATACCTTGTTATTATACTGCTGTTATCATGGCCCATTAATTACACAGTATAGTGATCTGTCACTATATACCTTGTTATTTTACTGCTGTTATCATGGCCCATGAATTACACAGTATAGTGATCTGTCACTATATACCATATGGCACTATATAATTTACTTATGTTGTTGTCCATAAATCATCATACCGAGCCAAACAAATTTGTTGTCAGTTCAGAAGGATGTGTATAGATAAGTAGCTTTTTCATATATTGATGCTTCTTGTAAAGTTTTAGCATGAAATGAGTTGTCATTGAGTTTGCAGAGGTGTGTGTGTATGGAATTTTAAGTTTTTAATATAACTTTTAAAATAAATCAGTCATATCACTTCAATGTCAGTAGAGTGACAGTTTATAGTAATATCTAGCACTGTGGCATCATGTTGCAGGCATGTTGCATGATGTCCCACCCAGTCACATTATCATGACATCAGGCCGACCATTCCTGGCATTAACCTTTTAGTCTTGAGCACCAGGTAAGGCAGCTGTTAGTACAATGTTTGTAAGTCTTTCAGAATAGATGGAAAAAACAAGTAAACTATTACCATGCAACTTCTTACTAGCTGATGTGGAGGCTTTTCTTTTCTATTTTGCTTTGCTAAAATTATGAGAACAAACATATTACTTATGAACTATAATGCTATTTTGCATAGTGTAGCTTGACAATTATAATTATAGTTTAAATTTTTCCTCAAGTTTTTTAAGTTTATTGCAATAGTAAAAAAAAGGCAGTTCTTAATAGTGTTCCATTGCTTGTAGACATCAATGAGATTAGCAGATATACTGAGTCCAGAACAGGGTTCTAAACCATGTACAATACAATACATCCTCTCTACAAAACCATACACACTCTGGGCACTCGGTATGGCTGGGTGCTCACCTTTACAGATCACTGCCATCTAAAACACTTGCCTTACAGATCACTGCCATCAGAATCACTTGCCTTACAGATCACTGCCATATAAAGCACTTGCCTTACAGATCACTGCCATCAAAAGCACTTGCCTTACAGATCACTGCCATTAAAAGCACTTGCCTTACAGATCACAGCCATATAAAGCACTTGTCCTACAGATCACAGCCATATAAAGCACTTGTCTTACAGATCACAGCCATATAAAGCACTTGCCTTACAGATTACTGCCATCAAAAGCACTTGCCTTACAGATCACTGCCATATATATATCATGTGACATCATCAACACTTTTACAATTGGTCTTCTCATTGTTATTATTATGGTGGTGTTAGTGGTAGTTACAATTGATAATAGCATCTCAAGATTGTATCTCTGTATTTTTTCATTACAGGAGTACTAGCTACGTGTTGCACGATGTGAATTGATCAAAGGCAATCCTGCTGCTGCCCTTGTCAGCCCTTACCTCTCCATCCAGGATTAACTATGCCCACCTCCTTTGAGGCCATAGAAACAGACATAGCACAGTAAGTAATCTAGATACTTTGTCTCGTTAACCAAAATATTCTAGTTGCTCAAGGCAATTTGCTGTGAAATACACAATAGCTGCAGCAACAAAGTGTAGATAATATTCCAGTCATATTCTGTGAATTTTTAATGGTATCAGGATATTGTGACTGGGTGGGACATTATGCTACATATCTGTGACATGATGCACCAGTGCTAGGCATCACAATAAAGCTGCCACACTGCAGACATTTTGCGATATGACAGAAAATTTGTTAAAGCAACGTTAAAAATACATATCACACACACATCCAATGTTTGTCTGTTAGCATAAATTTGTTATCGCTACTTCTTCTTTACTTTGAGGATTGTCTTGAAACTTTACACACACATTCATCTTATGGTCTGTTTGGTCTTAATTGAAAATGGTTTTGCTATACATCCAGTATGACCACCACATTAGTAGCAATAATAATAATAATAACAACAATAACAGCAACAACAACAACAACAACAATAATGTCTTTATTTCAAGAGAGTACCTGTATTCGTTAGATACAACTAATCTTCCTTGGCGCCCTTTTACTAGAAAATGGATCGATATATATTATTGGATTCTTGAAAATCAAGTTACTGCTTACTCCTGAATGGTGCTGCTTTGACATCCAATATGGCCACTATAGTAGCCATCTTGAAAATGTTTTGATTGTTACTTATCCTGAATGGCTGGTCATATCAGCATGGGGTTTGTACTGAAAGACATCTTTACTGTGTCTAGTTCATTCCAAATGAAAAGTTGATGTCCATGTAGCAGCAATCTTTCTGGGATGATAATCATATTAGCACTGAGTTTCCATTAAAAGACTTCTTGAGTAAAATGCATGATTTTATTTGATGTATGTATGCACTGTGCATTTTTTGGGTAAAATTGATGGAGTTTAAGCTCATCAAAATAAAGACAACAGCAATCCCTTTATGTACATGTACACACTAGAATGGTTAACCGCTTTGCATATGATTGTGTGGAATAAAGAATATACATTATTTATTTTGCAACTAATTGACCCATTAAGTTAAACAGTAACAAGACAATCGGACATGCATAGTGGTATGTTCTCAGAAAATCTAGATTGTACATGCAATTCGGATGGCACTAAGACAGAAATACTGTCTTGCATGTTGTTTATTGCATATACTGTTTTATAGCTGAAATGTGCTGTTTTTAATATTAACAAATTTTGAAATAAACCTCATTAGTTTTACATGTTCTGTTAATATATTACATAAACCAGTCAAAGCCATTCTGCTGGAGACTGAATCTGTTCCATTGGTACATTGACCAGTGTACTGATGCATTTTGAGGAATTTGGTTAGGAATTGTTATATAATGTCTGAGATGTACACACAAGTTGTAAATTAATATCTTTTTTGTTGTAATTTGTAGAGTTTAATGGCAAAGGTGAGAGGAAAAAAGTAACCAACCAATCTATCATTTTGACAGGAACACTTGTATATTTTGATTTTTGGTCTTGTTTAATTGTTTTTGTTTATAAGATGCTTTAAAAGGAATATTTAATAGTAGTTTTTATCTGATTTTGCTCAATTATGTCAGAGCCTCAAAACATGTGATATAATGCCACAAGCTAAAAAATATTGCAAAAAGTTCAACAGTGTGTAGAAATCAGACTTCAGGCAGATGCAGGGAAGTAGCAAAGGTCCTAAGTTTGCATTGTGCATTTTATGCAAAGTGGATTTCAAGGTAGTATTTGTGGGAGGGATATCCCCAGCACATGAAAGAGAGATGCTGTTAAATGTGAAACTTGTAACTTTGACATTATAATCTGATTTATGATTATTATGTTCAGATCTTGTTTTTTTCTATTTCTTTAAAACTTGTAAAAATTTTGTCAATAAAAAGTTCTGTTGATTTAGAAGCAAGATTAATGATCAAATCTACAACTATGACATGCTGCTGAATCACATGTATGCATGATGTTCCTGGTGGGTTTTAGGAGCTGCTTCCCTCCTAAGAAGCATGTTGGAATTGAGAAACTTGTTCTTAGCAAGGGAAGGGAATTTAGCTCACTAGGTCATTAGGCTGAGCGAGCTGATGATAGGACCCAGAGCCTATATAGTGTGTATCGATCAGTTGTTGCTATTATAAGCATCGTACAAAGCAATGGATCAGTTTTTTTATTAACTTTGGCACTTAGCATCCAGGCATGGCTGCTGTTACTAAACATGGCTGCTGTTACTTAATATGGAAAAAAACTTTCAGTGATTTCTCCCACAGAACCTTTTAGAATTCGACCAAACTTTACAATAATCATCTGACATAGAAAACGTTTTGCAAATGATGCCAATCTGATATCTAATATGGCAACAGTTCTTAAAAATAATGTTAATTTCTCTAAAATCACTGAACTAAATTTGACCAAATTTGTCATAAAACATCAATCCTGGCATAGAAGGCTTTTATTTTGCATGATGGTGCTAATCTGTCATTAAAAATGACTGCCCATGCTAAAAAGAGAAGAAAAATAAACTTTTGTCCAAAACTGCCAAACAGAATTTGATCATTTTTGAAAATTTCTGGCTTAAAGACCCATCATTTTTTATATATATAAATGATGGCAATACACAATAAAATATTGTCATCATTACTGAAAATAGAAAACCTTTGAAATGTCATCTTCAAAACCATGGAATAAATCTTGACCAAACTTGCAGAAAATGACCTGGCATGAGGTCTTGTGTATTTTTTTTTATCAAATGATGACAATCTGCTACCAAATATGGTTTTCATTATAGAAAATGAAGAAAACAAACTTGAAAATACCTATTCTCTGAAACCACTGAATAGAATTTGATCAAATTTGACTTAATGAATCCTGGCAGAGAGGACTTTTAATTTGGTAAAGTTGATTACTATCTAGGAATGGATGGTTAGAAACATTTAGCTAGGTACCTACCCAATTTGTTTTGTCAGGTGTAGTAGTTGTGTATTTGTCCTCTTTTGAAAGTTTCCAAGGGAAAAAGATTGGCTTGCTGACCTTTACCCTAGTGAAAGAATCAGTGCATTCTTTCCTGGGGGAACACCTAGCCAGCAAATTCTTACCACCTCCAGCTTAAAGTTTAACCCCGGGGAAAGAATTGTCTAGGTGATTTTTTCCACCCTCAAAAACAAATGACTAGCCAATTCTTTACCCTCCAGCTAAAAGTTTACCCCCTGAAGAAGTAATTGGCAGGGTGAATAACCTCTCCCTCCCAATAATGCCTTTTAAATATTAGTACAATTAATTAGCAAAACTAAAGTTATAAAATCTGATAGTAAATTATAAGAATGTAATAAGAATAAATTCACCTCTGATAATGAATATATTTGTGTTAAAACTAACCATATTAAAAACTAAATACCTACCACCTACCACATTAACAAAACTTATTATGATGCCCTTTCAATATTAAGGAGTTTATATTTTTTTTATTACTTTGTTTGAATTTTTAAATATTTAATTTGACTATAAAATGAGGAAATGTAACTATTTGAAGTTTTCATATAGAAGAAATATTAATGTCCCAATTTGTAAATTTGCAACAAATTTTTCTGGAATTTAGTTACAAAACTTTGCAGATGACCATTTTAATGTAGTGTTAGGTTGCCAAGTAGAAGCATGAACATTAACTAAAAGTTATTATGTATCATGCCGTGTAAGGGATTTCTGATAGACTATTAGTAACGGCTCATATGAAATGAATCCTATGTGAAATTTTGTTAAGTGAACCATTGCATGAATTACATTTCATATGCCATAAGGAGATTAAGTAAGAGTCCATTAATAAATTTAAACAAACAGTAGGTTGTAATGGGGAAAGAATCAACTACTCGATTTTGTCTCCCTCCCCATTTGTTATGTGAACAATGATATGTATGATACCAATACCAATGATATGTATGATTACCAAAGATCCTGTTAAGACAGTCAAATATTTGGTTGTAGAGGGAAAGAATCAGCTAGGTAGCTATTCCTCACACTATCCCTTAAATGTAAAGAGATCCATTACACGTATGATATTTTGCAAGTGGGCAATCAGCTTTTTACTGAAGAGTCCATTAATGAAAAGAAATAGTTTTTGGAGGGGGAAGAAATACCTAGAGGTGGACACTAATTGGTTGGAGGGGGTAATAACTGGAGGGGTAAAGAATCAGCTAGACAATTTTTTTCTCTCTCCAGGGAATAGCTGATTTTTTCTCTTGAGAAACTTTTAGGTGTGGGGGGATTGTCTGCTACACTGGGTAGGTTTCTCCACTCCAAAATATGTCATGTTTCCCCATCCTTTCTCTCAACCCATTTTCGTCAACCATAGAATTTTTTTTCTTCTTCTGTTTTTAAAAAAATTATTTTATAACTGACACCAAGAAATCCAGGTGGGTGGAACCCAACACAGCAAGAATAAATTTGTCTTAAAACCTGGCCAGGCTTTTATGGGTGATGCAAAACCCAGCTGGGTCTGGGTGGTCAGTCTGGGTACCCATCCATACTATTCATTTTAGTATTAGATCATGCTGATAAGTACCATTAAATATCAATGAAGATACAAAACCTAATTAACCTTGCTAATTGTTTTAATAAAATGTCATCAACATTGGAATAAATTTAACAAAAGAGCAGCCTACTCACTGGTGTTTTTTTGGCCAGTTGGACTTGTATTTGGCCTTTTGATTTAAGTTGTGATCAGAACGAGGGGCAGTTGTGCTTATTATGCTTTCAACAACAAAAAATAGGTTGAATAATGTACATTGTTATGTGACAGGTCAATTTGTTATCCTTTCACAGTTTTGATGATTTTTTAAAAAAAATATCCCCCCCTACAGAGTGACAGCATTCATTCATTGTGCCTACAGGTTATGATGAGATGGCATTACACAATTCAAGCAGCATATGTACTCACTCATATACAGTAATCCTTTCAAATTTAAGGCACAAGTTTTATGCTGGTTATTCTGATACAATATTTTCATGCTAACAAAAAGTTGTAATTTTTTTGTGTTTCTTTGAGCAGGAGTTCAATGATTACCATGAAATAATTTGTCAGTGTTGACTGCTGCTGAGGTTAATTAGAGTTATCCTGCTTTAAGTTTTTAGGTCATTAGAGTTATCCTGGTTTAAGTTTTTAGGTCATTTAGGTTATCCAGGTTTAAGTTTTCAGGTCATTAGAGTTATCCTGGTTTAAGTTTTCAGGTAATTTAGGTTATCCTGGTTTAAGTTTTCAGGTCATTAGAGTTATCCTGGTTTAAGTTTTTAGGTCATTTAGGTTATCCAGGTTTAAGTTTTCAGGTCATTAGAGTTATCCTGGTTTAAGTTTTCAGGTAATTTAGGTTATCCTGGTTTAAGCTTTCAGGTCATTAGAGTTATCCTGGTTTAAGATTTTAGGTCATTTAGGTTATCCTGGTTTAAGTTTTCAGGTCATTAGAGTTATCCTGGTTTAAGTTTTCAGCTCATTTAGGTTATCCTGGTTTAAGTTTTCAGGTCAGTAGGGTTATCCTGCTTTAAATTTTCAGGTCATTTAGGTTATCCTGGTTTAAGTTTTCAGGTCATTAGAGTTATCCTGGTTTAAGTTTTCAGGTCATTAGAGTTATCCTGGTTTAAGTTTTCAGGTCATTTAGGTTATCCTGGTTTAAGTTTTCAGGTCATTAGGGTCATCCTGGTTTAAGTTTTCTGGTCATTTGGATTGAGTTTTCTGGTCATTTTGATTATTCTAGTCAGAGCACAAAAATTATGAAGTTTGAGTCTTTGTTAGAAAAATCTTTAATCATTCCCCTAAACATATACAGTATATATCAGTGGTCGCAAATACATGTCTGTGTACCACATGTGGCTCACCAAGCCTGCAAAATTATTGGTGTCACAAGGTATCATGAGATAAGAAAAGTGGTATAGTACTTGTGCCATCTAAAATGCCTTCATGAAGCCCTCAGGGTTGTTAGAGTTTGAGACTCCTGATATATACTGTAACGATGGTGAGTCTCTAGACACCTTTAATATTTTTAAAATTATTTTCTTTATGGCGTATAAAAGATGGGACATGAAATTATAGCAATTTTTTCATGTAATACATGTACAAGATTTGGGACATCTTAAACATTTTGTTTGTACTAATATTTTAGCTTACTTTATTTGAACACTTTGAAGTTCTTAAGTGGATGATCACTATGAATTATGAGATGCAAATGTTAAATATTAATATCATTTGTTTGAAAAGTCAATAAATACAGGTAAACACCATTTATAATGCAGCATGGCTGCCATGTTTTCATTTAAGGTGACATCTATGTTTTACATACTATATACATGCTCTCAGAAAAGCTGATTATTCAAATCCATGGCAGATATTTAATCCCTGCACTGTGTTTAATGTTGCCTTAACTTCAGAATTTTTTAAAAACATATTGCAGTGTTATATTTGTTAACAAAAATAAAGAAAAAGCTATAAAGTTCTGACAAGTTAAAACAATTTTAATAGAGCTGACACTTTAACATTTGGAGGAAGCAACATGTTGCTAGTTTGATATTCTTCGAGAACTATCAAACTGTTTAAACATGTGAATTTGATCTCTTTGTTGGCTGACTGAGAAGTTCTTCAGATCCAACAATGAGCTGAATTTTATTTGATATGCCACCCGTGTCACGTGAATTTCATTGATACCAGTGATTGTAAACTCTTTAGTAGATCAAATAATGGAGACAAACAAATGTTTCCAGTCTCTCACAAATAAAATCTTATATTTGTCAACAGATAATATAGTGTGAATGTTTATTGTCTTTGTTACATTTGGATAATTTATATCCTGCTACATCAATCATTGTCTTGTCAGACTGCCAGTTTCTCTTGTTCTTTTTAAAATTTTAAATTGTTAACTTAAATTGTCAATGGGTATATTTATTTATATCCATTGTGCAATATTTCCCAATATTGGTATATATACAATTCAAAACTGAAAACTGAAGTATATTTTATGTCTGATGAAATCCAGTGAACAAAACAAATGATTTATGATCAAGAGGTCGATTGATGACACTGAAATTTCAGTTACTTATTTTCTTTATGAATGTTTTTCAAAACATTTGTTAACGCGATCCCGCTTAATTATATCATGATGTTACTCTTTGAACCCCTGAGCATCATGTTATAACGAGTTTTACCTGTGCATGTATATTTAATTTGTCTGTTTTCTTATCATTTCTACATGTTTCAAATATGTATAATTTCATCTAACGATAACAAGAATTAAGCAGTAGCACTGTAATTTAAACATATTAATTATTTAAATTATTAATTAATTAATTAATTAATTAATTAATTAATTAATTAAACATATTAATTGTAACTTCTGTTTTCTTCTCTTGTTTTCTTTTATGAGTTTATGCATTATTGCATTAAAATCATCAGATTTGTATTGTTGATACTTGTTTATAAGTCAATCAAACCTCTAAAAACAAATATACTTTTCTGCTATTGTGTTTATTTGTACCCCCTACAGACTTTAAGAATGAAAGCATCAAGCTATACAAAATATTCATTCATTTATAAAAGTTATGACAGCTTTTTGACTTGGTAACTAAATAAATGCAGGACACTGTTGAGTGATATATGATCTTTCCAATTTCGTCTTGACATTTTTGTGTCTATAGACAATTTATTTTGAAAGTATTTGAACTTTACTTATTTTTCATGCATCTGTCATTTAGTACTATTAAGAGATAAGTCAACATGTTATTGTGAAAAATTCTTTTACTACTTTACTAATAATATAAAATTAGTCAGGACTTTGTTTTACTAATTTGATTTAAAATTAGTCAGGACTTTGTTTTACTAATTTGAATTAAAATTATTCAGGACTTTGTTTTACTAATTTGATTTAAAATTAGTCAGGGCTTTGTTTTACTACAAGTCATAAACATTTGGTCAGTTATCAACTCATAAAGTGAACACCTTTATAATGAAAGGTGATAAACTTGATAAACCTTTATTACAGAATGCCATGGAACAGTTTCCAATTTATTATAATTGTAAACCATGTAAATTATTGTATATTACACATTGTATTAAGTAAGAGTGACTTAATATGATATTATAAAATGGGCATGTATAAAATTTCTAGGTAAAAAATTTGAATTTTCAAAAGACTTTTATTGCTGATGTAGTCAGGGTTTCAACTTTTTCATTGTCTTGTACCCTGTGAAACATGACACCAGTATGATCATCCTTCCTCTGTTGGTGTCAGTGTTGTTCATCTTACTAGAGGAGCACATACATTTATTTCAGAAGTGACCAAAATATCCTCGTCATTCAATGGCTGCATCTGGATACAATTTTTGTCATCCTGCTTCAGCATCCTGCTTCATTTAATCAGTGTAAATTGGCTTCATGTTCCCCATGAATATGTGACTTTTTGATACCACCACCTCCACCTCCTCCTACATACAGTATTTGAAACCTTCCTTGTAATTTATACTGCATCCCAGCATCTGAAATATTCATTGTAATCTATACTGCATTCCAGCATCAGAAACCTTGATTGTAATCTACACTGCAACCAACATCTGAAACGATTGTTATCTTTTCTGCTGGTGCCCGAGTGTCCAAGTGGTCTAAAGCGCTTTCTGTTATGGATCACTGCCATCTCATCTCTGTCTGAGTGGGTTCGAGTCTATGGTTCGGCTAATGTAGTTATGTGAGAAAGCGTGCCAGTAGCTTCTCGTGGGTCAGTGGTTCTTTCTAGGGCTTTTTCCTGGTTCTTCCTCCACCAATAATACTGGCCACTATGTATAATCTATGGTGTGCTGAAAAATGGTGTAAAACTCTACAACTGCAACAAATCTTTTCTGCATCCAGCATCAGAAACCTTCATTGTAATCTATACTGCATGCAGCATCAGAAACCTTCATTGTAATAGATATATATATATATATATATATATATATATATACTGCATCCAGCATCAGAAACCTTCATTGTAATCTATACTGCATGCAGCATCAGATACCTTTATTGTAATAGACATTACATCCCAAAATCTGAAATCTTCATTGTAATCTATATCGTATCTATGATCAGAAACCTACATTGTAATATACACTACATCCAGAGTGACCGAGTTGTCTAAAGCACATTCCATTAAGGATCACTGCCATCTCACCTCTGTCTGCATGGGTTCAAGTCTTGGATTCAGTGAATGTGGGTATGTGAGAAAGCTTGCCAGTAGCTTCTCGTGGGTCAGTGGTTCTTTCTGGGGGTTTTCCGGGGTTCTTTCTCCACCATTAATATTGTCGTCATGTATAGCCTATCATGTACTGAAAAATGGCATTAAGCCCTACAACAACAACAACAGCCCAAAACTGAAATCTTCATTCTCATTTTCTCTGCATCGCAGCATTTTATGCTTTCATTTTCATCTTTACTGTGGTTTTTTTTTTTTGTGGGTTGCAATTTTCAGCACATGGCAGCCAATATAATTGGCAGGGAAAAACTGAGAAGACTCTGGAAAGAGCCATCGACCCATGGAAAGCAGCTGGCCAGCTTTATTACATACTCACTGGCCAATCCGAAACTTGAACCCATGTGAAAAGAGGTGAGGTGTGTGTGATCTGTAAAGGTGAGTTCCTTAGACCACTCGGCCACCCTAGCTCCAGATAAATGGACCGTTGATGCACATATTGGTACAAGGATGAATACATAGATGTGCATTTGCATACATGAATGGATGGATGGACAGATGCACATATCAATGAATGGATTCATTCATCAATCTATCTATCTCCCTAAGTCTAGATAACACAAATTTATTTTTCCAAATATTAGATAGAGATAGATAGAATATTGTTCTAACAATAAAAAACAACTAGCATTTTCACTCAAGGTTATATCATTCATGAAAATATTTTTCTTGCACCACACAATATGTTGCAAGAAACAAATTTTGAAGTTTATTGTGATGTTAACTCTAAGAAAACTAGTGATTGTTTACAAGAAACAAAGTATTTGCAGCAGTAATTAGAATGTTTACAGTAAATGCTAAGTACTGGAACTAGCTGATAAAGCAAATCAATATCTGCTAATGCACTGTGACTGGGTCAGATAAATCTTGGTAATTGATTTCTCTGTCTCACCTGTATTATTATCAGGTGTACCATGTATGCAAACCAGTGAAAGTAACCACTCTTTTCAGGCTATGTGTACTGCATACCTGTTAAATTTACATTTATAAAGATCTGCATTTTTATCCCATTTTTAGCACCTGTCTCTTTTTTTCCATCACTCTTGCAAAGAAACAAGAACTCCAGCATTTTGTTGCTGCAGCAAAGACTGATTTTGTGCATTGTAATACAAGATCTCCAATATTTAGTTTCATACATAGCAAGGATTTTGTATGTTCTTTATTACATGTTGTTGACTGCAGGTTTAAAAATGAGAGGATGATGAATACTATAAACTTTCCTGCTAGCTCTTCTTGGAAATTGCATTTGAGAGTGGAGAAAGATCTGTTTATGTAGTTTATGTAGTGGGTTGTGATGTTCTACAGACTATAATGTATATATATGGGAGAAGTTATCTTCTTCATTTTAATTACAAATATTTTTAAATATGGAGTATTTAAAGCAAACAAAGGTAGGGCTTGCAGGTATTATGCAAATTTTAAATGCATTCAGCTGAATTTGTAATATTGTTATTTAGCTCACATGTCTGTTAGGCAACGTAAGCTTATGGTATGGTGCTGGGTCTATTTTTGTCAATTGTCAGTTAACATTTGCTATTTTCAGCTTCTCTTCAGAACATAATTGGACCAATTTCAACCAGACTTGATTACAGGTATGCTTTCAAAGAGACCTTTCCAATATACAGGTGATATCAGTCTGACATTAAATTTGGCTACCATTACTCAAAAAACCCAGCACCCCAAACAAAAAAATTCTTCTAAAACCAGTCAACACTATTTGACTAAATACAACAAAAAGCATCATGGGATAGTGATCTTTTCAGTTCGTACAGTTAATGCTGATCTGCCATCAGATGTAGCCACTATTACTGAAAACAGGACATTATTTAAAACAACTTTTCACAAAACTCTTTAAAGAATTTAACCAAACGTAACAGATTGCATCATAACTAATAGGAGTTACCATTTTAGGATATGGTGCTGTTCTGCCATCAGATTTGGTCACTGCTGCTAAAAACATAAAAATCCTTAAAATTACATCTATGAAAAAACTTTTTAGCTGAATTTTACCAATTTGACAGAAGCATTGTGGAATGTAGTGCTTTAATTGTTGTGCAAATAATGTTGATTTGCCCAGGAGTATGACCATAATTTCTAAATATATTTAAAAATTGAATTATTAAAATCTGCCACTAAGGATTTGACTATATTTAACAGAGAATATCTTCACATAGCAGTCTTTCAAATTTGTACAGATAATGCTAAGTCTTGAATAATATGGCTAGTGACATCATTAGTATCACCGACTTGAATTTTTCTGCAGAACTTGTAGTGTAAATACATTTATCATTGTGATTTTGAGCTAAGGTTAAAGAATCAAATTGATGATACTCCTGGCTTTTATAAGTTAGTAGATATGGTAGTTGAACTTTATGAATAATTAAAACAAACATCTATCATGGTATTTTCATTTACTGCAAATTGCTAGCGAGCTTGGTTGCATTTCACCATCATTCATTAACCTTGGTGTATTAGATTTATGGCAAATACAATCTGATAGGCAGAATAATTAAGTTTTCCTTTTGCTCATTCAGCAAAGGTTGTTTTATGACTGTTTTCCTTAATGAATGATTAAATAGGCTGTTTCATTAAGGAATGATTTAGTATGCTTGAATATATTACATTATTAAGAGGGTAATTTGCAATTAGCATGATGTGGTGGACTGTGAATGCAGGAAAAGGGAATTCTATACTAGTATTTCAGATAATTCTTCTACAAAATTGGAATTGATTAGTTACAGTGATGTAAATTAGATGCAGATTTAAGAGATAGCTGTATTGGTACTAAATTATCCCATGTCAGCTGTACAAAATGTGTTAGAAAACAATTTAAAGAATTATCCAGAAATCCATCAGGTATTCTGGAAAATAATTTTATTTTGAAATTTTAATAGTGGATTCATCTTTTTACCACCATGAACAAAAAAAGTATCTAGTTTTAAAACTCTGTTTGGTCATGTCTTTTATCTTAACTTTTTTCCTTTAAATAAGAATAGCTTACCCAAAACGTAACTAAAATCTTCAGTTGAAGCAGTACATACATACAATTTATATATTCATTCAATCTTTTAGTACAGCATTGACACTAATTGCAAACATACTTTTATTGTAAAAGTCAAAATTCTCTGACTCTAGTTTTACGCTTCTAGTTTGTATTAACTGGAATTTTCAACAACTTCTACATAGACAAGAAGCTTAGGTAAAGAGATTTAGAAGTGGTTTAAGTTTTTTAAAATATAAAACATTGAAAAAAATCTTTTTTTGTAATTGATTTTAAGAAAAAATATTTTTTATATTTTATGAAATTAATGGGATTTTTAGTACACATTTTATTTTTTCTTAAATATCTTTTCCAGGGAGGTCCTCAAATCAGTATTTCAATATTGCACTAAACTGAATAGGTTACAAAATTATGTCAACAAAAATTAAGCATAATGGATTCAAATAGCAGGGCACCTTAATAACCCAATTAAAATTATTTATGATACACTGTTACTTAACATATTTCTACTCCTGTTGAGCTGACTAGACTGTATTAAAATGCGACTGAATTTCTTCTTGTACAGAAAGTAGATCATAATACAAAAGAAAAATGTACAAGTGATTAAGTACAAATAAATATACACTCGAGGATTTTGTGTTTGGTTGGTTGGTTAGTTTAAATGGCACTTTATTTGGCCATATATTGTACAATGTCAATGAAAGTGCCTTCCCAATGACACGCTGAGGTGGCTAACCCAAACTGGCTGGGATAGGTATCAAACCCAAGACCCTTCAATTATAAGTCAGATGCTCTACATAATGAAAAACAATGGCTTTAGGTCTGGTTTATTGTTGTTATTGGGATTAATGCCATTTTTCAGCACAAGATAGGCTATACATGGCAGCCAGTATAACTGGTGAAGGAAGAACTCTTGAAAACCCTTGGATGAACCACCGACCCACTAGAAGCTACTGGCAAGCTTTCTCAAATACCCACATTAACTGAGTCTGAGACTCGAATCCACACAGACCGAGGTGAGATGGCAGTGATCTTGAATATGATTGCTTTATACCACTCGGCCACTTGGGGCCCTGGGTCTGCTTTGAAGTGAAAATATGTTTATAAGAAGTACAGTGCAGCATACCATGTATACTCGCTTATAAGTCAAGTCCAGCTGCAAACAGCACAGACCCAGATCTGTCACCACATAATGCATGAGCAGATCTTGGTCTGTGCAGTATGTTAGAAGAAATCAGTAGAACAAACAGCATAGACCCTGGTCTGCAGGCATATTATGCTATGGCAGATCAGGCTCTTTGTTGTTTGCAATTTGACTTCACTTATAAGTGAGTATATATGGTACCATTGAAATAAATCTTATCTTTGCATCTTTGAAGTAGCTTTGATATTTAAAATTAAACCTGCAATTATTTCTCATTTATTGCTTCATTTGAAATGGGTCTTTATTGATTGAGATGAATATAATTTGCAACTATACTGTTTTCTTAAAAAATGAGCATTCTCATTGATACTGGTACATACAGCTCATCCACCCGCTATGTAAACAGTGAATGCCCCCACAATCAGGAGAGTCATTGTTGTAGATTTTCCACTTCACAGCTGACATTTTACCTGCTTTTACCTGAACTATCCAGCACCAATGGCTGCAAATTGTTTTACCTAATTACACCCTTTGTTAATTTTAAAATTACAGTGTGGCCTTTGTCAGTTTTAAACAAGCTGCAACTGATTGGATAACAGTAAAGAGGATGTAATTAGATAGGCCCAGACCTGTTTGGGTCAAAGGAGGACAAGTGGATTTTTAAACCTAGTATATAGTCCCAAATTTAAATCTTGATAAAGGCTTGAGGTGTCCATTGCACTGTACTCCGACACCTGAGTTGACAGCCTTAGTAAAATAATGGACAATGGATAATTTATATGATTTTGGGACAAATAATGAAAACATGAAACTGATGACAGAAAAATTGTTGTTAAGTGCGACATCAACAGAGCTGAGGCCAATTTAATTGATGTTTCTTCAATAAATGCCTCATTTGGAGTTGTAAGACTGATGCTAAATTACAGAGAAATTTCCTTTCATCCTGGAATGTTCCAAATCAAAAACTTGTTGAAACGAGCAGTGTAAATCAAACATGAATGCTGTGGATAAAAGACCAAGTAATATTACATTTCAAGGAAATTTCAAAACAGTTCTACCACCTATTAGTCTGAGTGCATCTCTTCCTATGACAACAAGAATGTGAGTATACATATTTGGCATCTCAAATGAAATTGCTAAAAGCTGTATTTATCAGAATGTAACCAGTATAAGTCTTCAGTGTAAGTCCTGAATTAAGACATTAATGATTGGTCAATTTTAAGTCGCACTTAAATTTCAACCAGTTAGATTGTTGCATTCCATTCATAACTTTATGTCTATTTTTTTAAGTTATGGTGGTGAAATTAAGGTTATTTGTTTAATTATTTTTAGAATGTTTAAGAAATAATTAGCTTAAGATGTAAGAAATTTTATTTAATGTTACATAGCCAACAAATACTATTTATCCTTGCAGAGATATTACTCCTACAAACGATTGACTATACACAGATATAAATTGAGGAACAAGATTATCTTGTATATAAACACCCACATGTGTCTTTCTTTCTGTGTATATTGCTTGCCAAACAAGATGTTGTGGCATAAAATTTTTATTTTACTTTTTTGCTTTTTTATTTTTAAACTTTCTTTTAAACTTGGTCAACCCAAGTTTGTATTATTTCTAAAGACTGTTTTTTGTTGGTGTCCTAAGACTTGCAATAGACCTAGCTTTAGATATAAAGATGCATATGCATGACATGGAAAGATGAGACATTATCATACTGTATGCATATATAATTAAAAGAAATAGCATATTATTTCAAGGTCCGTATATGGTACAGAAAGCTGAGACATTATCATACTGCATGCATATATATTTAAAAGAAAGATTTACACAGACAATAGAACATTATTTCAAGATCTGTATATGGTACAGAAAGTTGAGACATTACCATACCGTATGCATGCATATATATTTAAAAGAAAGAATTACACAGACAATAGAACTTTATTTCAAGATCTGTATATAGTACAGAAAGTTGAGACATTACCATACCGTATGCATATATATTTAAAAGAAAGATTTACACAGAAAATAGAATATAATTTCAAGATCTGTATATAGTACAGAAAGTTGAGACATTACCATACCGTATGCATGCATATATATTTAAAAGAAAGAATTACACAGACAATAGAATATAATTTCAAGATCTGTATATGGTACAGAAAGTTGAGACATTACCATACCGTATGCATATATATTTAAAAGAAAGATTTACACAGAAAATAGAATATAATTTCAAGATCTGTATTTGGTACAGAAAGTTGAGACATTACCATACCGTATGCATATATATTTAAAAGAAAGATAGAACATTATTTCAAGATCCGTATATAGTACAGAAAGCTGAGACATTATCATACTTTGATGCATATATATTTAAAAGAAAGATTTACACAGACAATAAAACTTTTTTTTCATGATTCGTGTAAGGTTACTTCTTGGATCTTGATATTGAAAATCAGAATACCAGTATATATAATTGGGCTTCATGCATTCTTTATGTACTCAGGAATTGAGATTTACAAACACGGGGTCACAAAATTGTCTCAGAACATTTTATATATTTTTTGTTAAAATAACATAAATAAACAATGAAACTATTTTTTTTTTTAGTTAGACAACCGACCTCATGCATTTCTTAATAATAATTTTTAGCATCAGAACCCATGCCTGTTAGAGTTTGTCAGATTATTTCCTGATTTAAATGAAATATAATGGTATCTTCTATTCAGATATATATTTCTACAAGTAACAATTAAAGGATTTTGTTCACTTTCTACTTTTGTAAAATGATCACACGATTTGCAAATGAATATAAAAAAAATCAGTATGTATGTATGTATGTATGTATGTATGTATGTATGTATGTATGTATGTACATGTATGTAGGTATGGCAAATAAGCACAAAAAGGCCATATAGTGCCAAAAAAATGGTTAATTTGATAAATCTAATGATGTAAAAGAAGAGTGAGAATCATATTAACTGTATTGGGTCAACGTGTCCTTGCCTTTCAGCATAGTAATTTAGTTGGAATGTTCTTTTATCAACAATGAATGTGTAGGTTTCAAATTCGTGGATCACCATAAACAACTCTGGTATTTCTATTGAATAGTTCATTATTAGTTGATGAATTTCAATGTCATTGACCAAACTCTACCCTATTGAATTTCTTTCCAATAGGAAACTGACAACATAAATAATGAACAACTGAAGGAAAGATGTTAAAACCTTACCTATAAACCACAAAAGTGCACTTAACCATTACATTTTTCAGCCGACAGATTTTTCACTAAGTACACATAACTGTATCCTATTCAGTTTCTCCGTTATAGCCACCACGTTTGGTTATTACCTGTATGATATATTGCTCAGTTGAAAGGTAGTACGTGTTGACAGTTACCCCTTTGATAGATCAAAAAAACATGCCAGGACATGTTTTTAATTAGCTTTTCAATGCTGATTTCGAGAAAATGTGCATGTGAACAGATCCTATGACTTTTACTGATATTGATTCTAAACTAAATCATAGGAAGCCACAAAAATACAAGCAAGTTTTTGTGTAAATTTAAACATAGGAGTGTGTATAGTGAGTTCTTGTATTCAGATATAATAAAATTGTATATAAGTAAACTAGTACACAAATTGTTAAATTTAAAATGGTTGTTATTTTAAAAATGTAAATCTAATCATAAAGTTATTAGTAAGATGACAACTGTAGACTCGGCAATCAGTAATCGAGTTGTGCCAGTTAACATTTTTGTATGTAGGCTGATGCCTATATTATGCCATTTGTTTGTAGGATGTTGAAAATGGCATATTTGTTTGTCAGACATTGATGGTGACATATTTGGTTGGGGGCTGTTGATTTTATGGTATATTTATTTGTAGGACATTGACAGTGACATATTTGGTTGGGGGCTTTTGATTTTATGGTATACATATATTTATTTGTAGGACATTGACAGTGACATATTTGGTTGGGGGCTTTTGATTTTATGGTATATCTGTTTGTAGGACATTGACAGTGACATTTGGTCAGGGGCTTTTGATTTTATAGTATACATGTGTTTATTTGTAGGACATTGACAGTGACATATTTGGTTGGGGACTTTTGATTTTATGGTATACATATATTTATTTGTAGGACATTGACAGTGACATATTTGGTTGGGGGCTTTTGATTTTATGGTATATCTGTTTGTAGGACATTGACAGTGACATTTGGTTGGGGGCTTTTGATTTTATGGTATACATATATTTATTTGTAGGACATTGACAGTGACATTTGGTTGGGGGCTTTTGATTTTATGGTATATCTGTTTGTAGGACATTGACAGTGACATATTTTCTTGGGGGCTTTTGATTGTATGGCATATTTATTTATAGGACATTGACAATGACATGTTTGCATGGGGGCTTTTGATTGTGTTACATATTTGTATACTTGACTGATATTTCATTGTAGGTTACTGACTTACATATTTGTAGACTGTAAACTGACATTTCATTGTAAACTGTTGACTTACATATTTGTAGACTGTTGACTAACATTTTCACTGTAGGCTGTTGAATCTATAACCTATTTGTTTGTAGGATGTGAATGCTGACTGACATCTCATTGTATGATTTTGACTTGATTCATATTTGTTCGTAGGATGTGAATGCTGACTGACATCTCATTGCATGATTTTGACTTGATTCATATTTGTTGTAGGTTGTTGACTGATATAATCATTATAGGCTGTTTTACTTGAATACATATTTGTTTGTAAGGCTGTTGACTATCATTTGTGTGTTCGATGTTGAATATTACATAATTAATTGTGTGCCATTGACTCTATTACATATTTGTTTGCTATCGACTATTACATATTTGTTTGTACTGTTGACTACTGTACTGCATATTTGTTTGTAGGCTGTTAACTGTGGTATATTTATTTGTGGGCTGTTGACTCTATTACATATTTGTTTGTGAACTATTGACTATTACATATTTGTTTGTGAACTATTGACTATTACATATTTGTTTGTGAACTATTGACTATTACATATTTGTTTGTGAACTATTGACTATTGCATATTTGTTTGTGCTGTTGACTATTGCATATTTGTTTGTAGGCAGTTAACTAGGGTATATTTGTTTGTGCAGCTGTTGACTCTATTACATATTTATCATATATTACAAACTTAAAGACCTAATAATGCATCCTACCTTAAATATATTCATCATGTTTTATGATTTCTAATTTCATGGGTTTTTTGTTTTTTGTTGTTGCTGTAATCATTTCATTATTCATTATATATGTTATTATGTTATAGGTGTTTTCTAATGCTGTAAAGTGTTTAGAGCTTCTAGAGATTAGGTGGTATACAAGTTCTCATTATTATTATTTTATTTGTTTGTGCAGTTGACTCCATTACCTTTAATTTGTTGGTGGGCTGTTGACTCTGTTACATATTTATTTGTGGGCTAGTGACTCTTGAATATTTATTTGTGGGCTAGTGACTCTTGAATATTTATTTGTGGGCTATTGACTCTTGAATATTTATTTGTGGGCTATTGACCCTTGAATATTTATTTGGGGGCTAGTGACCCTTGAATATTTATTTGTGGGCTAGTGACTTGACTATTTTTTTATGGGCTGTTGACTCTTGAATATTTATTTGTGGGCTGTTGACTCTGGAATATTTATTTGTGGGCTGCTGACTCTTGAATATTTATTTGTGGGCTGTTGACTCTGGAATATTTGCTTGTGATCTGGTGACTATTGCACATTTGTTTGTAGGCTGTTGTTTCTGTTACATATTTATTTATGGGCTATTGGCTGTATTACATTTGTGTAGGCTGTTGACTATATATATTTGTTTGTGTGCTGCTGACAACATTACATATTTGTAGGCTGTTGACTGTTACACATTTGTTTGTAGGCTGTTGATTCAGTTACATATTTTTTGTGGACTGTTGACAATTGCATATTTTATTGTGGGCTGTTAACTCTATTACATATTTATTTGTGGGCTGTTGACTCTTGAATATTTATTTGTGGGCTGTTGACTCTTGAATATTTATTTGTGGGTTGTTGACTCTTGAATATTTGCTTGTGGTCTGGTGACTATTGCACATTTGTTTGTAGGCTGTTGATTCTGTAACATATTTATTTATGGGCTATTGGCTGTATTACATTTGTGTAGGCTGTTGACTATTGTATATTTGTGTGCTGTTGACAACATTACATATTTGTAGGCTGTTGACTATTACACATTTGTTTGTAGGCTGTTGACTCTATTACATATTTTTTGTGGGCTGTTAACAATTGCATATTTTATTGTGGGCTGTTAACTCTATTACATATTTATTTGTGGGCTGTTGATTATAGCATATTTGTTTGTGGGCTTTTGACTCCATTACATATTTGTAGGTTGCTGACTGGCATGTTTGTTTGCAGGTTGTTTATTCACTACATATATGTTTATAGGCTGTTGACTATTATATTATTGCTTGTGGTCTGTTGACACAAATAAAAATCTGATTCAGACTACATTTTGCAGTGATGTAGGATGCACGTGTATTTAATATTGAAGAAAAGGCCAAATAAAACAAAATATGTGTAGTTCTGGATGCATGTGTATTTAATATTGAAGAAAAGGCCAAATAAAATAAAATATGTGTGGTTCTGGATGCATATGTATTTAATATTGAAGAATAGGCCAAATAAAATAAAATATATGTGGTTCTGGATGCATGTGTATTTAATATTGAAGAAAAGGCCAAATAAAACAAAATATGTGTGGTTCTGGATGCATGTGTATTTAATATTGAAGAATAGGCCAAATAAAATATGTGTGGTTCTGGATGCATGTTTATTTAATATTGAAGAAAAGGAATAGGCCAAATAAAACAAAATATGTATGGTTCTGGATGCATGTGTATTTAATATTGAAGAAAAGGACAAATAAAACAAAATATGTGTGGTTCTGGTTTAAAAGAATTAAAGTAGGTAAGTCAGTACAAAATGTTTTCTTTTTAACCGCTCCTGTGTCCTAGTGGTTAGAGCATCCACCGTGGAAGCGAGAGGTTGTGGGTTCAATCCCCGGCAGAGTCATACCAAAGATGTACAAAAACAGCTGCCTCAATTGGCGCTCAGCATTAAGAGGTTAGTGTTAGGACTGGTCAGCCTGGTGTCAGGACTGGGTGGGACATCATGCTACATGACTGTGGCATGATGCCCCTGTGCTTGACATCACTATAAAAAAAACCTGCCTCACTGCAAACATCGTAGCGATATGACTGAAAAATTGTTCAAGTTACGTTAAAAATCCTAATTGCAAAATGTTTTTGGGGGTGGGGTCGTCTTGACTGATTATAATGATGCAAAAACAAGAAAATGACCATAATTCACAAATTTTGAACCCTGAGATCATAAATACATCCCGTTGTTAATTATTTTTCTGCCAACTTTATTTCTATTTTCCAACTGCCCCCACCTTGCAAAAAAGTACAGGGTCGGCAGGAAAATATTGGGTCAGATATGGAACCAGAACCAAACACTTTTGTTTTCATAAAGATTTTATGGATTACTCACTGCCAGAATCTTTATTTTTCATGCATGCTCACTGCCCAAAATAAAAATTTTTCTTTGTACACATTATTTTTTGAACTTTAAAGATATAATTATTTTTTACATGAAACATTACAAGAAATAAAATAAACTAGTGCACTAATTGTAGATAATGCAGATTATGTATATGAAACATTACAAGAAATAAAATAAACTAGTGCACTAATTGTAGATAATGCAGATTAAGATTTACCTGTTTTCCGTTATGAAATCTGCACTGTAATTCTTGACAGAAACGTTTGAAGACTTTGCTTCCTGTTTCCTTTAATATAAATAGATCAACAAGACAATATGAGCATTGTATATCCTGACGCTTGATTTGTGTATAATACTATACATCTAGGATTAATTAAGCATCAACATTAATTACAGGGACACTGACTATAATTAGCTGGTCCACAAAGATCTTCAACTGCTTTGCCGTGCTGTCAGTCCTTAATAGAAAAATGAAATGTCACGATAAAATTGCTTTTTTGTACAGTATTCTTCTTTGTTTTTCTTTCATTTTCTATTATTCTTTTTATTGATTCCTTGTTTGTTTGTTGCTACATGTTCTTTAAGGAGTGATGTTGTACATTTTGTGTCAAATATTACTTTTCCTTTTCTTACTGTAATGTTAGATGTTCTGATGCCATTAAAGCAATTACTACTGCTACTACTACTACTACTACTACTACTACTACTATGCTACTTAACTACTGCTAATAACAGTAATAATAATTATTGCTATTATTTTGATAATTATTGGTGGTGTGGCTTGTGCTACAGATGTTTTTGTTTTGAAATTTAATGATGATAAATTGTGCTCCAATCCATGTACATGTGCTTGTAAATGTTTATATCATATACACTTCCTTCAACATTATACAGTAGAGGTATAAATCAAAGGTGTTGTTTGCTTGTTGTTTATATGTCTTCAGTATCCAGATCCATAATAATATCTCAATCAGGACTATAGGAAAAGCTCATAGTTTTGGCCTGTGTTTATGTTGACAGATTATTTAAGTTTAAACTGAGTTAAGTTCAGTTAGTGCTTTTAATTTTACATTAAATATATCCGCTGGAGGGCACAGGCATGTACAATAGGCCTGATATACCCGTATGCATGTTTTAAGTGGCAATTTAAATGATGGCAACCATTTACTTTAGGATGTGTTCGGTGAGGATGTTCCATCTACAATGGACATTGTAGTTTAAGGATTTTACCCTTTTTGGTTTATTGAGAACTGTATAGCCATGATTGTGCTGCTGTGCCATTAGACCTTGTGCGTACATACTCTACACACATTCAGTCAAAAAATTTACACTCGCACAGTTTCAAGCCTCATTAAATCAAACTTGTTACATTCTTTGTTCAGTATTGATTTTCAGATTATTGGTTGTAACATGAAGGTCAATGTGTACATACTAAATATTATAGATATTTCAATATAATAGACTTCCCCACAGAGTTCATATACCCATTCAGTATGGAGGGCTATTTTTAGAGTGTTTTACCAGGTCATGCTTTGAATTCTCTTTTATAGTGTATAACTTAAAGATTATAATTTTGTGATTGTTGACAATAGGTGTGACTGTTGGTTTTCTTGCTTTCAAGAGCAGACTTGTACAGTATCATAGACTTTCTTCATTTTAATGACCAGAAAAAGTAAAATTGAATTAAAACATTAGAAATTAACTGTATTTATCAGTTTAAAGGGATTTTGGTTATATGGATCAGACGTCTCAAAAGAGGTAAGTATTCATGTGTTAATCTATTCCTAAAGAAAATCTTATAAGCCGATGGTGTGGCATTTATATAAATGTGTAGTCAGCACAGTGCTTACCTTTGAGTGCACTTTGAAATATATGGGACTCTGTTTTAGCAGATCATCCTGTACAGTACTGGTTTATGGCATTGACCAAATATATACATACATTTGGAACTTCGAAGAATGATATGAATTCAGACTGTATACCTGGTGATTTATAGCTAAGAGAAAGAAAAATCACAATATATACATACATGTGTGTGTGTGCTGCCTGTGTGTGACTATTTTTAGCTCTCATATATATTACCCCCTTTTGAAACAAGTAGGTAATTTTACTTTTTCTCAGCTTTTAAACTGCCAGTTTAATAGGCTTAAATGCATACTAGGCATGTCACATCATCTACTGTGAAACTTAGACAAAGTCTTGTGCAACTTTGATACAGTCTGTTATGCAGCTTTGACATGGTGACAGTCTGTTCTTATTACAATGTACAAGGATGCAAATTTTTCATTTCAAATAAAGAAAGCTAACTGTTGCTTTAAAACACTGAATTGAACTCTTTTTAATCATATCAGTTATTTTTTGTCATATAAAACAATAACAAAGATTGGAAATATAGATTGGGGTTGTAAACTGAGTACACACTAGAAGCATTTTCTTGGTGGGATTTTTGGCTCTACTGCTTGTAGACTAGGAGAGTTTATGGGCTGGCCTGTTGCCCATCATCAATCTGTCTCATAGAACATTCTTTGTTAGTACTATGTCTTCTAAGCTTTACACATTTATCCCAAGGTGTAGTTTGCCTTAAATGAAAATCGTGCTTCACAGACATCTTGAAATCTTGCCATTGCTAGTAATCCTGAAATGGATTGTCATATCAACATGGGGTTTTGACCAAAATACTTCTTATGATGTCTAGTTGACCCAATATAAAAATAAATTTGATACTAAGACCACAATGCAAGCCTCTTGGAAATCTTGTTATAGCTACTCCCCCTGAAAGGATAGTCATATTGACATGGTGTTTTAATCAAAAGACTTCACATGATATTTTTTCAAGTTAAAATGGTCCCATATGGCTATCCAATTAGTCCATCATAGCAGCCATTTAGAAAATGTTATCACTAAATGGATGGTCATATGAACACCGGGGTTTCACTAAAACACTTTTATGGTGTCAGGAATGTCCTAGTTTGGCTGCCATCTTGAAAATCATATTATTAGTTTCTTCTGCTGAAAAGAAAGTGATAATGACGTGGTTTTACAAGATGAATAATTATGATGTTTGGTTGGTCCTAATGATTCCATCACTCTGGCGTCCAATATTGCATCCACAGGAATAGCTTGAAAATCTTACTTTTATTCCACCCAAGAGGATGATCAGTTGATCAACAAGTTTTTACCAGATGACTTCTTTTGATGTCTAGTTGTTCGTAAATAAAATGGTGCCATTCTGACTTCCAGTATGGTCACTATGGCAGCCATCTTGGAAATTATGTTGCTGCTACTTGTTGTGAATAGATGGTCATATTAGCATGGGATTTTCTCTAGGAGACCTTTATGATGTCTAAAGAAGAAAGATGAAGTCAAGGACACCATCTTGAAAGATTTATCTATACTATTTTTGAACAGAAAGTAATATTGGTATCCTATATAATTTTCGCCGGAAGATTTCTATTGGTATTTTGTTAGTCTTGAATGAAATTTTGCCACCTAGATATCTAGTATGTGCAATCTCAGTGGTCTGATTAAAAATGTTGTTATTGCCTCTCTTCCTGAGTGGATGGTCATATTAACATGGGAGAGACTTGTGGTGTCTAGCTTGCCCTAAACGAAAATGGTATTGGCCTGACATCCAATATGGCCACCGCATCAGCCCTCTGCCACTCCTTCTGAATGAAAAGTTATATTACCAAGGAGACTGGAAGATTTCTTATGTTATTAAGTTGGTGAAAAACAAAAAAGGGTGGTGAACTTATATTCAGTATGGCTGTTACAGTGACCACCTTGAAAATATGATTGCTACTTCTCCTAGATGGAAAATCATATCAGCATTGGATTTTCGCAAGAAGACTTCTTATAATGTCATAATTGACACTAAATGAAAATGATGCAGGTCTAATTCCATATCCACTGTGAACATATTGAAAATCTTGTCTTTTTTATTCTCTTGAATGGATTGTTATTTCAACATAGGATTTCCTGAGAAATCTTCTAATGGTGTCTAGTTTGTTTAATTGCAAATGGTGTAAGTTGATCTTACATCCATTGGATAATTTGAAAATGGTAATTGCTCAAGAATATTGGAGATGTTTTCAATACTTAGGCATTTTTTTAAAAAAAATTGTATTAAATTTCTGGAGATTTGTTTCTCACAATAGAGCATCAGTCCCTTTCATGGTCTTATCAGTTCTTGACAGAGAGTACAAGACACTCACCCCTACCCGTATTACCAGTCCATTGCAAGTTAACACCCATTTCCCCCCTGCCTCTAATTACTGTTTCTTAGCTTAAGAAATATTTATAATTTACTGTAGGGCAGCTCTGGACTGCTAAAAACAAGTTTGCTTGGAAAATTAACACATACTTCATTTGACCAGAGTTTAACATCTGTAAAATAATAATGAAAGAATGAGTATTTTATACCCATTCTCAGCTTTGTCAGCTAGACCTGGTACTTGCATGATTACATAAGAACAGTGTGCGTTGCCCAACAGTACCTCAATAATATTGGTTTTGGTAGCCTACTTCCAGTGATGTAATTTAGAGGGGTTTCATTAAAAAACAAACCATTCTTCATCTAAATTAAGTTCCTGTAGAAACATTCTGGATACACCCCACGCTTCAGTCTAATCATGAACGCCAGTCTTCAATAACTTAACACAAATCTGTCTTTTTTTTCAGAGACATAGAAGATCTGAAGAAACTCCTCAACCTCATCAATACACCAGCTAGTAAACAACAGGTAACTATGAACTAAAATTACACTAATTAGCACAGGAAAGTTATCATTGTGTTGCTTTTTATCTAAATTTACTAAAGCAAAGTTAACTGTTGAAAAGGGGCCCCGAGTGGCTGAGTGGTCTAAAGCGCTCTTCGTTACAGATCACTGCCATCACACCTCTGTCTGTGTGGGTTCAGGTCTCAGATTTGGTCAATGTGGGTATATGAGAAGGCTTGCCAGTAGCTTCTCATGGGTCGGTGATTCTTTCTGTGGGTTTTACTTTTATCTCCCTTCTCCAATAATACTGGCAACTATGAATAGTCTGTCTTGTGCTGAAAAATGGCATTGACCCTATAATAACAACAACTGTTGATAATATGAATTTTAGTGACATACTACAGAACTTCTTCACTAGAAGTCCATTTATTACCATATATACTGGCTCATAAGTTAGTAAATTGCAAAGAACAAAGATCCTGAGTGGCCATAGAGTTTGATGCAACTGCAGACCAGGGTAAATATATGTTTTATTTCCCTACTGATTTACTCCTAACAAACTGCACAGACCCAGATTTGTCAGTGCATTATACAATGCGGCAGACCTGGATCTATGCAGTCTGGAGTTGAACTCAACATATACGCGAGTATTACACAATAACATTGTTCCTATTTAAAGGAAAGTCTATTTTTACAACCCATTTTGTTAGTAAACTTATACGTACATGTATTGTGTGTTTAATTATAAAGTAGGGTAGTATACTGTATCAAGCTTTATACTACCAAAGAATTAAACAATTTCATATATACCAGTTGCCATATTTGGTATCTATGGTTTGAGCGAACTCAAGAGGACACTAGTTTAGTGCGTGGGGAAATTCATGTGACTAAAGTTGTTTGGAGCTTGTCCACAGAAACTGTCAAAAATATTTTCCTTTTTTTATGAACTTGATGTGATACCAAAGTTTAATTGGTTTTCAAATGTTCATGCAATTTTTAATGAAAGTTTACATTTCTGACATTTAAAAGTCTTGAATATTAAACAGTTGCAAGAATAGATTAGTCCTTGAAGGCACTTGACCGATCATATTCCAGTTTCAATTGATCTGGGAAAAACTGTTAATGTCCAGCTCTGGTCATTTTTGAAATGATAAGAAAATAAATTATGCTGATTAAAGAGTGGATGAAAAATTAATTCAAGAGCAACTTGGTTTAGGCAGCAAGGAAGTTATCAAAATCTCAATAAAAAAGTACATTTGTATTTGTTTGCATTGTTGTCTTGTGCAATTGAAGCTTATAGATGTAGAAAAATGCCAAATATGAACAAAGAAGATTTAACATTTTGTGAAGAAAAGTAAAACAAATCGTGATTGACAGCCTTTAACAATTACTTTCAAAGTAAAACAAATTACTTCAAAAACACAAAATAGATAAGCAGTAAGTAAGTAAGGAATGAAGGTGCTTATTTTGATGGGTTGTGATCCTCATTCAACTCACATGCCAATTATCATGTCATGCAAATTCCTCAAGAAATGAATATCTCACTAAATAGTTGTAATGAAAAAGTGCTCATGTGATTCTGTAGCATTTATTATTATATAGAATAAAACTTCAAAATTTATTTTAAAAAATGTGATTCACTTAATTACTCTTAAGAGTTTATTCTTCATACACCCACTTGCAATTTTAGTTAACCACAAAGATAACATGTTGATTACTCCAGACATACTGCCATGACTGAGATCTGCCAGTCCATTATATTAACGTTATCTCTATTTCAGCTTCCATCCATTAATTATGAGAATGGTCAGTGTAGAAATAAGTCTGACCAGTGGCCAGTCCCTCAGCCAAAGTCAGGAGCTCATCAACACCAGTCAACAGAAGTCTATGCTCTAGAACAGTTCAGGTTAGTTTTCTAATTTCCTCCTGATTCTATAATTATTTACAACAGTTTTAAGTGACAGGAATTTCTTGTATGTACAACTGAACCAGGTCCATATGTAGGCTTGTATATGTGTGCATAAGTGACAAGTATGAGTGGGAGCCCTTGTACATTTGCAATGACAAGGACAGTAAAAGGGTATTTTCTTGTGAATTTCCTGTGTAACATTACCCTCTCAGTAAGAGGGGTTTCTAATTGGATTTGGCTGGTATTATCTTGGGAATGACCTCCCTTGATTTTATGACCCAGTGTGAGTGGATAGATAGAGCATCAACAGAGAAATTAGCAAGACAGTATTGGGAAGAAATAATTCAAGAAAAATATCTAATTTAATTTTAAAAAATAAATAGTGGTAATTTAAATTCAACTAAAGTTATGTCAATAGGATTTAATAGCAGTGTCTAATTTGGATTTATTTCATCATAATAATGAATGATGAAAAGAGTGCAATGTCCTTGACTGATTGCATCACCTTCCTCAATTGACCTTGTTCCGATGTCATCCTATTTCCTCGAGTCTTTCTATTTTGACCATTTCTTCTCTTTCTGGACTTCCTGGTCCTTTATTCTGAACATGTAACTTCTCTTTTTCTTCTTCAAACTTCCATCTGTGGATTGTCCCGTCTCTCTCGTGGAAAGCTGTTTCCTTCAAAGACAAAATTATCCCTAAATCTCTATATGTACCACTTTCTAGATGTACACAAAATTCCCTCACTTATGTTACTCAGAAGCATACTAGTTATTCGCACACTGCATAATTCTTGACTTAGTTTGGTAGAACATTACCCTCACTTCACAGAGACAGGTCATAAATTACCATGTGAGCAGTCTATCGAACATTACCGCATTCTTTTACCTATGCAACTTCATGTTCCATTACTATTGCATAATTCACAAATTTTAACTCACAGCAATCCTTAACATACAAGATTATTCAAACATTATAAAAATATTGATATAATTTGGTAATTATTGTTAATTCATGATAATCAGTATTGTCCTAAGAGACAAAGGAAATTATTTCATAAAACCCTATGAAATCCTACACATATGAAAATTTAGATTGCATGCGAACTAGTAACTGTAAAATTAAAGAGATAAATTACATAGCAATGCTAGCATCAACACATTTCCATGAAATTGAATAAGATAAATTGCATAATAACTCTTAACATCAACACATTTCCATGAAATTGAATAAGATAAATCGCATAACAAGTCTAGCATCAATACATTTTCATGAAATTGAATAAGATAAATCGCATAACAACTCTAACATCAATACAGTTCCATGAAATTGAATAAGATAAATTGCATAACAACTCTAACATCAACACATTTCCATGAAATTGAATAAGATAAATCACATAACAACTCTAGCATCAACACATTTCCATGAAATTGAATAAACGATACATAATATGGAACCTAGTCATATCAAACAAATTTGCATACAACAAACAATTAAAAAATAGAATATTACATGAAATTAAAATTGCATAACTTAATGCTGTTCTCTTTAGAACCTGTCAGTCCTATAAACCATATCTTTTCTCACAAGACAGCCACCTGGTCCTTTTTCTTGTTTAAAAAGGAAATCACTATTCTTTTTTAGGCTTCCCTTGAGCCAAACTTCTCTCACTCAGGAAATTTCAGACTAAAGCATTTTGGCCAAGGTTGTCACTTGAAATTCACATTACTTCCAAAGTGTATGCCTTAATTTCACTCTGACTAATTGTAAGCAGCGGTTCATAAAATTTTCCTAAGATAATCATTTCTTTCATCAGTCTAGAATCTCTGAGCTACATTATATAACACTTCCCTTTGAAGAATGACTATTTTACTTGGGTTTCTATCAATTGGTTAGGTAGGTAGTTCAACAGTTTACTTTCTCAAGACCATGTTAAGATTCCCCAGTCAATTTCATTGAGTCGGAATGCTGGCTCTTTTAAGTTTAACAATGACATGGGGGAAGATGAAGAAGAAAGGTTTAAAATGACCCTTCACAAAGACTTCTCTGGTTTAAATGTGATAAAATCTTATTGCTCAATTGCATTCAACTTTAAGGTGCAATGCTTATTCAAAATGTGACACTTTACATCCTGTTTTGTGAAAAATATACAAGTATAAATGAGATGAATATAGCCTGTTTGCAAAATTGTAATATTTTTAATGATTTTGTAATTGTGCCATGAATATTTAATTTAAGTGTACCAAACTTGTGAGTAAATGTTTTTGAACCTGAAACTCAGGTAAACTGTGATGATTTAGGGCTATCCCATTAGGATATACTATGTAAAATGAGATAATTTAGGGCTATCCCATTATGATATACCATGGTCAGAAGAAAAGTTTTATTTTTATTCACATCCACTAGGCATGATTTTCACAGAAAAGATAGTGTTTCTTTTTAAGAACATCAACTCAAAACAGAGTCTACACTTGCATTGCAACCATGGCATATCATTTTAAATGTTTTCTCAGTGATATTTTTTTGTTTCAGCTCGAAGTACCAGAATGAGCGTCACTTCAGTCGCCATCCAAACCACAAGAAATTCCATGAAATATTTTCAGCCTTAATTAAACAGAGGCTCTGCTGCATGTAAGTTTTAATGAATAAATCTTGAATGGACATACAGTTTAAAAACTATAAACGTTTCATACTGTACTCAGTTATACAAACATATTGGAAAATAATACCTTTTAGTATCACCACATTCTTAGAGATAAACATGGTTGAAGGCCAGAAAGCCTCATAATGCAACACACACGTTAGCTTATTAATTGTACTCGTAATAAGCATACCGCTAAATAGTTCTGTTCCAGTTAGTGAGATCGAACATTGGAATGTTTCATTACAAATTTTTTTTCTTCAGTTTTGGTCATAAATTTTTAATTAAATCTAGTTCCACATGATTTTACTAGTATTTATCTCAAGACTTATGGCCGTTTATTGACATAGTGAGCTGTCTAGAGGTAATGAATAGATACTTTTGAAATGTTTCCTCTATAAGCATGTTTTATTTTTCTCTTTTATTTTTTTATGTTTTTTTTGTTTATTTGAGACACTTGAATTCAGAAGTTGAAGAACATTTATTTTAATTTTCAAAATTGTGTGATTTTGTTTGTTTAGATTTCAATGGAAGTTAGATTTTTTATCTGCTGCAAAATTATAAAAAATGCATGATTTATTCAATCCAATCATCATGGGGTGGGGGTAAAAGTTGTTTGTTTAATTGATCATAGCTTAGTTATAAGTGTATAATGAATGATTGTTAAATATTTGATTTCCCAGCATTTTGGCTGAGTAAATTGGACACTTGAAAACCTGTAGAGTCACCATTACCTTGTGTATAATTGTTGTTCACATGCATATCCCATAAAGTACATGAGCCACATGTGGGCCATTGTTTAATGTTAAGATGTAATCAAATGATTTCACTGCATTGTACTAAGTAGGAGGTTTAAAAGAGTGTTTGATCACACTTTAGTCTACTTTCCAACTTGTTTGTAGATATCACTTCAGAATTGTTGTTACTGATTTACAGATAATGTAAACACTAAACTGAAAGTGCAAAGTTTATCATCTAATTTCATGCATGTAGTTTCTTATGCCAATCCCTAAATTCTTCAAACGGTATATGACATTAGATATTTGAAGATGGTACCAAATAAAGAAATGATGTAAAGAAGTTTAGCTTTGTTCTTGAATATACAAATGTTTGTTATTAAGGACTAGGTTTTCCTGATACTTTCTTTCTTTCTTAACTACAATTTGCTTTTGCAGTCCATGTGCAGCATTTGGAAAACTGTAGAATTAAAATCCACTAAAAAGTAGTGTCTCCAAAATTTAAACATTTTTTAAGATACTATATTCAGATGTTGTCTACTCATCCTCATGAAGAGGAGATGTGGTTCATCAGGTAGCATGATGGACTTGCGATCTGATGAGGCTCTGGGTTCAAATCCCACTGTCACATTAGTCCGAGTCAACTACCCTGGTGTATCAATGGCCAACACATTTCACTCCAGTTACCTTGACACTTAATGATATACTTATGTACTGTATGTACTTGCTTATAAGACAGGTTAAACTGCAAATTGCCAAAGCCCAGATCTTCTGTGGAATAATGAACCTGCTGATCTGGGTTTGTGCAGTATGTTTGGAGTAATCAGTACAAACAATGTAGACCATGATCTGCAGATGCATTATGCTATGGCAGATCATGATTGTTATAGTTTGCAGTTTGGGTCAGCTTACAAGCAAGTAAATATGGTATCTGTTTAGTAATACATCTAAATGAAACCATCATGAAAAATGTACCAAATACAATTCTCAATCATTTAATCATTGTTGAAAGTTAGGTTATGAACACCATTAAATTTTAACCATGACCTTTGAACCCCTCTTCCTTTTGATTCACGGTTACTTCAGGTGCATATTGGATTTAATATTTTTGTTGCCAAGTATCATCAATGTAATACGTGAAACAGGACAGCTAAAATGTTATACTAGCTATGCTCAAAGTATGTCTCAGCCTATGTAACTTTGTAAACGGAGATAATGGTACAAGGAGACCCCTCTGACAAATGGAAGGGTGCATATCAAGTAAAATACACCAGAATATTTAGCAGTGTGTATTGTTTAAACTAATAAAGCCTTTTTTCTTTGCAGTGATTGGGTAAACTGGGCACCTCCAGAAAACATTTTACGGGTCTTAATGTGTCTTCGTATTTTAATGCGAGACTCCACACACCAAAAACACTTTTTCGATCTTGGATGTGTCAAAGTTTTATCTGAAGTAAGTGGCATAATTTTTTTCTTATATTTGTTGAATTTATTGTACAGTAACCACTATTTAATTATAATTGCGAATTAAAATTTTTGTTCAAAACAGTCAAGACAAAAAGGTCGAGTGACTTGTACTTGATATGTAAGGTACTCTTACATAGGGTCACAACTTGTTGAACTTTGTGGATTTGTTCACCTTCAGTACATATTAAAGTCATATGAAAAATATGTGATGTGAATGAAATTATTGATTCTATGACTTGTAAAAATACAAGTAATGGTAAATGATATAAAGTGATGGTAAGTGATCCAAAGTGATGGTCAGTAATGAAAGGTTATGGTAAATGATAAAAAGGATGTAATGATCAAAAGCAATTAAGTTCACAGATTAGGCTTTCAGATAATTTTGTATTTTTATAACTTACATTATAAACAACATTTTTAGATCACCATGGAATGTAACTTTTTTGCAATGTTTGTATTAATATGTGCACAAGAAATAATTCTGTAACTGACATTTTGTTTTCATTATTCCTTTTAAATAAATTTTCAATCTCAGAGCCATAACATTAATACAATTTCAGCAATTCGGCAGAGCCACAGACAGTTATTTATTTCATGGAGATGGGCCATTTGTGGTTGATATTCTGAAAGAAATGACAAGTAAGTTGTGCATTTTGTTTTTATTTCGTCTCAAAAATTACTTTATAGCCATTGTTGACCAAAGAATTTCCAGGTACCTAAGCAAAGAGACGTAGATATAGATCATATCTCTCTTTTTGGCTATAATGTTTATATAAAATGCATAGAGTGTTATAAAGGTACAGTTGAAGCTCGATTTATGACATAAATGCAGTCCTGAGGTTATGGTATAAATAAATAAAAAATTATTACCAAAAATTGAAAGAATATTTTCCATATGGTACTTTTAAATCTCATGGAAAAACTATACCTCTATGTTTTCAAGTAATGATTATTTATGCATAATTTTTAAATATATTATTATAATATAAATGTCAGCTGTGCATGACTCACTACACATGTTATCAGTTATGGCTTAAAAATGAGCACATTGATGCAAATTGAATGTCATTTCATCATTATAAATGACATTAAAATGAAAGTGCTTAAATCCGGTTTATGTAGAACAAGGATCACCAGTATTAGCTAGGAACAAAACTCTATCAGCCATGTATCTTAAAAGAGGTTATGTAGATTAGCGGAACTCATGATCAAATTTTAAGGGACTGGATCTTATACTTCCCAGTTTTGAACAAATTACACTTTTAAAATGTTTGCGATAGCACATGTTAACATTATGGAGTCATAATCATCTTCATGTGTATCACATGTGACTTTGATAAATCATTGGCTTGGGGACAAAGACCAGTTGAAGGTGCACTTGATTAGATGGCTCTTTTTTGCTAACTGTTCTCACTGTGTTTGAATACTATAATTGTGAACCTGTACAAAATGTCAGGAACTTATAACTGTGGTGTAGTTTATATTAATCAACTGAGCCATAATATTATGCAGATTGTGCAAACATTGAAAGAAATATATTGCAACATTGGACTAAATATATAAAATGAAACTGTTTTGAATGCTTTGAACACATAGAAAATATTGGTTTATAATTATACTAGTATTTAGTTTATTTGTTTTTATGAAGTATATGCAAATTAGCTGACTGTCCTGGGCTCTGATATTTATATTATTATAATTTGTGTGTTTAAGGGGGTTTAACCTTCCAATTAACATTACAAATCTTTATTAAAGCTGTTTTTGATATTTATTTAATTTATCTTGTTTTAGCTAAGTATATAATTATAGATCTTAAATAAGGTCTTATTTTAAATAAAATTTATATAATGAGTCAAATAATATCTATCTATTGCATACTCTGACAATCAGATTTTGTCATGAGTCAAATAATATCTATCTATTGCATACTCTGACAATCAGATTTTGTCATGAGTCAAATAATATCTATCTACTGCATACTCTGACAATCAGATTTTGTCATGAGTCAAATAATATCTATCTATTGCATACTCTGACAATCAGATTTTGTCATGAGTCAAATAATATCTATCTATTGCATACTCTGACAATCAGATTTTGTCATGAGTCAAATAATATCTATCTATTGCATACTCTGACAATCAGATTTTGTCATGAGTCAAATAATATCTATCTATTGCATACTCTGACAATCAGATTTTGTCATGAGTCAAATAATATCTATCTATTGCATACTCTGACAATCAGATTTTGTCATGAGTCAAATAATATCTATCTATTGCATACTCTGACAATCGGATTTTGTCATGAGTCAAATAATATCTATCTATTGCATACTCTGACAATCAGATTTTGTCAGTTTCATTTTGAAAGGGGCACAAATTTGAAATGCTGTTGATTACATGACAATAGTCAAAATGCAATATAATGGCAAAATCCTTAATACTGTACCGTGATTCAGCCATCAATACTATGTAAATACCGACAGAAGTAGTAGATAATGAAAGAAAATGACCATGCATATGTCACCATGAACTTGAACTTGGACCATCAAATGAACCTGGACCATTGTATGAATTTTCTATGCCTGTTAAGAAGGAACCCTGTGGAGAAGAAAGTGTATCACCCATGTAATGACCTGTAATGGGATGAAAATGGAACATAGACACACAATACCCCAAATATCATCACTCACATGCAAAGATTTACCTGTGTTTGCATGGGCAAATATTATATGAGCCAGACCATGTGCATCCAATGAGAAAGAACATCAAGAATAGTTAAAGATATGAAGAATAAATAGAAAAATGTGAAGCATCTCAGAGAACCAAAAACATATCACTCAAACAGGAACAACACGAAGAAATAGAAGACATGTACATCAATATGAGAACAAACATTGTTACGAAAACAAGAAGCAATGAACAGGAAGATTGCAAAACAAAGACAGGCGTTTGATAAAGTATTCCAAGCTTAGAAATGTGTACCATCTCCACAATACCTTGCTTATATATGCAGCAGGACCCAGAATTGCAAAATACCAACACAAATCACTGGAACAGCTGCCGTTAGAACAAAATCATTTATATTAGAAAACACAAAAAGCCAAAGAAACACAAGGGCTTTGTGGAATGTGGACCATCACAACCTTGCAGATTAGAAACAATTATAGGGTGGGTTTACAGAGATAACTATGCAAAAGAAGTCATTGATGAGGATGCATTGATTTGTCAGCATTTGCTTACTTAATAGCATCTTGGACCCAGGAACAGTTTGTGTATTGATGCATGATCATTGCAGGGGTGATTCTTCTTGAAATCAATGCTGTGGTGCAGCATGATTGCAAACACAACACCAAGTGCTACCTTAATGATTACAATCGCATCACTGAAATCAGAATTGTATCTGACTTTTTCTACACCAATCACTGTGGGACAATACCACACTCCTGTACACTTAAGGTTGCACTGATGGCATTTTGCATTCCTCACTTAGCCTACTATTTGATCATTTGTGGGATTCACTGCAGATAACTTGGTTTTGTTTTCATCGTTATGGTGTTGGTTCCTACCGGAACATTGTTGAACTTCCTACAGGTGCATATGAGCTTGAATCAGTTAATGAATGAAATCTGATAGAAGATCAGTAAAGACACTTGATATTTTTATATGCATGATACCACACTCAGCTGTACCTCTTTATATGCCAGCTAGACCTGATGCTGGAGGTTTCTTCATACAAAAGTGTATATGCATGCATGATGCCACACTCAGCTGTCCCCTTCATTGCCAGCCAGTTTTGATGCTGGAGGTTTCTTCATACAAAGTGTAAATATTAATTTTAACCATAACTCTTTGCTTTTGTTGATTACAATTTCATGGACGATTCCATTCTATGAAATTTTCAGAGATATTTTCAAGCTTATGTTTGGGCCGAACACAGACATGTTAACCCATTATGGTAACAGTGTTGATACAATATGGCATGTTGCCGGCATTTTTAACTGCTGGTTAAGTTGTGTTGACAGCATTAATAGTTAGTACCTGTGCTAATCCTTTACCTGACCACAGAATCATGTTCATTGTAGTTTATGCAGTCTAGAACCATGTCAACACTGTCAGCAGACTGTCAACCATGTCAACACTCACAACAGACTGTCAACCATGTCAACACTCACAACAGACTGTCAACCATGTCAACACTCACAACAGACTTTAAAAAAGACATTAATGCTGAATGACAGTTTACATGGCAAATAAGTACCCAACATGGCCTTAACACACCAAAACACCAATTTGTGATCTTACAAGATTCAACTTGGGCTAACAGTCAGAATAATAGTGTGGTGACATGACTCTCTTGGAATATCTGATGTTTCTTTGTGGTTATATGGTCATCAGGAACACACTAAAGAAATTTTGCTTAGTTTCACAATGGTCATGCATCAAAACATTGACACAAGTCTGCAGATTTCCCTGCACAACTTTCGTATGTTTTATCTGATTTATAACTTTTTGTTGGAAGACCTGGACCTATTCAGTTAGTCCATCGTCGACGTGCACTTCCATGCATGCATTACTAATGTAGTAGCTCTCACCACAATTCCAAATTACAGATGCATTGCTGTGATCCTCTCCAATAAGTTTCTGTCGTTAGAGGGAACAGGTGCCAAATGAAAGTCCTTGACACACCTATAGAAAACTTGTGGAATCATAACATATTTTAGTAATTAAACTTGGTACGAATGATAATGTCCTAGCACAAAGTTAAGGTTTGCCTAAGCCCAAAGAAGCTTTAAAAAATAATGATTGCAATTTGAAATGATTGTGACGTCACATGCAAACATTGACTGGCAAATTTGACTGGAATCGTCCCTGTGTGGCTGCATGACCCAAACACAACTTAGCTTAATGGAGTCAATTGAAAGAACACATCAGTGTCATTAAAGTTGTCACAGTCAGAGGTGGCACAAATGCAAAAGACTGGTGGATAATTTCCATTTCCTGTAGCCATTCCAGAACTTTTAGCAGCTGCAGCTCCCATAGTTGATAAAAACCAGTCATGTTAGGGTCAATAAAAAATGTATGTAGGATGTCTTAAGAAAAGGTGATTGCATCTCAAATGAATAAAAACAGGAAAAGGTCTTCGACTAACCCCATGTCCATAAGAGCAGACATGGGGTCAGAGGTCTTTGCTTGTGGTCTTCAACCCCATATGCTTATCCTCTTGTATTGGCATCATGGGTTTGCATGTATTTGTGTGTGATGCAAAGAAAAATACATGGGGGTGGCGAGAATGCTTTGACTAAAATCTGTATTTAACAAAATCATTACCATATTAACTTGTCTCAAAAATTGTATCAAAAATTGTGAAATGCTTTCAGACACAGCCATGAAAAGTAACACTTGATTACATATTTTTATTTGCCGTAGTTACAACTTTGCAAATAAATTACAATGTTTGATTTAACATTATAAACCAGATATTGTACAACTTCAGGTAAATGCCAAGACATATATTTTATTTTATTATTGATAAAAAGTTTAGTTTTTTCATCTTATTGCTTTTCAGATATATTCCAAAAACTCTCTAATGTTGTTGAACAAAGAGAATGGTTGATTGCTTGTGGCGTTCATAAGGCAAGTGTAAAGCATCTTTATTAGTTAGCTATTTATTTTCCATTGGTTGTTCCAATTAAGGTTTTGGACAATTTTATAGAGTGAAGCTTGTATCTAAAAATTGACTTTGTGTTTTATAGATTTTGATGTTTGATGCATACATACATACATACATACATACATACATACATACATACATACATACATACATACATACATACATACATACATACATACATACATACATACATACATACATACATACATACATACATACATATGTATGATGGGTGACATGATGGCATAGTGTGGTTTTGAGAGATGATATCATAGTCTAATATTGTGAGATAGACAGCTTTATAGTCTAGCTTTTGCATACATAGTCTGGGCTTTTATGGCATAGCTGGACCTAGTCAGATAATGGCTTAATCTGACCTTGTCATATTATGGCATAGTCTGACCTTGTCATATTATGGCATAGTCTGACCTTGTCACATTATGGCATAGTCTGACCTTGGGATATTATGGCATAGTCTGACCTTGTCAGATAATGGTTTAGTCTGACCTTGTCATAGTATGGCATAGACTGACCTTGTCATTATATAGCATAGTTTGACCTTGTCAGATAATAACTTAGTCTGACCTTGTCATAGTAAGGCATAGTATGACCTTGTCAGATAATGGCTTAGTCTGACCTTGTCAGATGAATAACATCTGGCCTTGTCAGATGATAACTGTGATGATGGTCTGGTCATAGAAGTGAAGAAAGCTTGAAAATTCTTAGAAAAGTAAGTACCTTAGATACAATTACAGTTTTTCCAAGGACACCCATCTATTTTGTAATTGGACTGGTTAGTTTGGATCATTTAGATTATTCTGATTAACTCCACAATTAGTTAAAAAGAAATACCTCCTGACTGATCTCCAAAAAATTCATGTTTTTTTAGTCCTTTTTTGATGGGAAGCAACACATAGCAGTGTCTTGTCTGACAGCATCAGTGATGGAGACAGTATTGTTATCAACCGTTCAGGTTTTGGTTAGAGTTCTTCATTTTGATATATTTCCTAAGCCTCATCATAGATTCTCATAATTTTTGCCATGAATCATTATGAAAATCAAACAATTCATTCTATGACTGACTGGTTTTCCTCATTTCCTTTGAGGTTAATATTACACTGAGAGAGAATATGTGTTCCATTCTCACATAACTACATTCGAACCCACGCAGACAGAAGTGACATGGCAGTGATCCGTAACGGACAGTGCTTTAGAGCACTTGGCCACTCTGGGCCCCAAATTCATTCTGCAAGATGCACACTCAAATATGTTACCTTGGGGATCAAGATCTTTTGTTTTGATCATGGGCTTGACATGCAGGTCCTGGTTTCATTGTTTTGTCTAACACTTGCACATATTGGAGCCAGGGATTGAATGTGGTACTATAGGTATACAAAGTTAGCATGTCACCATTTCTCCATCTTTGATGAATGATAAGAATTCAGATATTGAATTTATTGATAAATCTGCATTTTAAAACTCTGCCAATTTAATAAAAACAAGCAATTAAAAACCCAAATAAAAACTCTGATTCACTTGCCATGATGTGCGCTTTCACAAGATTTGTATACATCAACACCAGTAATATTTTTTTCAAATTTTCATTTGTTTACTTTGATGTTTTATCTAAAACAGTCTCCATTTTGAAGGACACTCCAATTTAAAAAAAGAAAGAATCACCTCCAGCTGGATTGAGAGAGGATGTTTACTTGAAATGAGTGAAAAACATAAATTTAATTTAAGATACTTGAATTTTCCTACCATACATGATGATATATACATGATGATATATACATGATGATATATACATGATGATATATACATGATGATATATACATGATGATATATATCCATTATTCACTCATAGCAGGCAAATTTTCTTTTTATCTTGTGCTCAACAATATTGGCTAGCAATGAAAGATTTAAGTAGCAGATTTCTTAATGGATTTCTTAATGGAACCTCATGTGATCTCAGAAGTTGCTGGATTTGTACTTGGTTCATCTTGGCTGTGAAGCTGCCGTACTTACCACTCGACTATGGAAACATTTAAGAATCAGTTCCAATTTCTTTGTCATAATGTAAAATTGAGTTTATGTTGATGGGCAGTGAGAAAGTATAATTCTTTTGTACTTAAGTGAATTATCAAGATTATTTCCCTCAGAACAGTCCAGCATAAAATCAAGATAATTCTTTTTATTATAAGAGGTAGTCCTTATTTCTGCCCTCACATACTTAATGCATGCATAATTTTGAAATAGTCTTACGTCATGGTAGAAAAGGAAAGTTCAAATAAAGAATTGCTTGCGTCATGTTATACATTCAATTGACAGGAGCATTGTCAATGAAATCCTTGCCACAGAAGAAATCACAAGTTCAAATTACTTAAATAGAATGTTTGTAAAGGTCAGAAACGAGGATCACGACTTTCTGACTAGCTACTATCTTTGTTTAGTTAGGTTACTAATACAATGGTGTTAATGACTTACAGATTACCTTTTGATTTCTTGCCAAATATATAGATTTTATTTAAATAACACCTTTTTATTGTGTGCAAAGGTGTAAATTACATACATTAGATATCGTTTATCTTACTAACTTGGTAATTTACCTAGTTTCAACAACAACATAAAGGTGTCTCAAATGTTTGTATTGTTTTTACAGTAAACTGAATTATCTTTGTCCAGCCTATGTATAATTTTTCAGTTGTTTTTTTATAGTATACAAGATTGATTTCAATCATTCATTAGAAACCCATTTGTTTGACATTTATCCGTGAAACAAAAGAATACAAATTATCTACACTTGCATTTAGTATAGATGTATGCACAGATTACTATTTGTATGCACAGATTACTATTTGTATGCACAGATTACTATTTGGGTAGTCTCCATGAACTATGCACTTTGTATGATTGATTGTGTTACACCAGTCATAGAACATATATTAGGAAAATAAAATGGTTTTAAATAAATAAATGATTAAAACTTTTGATAAATAAATTTTAAAAAATTGATTGATTGCATAAACATATATTGATAAATATTTCTTTGAATTCTAGTTTTAATTCTTACTCTGAATCTATATTTAATTATTAATCTTAATCTAGTTTTAATTGTTAATCTAGTGTATTCTGTTAATGTTTATTGAAGATATATTCAACAGATTATATACATTGTACCATGTAATGATAAATGTTTTCCTGATGTTTAAATACTGAAGTGTTCTTGTGTGAAGTATTTTTAATAGCGACCTATTTATAAAATTAATGGTTTGCTATACACAATTATTTGGTTCCACAAAGCCAGTTCCCACGAGCAAGATATTTATGTCGGAATTCTTGTACACAAAGCTTTATAGTATTCCCGTTCTTACATTCAATAGGCCACTGTTCTTGTGCTCACACCCATCACCCAATGTATGTGTGGGTGGAATGTGGTAGTCCCATAAAGCTGTTTTTATTAAAATGAAGTAATTTAAGCTCTTTTGTGTGTGAAGATAGCTTTAATACCTTATTGATGTTGAATGCTTCACCATCTCAGTTATCTATTGTTGAACATATTGATTGTGTCTGATGGTAGTTATTCATGATGCTGTTCTACTGTCAACAGTAATATTGGTCAAACTCTGCATTGTTTGTCAAAATATAGTGACACCCAAATACAATACGTTGTATTGATTTTGTTAGAACTACTCATGCCAAATGAACAATATTGATCTCAGATTGATTAATTGGCGAGAAAATGAACTCGGCATCACTTAAACATCATTTATATGAAATTAGGAATACAGGTATTATGCAAAGCTAGTTGTTTTTTGATACACATTAACACATCTGTACAACTTCCTGAAATTGTGAATACTCATGACTGTTGTAATTCTTTTTATTTTTTCTAGAATTAATGTGTATTAAGTACATTACAGAGTACCTAGCTGTTACAAGGTTCCCCATATATAAATCATGTTTCATACAACCTTTAGGTATCCTTGAATTTGAGATGTTGTCTTGAAAATTCCTTTTCCCCAAACTCCATGAACATTCTGAAGGTATACAACATCAGATTAAACAAATGTCACATTTTACATGGAAGATGGAGTAGCATCCATTTGCTTTAGTGGCATGCTAAATGTTTCTTTTCTTTTCTTTAATTGTTTAATGGTTTATACATGGATAGACAATTAACATATGGAGAAAGTTCTTGTTCTATAAAGAAAAAGATAAATCCTTAAAAATATGTATTAGTGTTTAAAGTTTGTGTTAGAGGTTGAAAACTCCTTTAAAAATCTTTCAACAGAAGTTCTTCGGGCTTTATGATCAAAGTATTAAAAAACTTTGCTTTGGACTTTGGTTAAAGATACTTATTATAGAACAGACATCATGGTAATAAACCATTAAATATAACAAACGATCTACAATACCAATAAATATTTCTTAAAATAAAAAGTTGGCACTTTTAAAATGAAGATCATTTCATTTTTTCCCCAAAAAAACTTCTGAATTCTTCCTTTAAGATAAAATCTGTTCAGATAGAAACTTTGTTTTTTATCAGTAAGTTTTAAGAAAAAGTTTTCAGCACTTAGCATTGAACCTGATAGTTTAATGGATTGACCTTGATCTGCCATTGCATATTTCTCTGGATGACCTGGATATGCTGGCACATTATACAATTAACATCAAATCTTGACCTGTACATTTTTCAGTTAGACTAGACATAAAATGTCAGTATATACGGTATTTTATTTTGTTGAGAAGTTTTGAATGTTTTCTTTCTAATCTTTGCACTTAACCTCTCTTGAGGGATTAATGTGTGGTTTTTGTCAGTGTATTCATACATTATTGAGTTTGATAATACCTTTTGTGAAAATAATTATGTTTAGTCACTCCCTTCTGTCGCTACTGTACTTGATATCTAATTTTGTAATAAACATAAAGATTTGCCCTTGATTTTGGTCCAGTTTATGGGCTATTCATCGAACAGTAGGACTGGCCAAAATTTTGAAATACATTACTTAGGTTAGAATGGGTTTCAACTTGTTTGCTAATGCCTCAGAAGGGCTTTTATTTACAATCTGCCGGATATATTTTTTTCTTCATTTTACAAGAATATTTATCATTCATTTTGATGTTATTATCCAGTTTTAGTCAAGTGTTTGTGGTATTCACATTCAGTTAGCCTATTTTATAACAGTACAAATTTGGTCAAATTTTTTTTTACCTCAAAGGTCTTAAATTTTGGATTTATTTCCACGGCAATATATAACTGTAGAGAATTCAGAAGTATTGTACAAAGGATGCTAAATTGACAGTTGTTGAAAACCAATATATTCATACAAAACCAAAAGGTCAAAAACATCAAACATCATTATTTTGTACTCTAGTTTTGGTACCATGTGTACAGTATCTGTTACCATATAAAACAGTTCTCAAATGAAATTTCATGATATCTGTTTTCTGTCTCTGAATAACATTTTTTGATCTCCATGATATAAATAGGAAATATGTCAATAATGTTATGTGTAAAAGATAGCCTTTGCACATCTGCGCAGAATTGATTCCCAGTCAGGTGCATTGTTAATACAGTTATCTTCTCTTCCTCTGTTTAATAAAGTGTACTTGAGGGTTGTTTGAATGTACTTGAATAATGAGAGCTGTTTATCAATAGTTGTATTGATTTACCTTATCAGCTGATGTGGAAGTGTAATGCTTATGGAAGTGCCTGATGTATAGGATAATAGGATATTACTTATATCGATATGTTTCATTTGGTAAATTAGCCTATCATAACAATCTTTAATTGTTATCTATAAAAAATAAATATTCATGGGGATAAATTTCTGTGAATGGGAATAAACTGAATTTTCTTGTAGGGTCACACTATTTATGTTAGCAACCAGTATTCAGTGCTATATTGCACAGTGGATTTAATTTTGTTGATATTCATTACCTGCCTAAAAAAATACCTGAAATCAAATCCTGCACAAATATGTTACATAATCTGAGGCCTTACAACTAATTTCCATATTTAGCCATGGTCAGTATATATTTGGCTTTTACAAGTAGTTAAAACAGCATTGATGCTAATTTACCATTGTGGAAGTGACAGCAGATCAGAGTCTGTCTGTCTGTCTGTCTGTCTACTTAGCTATTAATTAGTGTACCTACCTATTCAACTATGTACCTACCTGTTCATCTATTTACCTACCTTACCTACATACCTACCGACCATTTTAATCTCTTGCCAGCAAATTTCCTATGTAAATTTGATATAATCTGAGGATTTTTATTACACCTGTTCTTGTTTTCATGGCATTTTTAACTTCTTATTGGCTGAGAAAATGGGAGCCAACTGTCTCTTCTGGGGACAAAATAAAACAGCCAGCTTAGGATGGTCTTGATGGGTATTGAACCCATAACCCTTGAATTACAAATCCAGTCCTCTTGCCAGCTGAGCAAGAATAGCTCTACCTTTATCATGTATGTTGATCATTGATTTTTTTTTATCATCATGAGGTTATTGTTAATTAATAAAGCTAAATTGAATGTAGCTATCGTATTACAGTAAGCTGTGTGTTTATCTTGTACTAGTATATCAATATTATTCACCTTATATTCATAGTGTAATTGATAGCCATATGAAGCATCATAATTACTGATAATCTCTTATTGAATTCTACTGTATAAGTAAACTGAGAAATGTTTGCAAGCAAATAAACATGATTGTTAGATGCCATATTTCATCTTTGAAACGTCAATATATTTGATAAGATCATCCTACTTTAACTTGTTCTAGCAAAATGTTTATGTTTTGAATGAATTCAGTGCAATTTGCCCACTGGGTTTCTCATGGAAGAAATAGTGTAATTTCACTGTATTCTGCCTAAGTAGTCAGATTCTATTGATGTGCCGTAAATCTCCTTGTTAGATTTAATCAATTAAATAGTTTGACTTATCTCACAAATAAATCCTAACTTTGATGTTTTAAAAGACTGAAAAGAATTACTAGAATGTAGTGAGAAGAAAGGAGTCAGCTATAGTCATTTCGAATGATTTTGTTCAGCATGTAATAATTAAGAATTACAAGTACACATACTGTAATAAATGCATTATTGGCAGATATTTAATACTAGTTCAGCTGTTTTTCAGAGAAAAATAGATGGTAGTGCACTTCTTCTTTAAACTTTCCATTTTGTAATTTGCGGATGTTATTAATTAGAAAACTTGGTCATAAGACCTGCTTGGTAAATAGGTTAACTTTATATCATCAAGATCTGAGAAGAGTTTGTCAGTTATGAGTAAGAGACTGTGTATTAATTATGCCATTATCTTAAAAATAATTTACCCCAGAATATATACAGTAAACCTGGTAAAATCAACAGGATATCAGGTCTGAGAGATAGTATCTTTGGGTTGTGTAAAACTGCTTGGTATAATGGTCATTTCTTAAGTTATGTAAGCCAGGTGAATATCAAGCACACTTTGGCCTCTTGTTTCAAATGTGCATTTATTGTCAATAAGTGTAATTCATATATAATTGGTCTTGATAATGTTCAATAAATGCTTTTTTTCCCCGAAACATACATAGCAGTTATGCTGGCAGTGATTAATAAACTGATTATACATGCAGTGAAGATTGATGTTTTGTCATAATTATATATACTGTAGTTCAGTGATTGATTTTTAGTCGTACTTCCAATCAAGCTTACTTAACCAATTTTTGCATTGCTTGTAAATGCTTAGTACTAGGATTGGAGATAGTTTTTAAAAGATAGTGATAAAATATGTCATGGTTAATTATCAAGCTAAGTTTGCTGACAGTTGAATTTTAATGTGTCTAAATGATATCATGATCACAATTTATACTTGAATTTTAATGTGTCACAATTATATCATGATCACAATATAAAATTGAGTTTTAATGTGTCACAATAATATCATGATCACAATTTACACTTGAATTTTAATGTGTCACATGATATCATGATCACAATTTACACTTGAATTTTAATGTGTCACATGATATCAAATATAATACAAGGGTCTTGAAGCAATTTTATTGTTACAATATATATTAGCATTTTATTGCATCATAATGACATCTGTAATTCAGTATATACTAGAATTTTATTGTATCACAATGACACCAGTTGGATTTTAGTGTATCATAATGACACCAGTTGGATTTTAGTGTATCATAATGACACCAGTGTTAAAATTAGAATATTAGTGTATCACAATGACACCAGTTGGATTTTAGTGTATCACAAAGACACCAGTTGGATTTTAGTGTATCGTAATGACATCAGTGTTAAAATTAGAATATTAGTGTAGCACAATGACACCATTTGGATTTTAGTGTATCATAATGACACCAGTTGGATTTTAGTGTATCACAAAGACACCAGTTGGATTTTAGTGTATCGTAATGACATCAGTGTTAAAATTAGAATATTAGTGTATCATAATGACACCATTTGGATTTTAGTGTACCATAATGACACCAGTTGGATTTTAGTGTATCATAATGACATCAGTGTTAAAATTAGAATATTAGTGTATCACAATGACACCAGTTGGATTTTAGTGTATCACAAAGATACCAGTTGGATTTTAGTGTATCATAATGACACCAGTGTTAAAATTAGAATATTAGTGTATCATAATGACACCATTTGGATTTTAGTGTATCACAATGACACCAGTTGGATTTTAGTGTATCATAATGACACAAGTTGGATTTTAGTGTATCATAATGACATCAGTGTTAAAATTAGAATATTAGTGTATCACAATGACACCAGTTGGATTTTAGTGTATCACAAAGACACCAGTTGGATTTTAGTGTAGCATAATGACATCAGTGTTAAAATTAGAATATTAGTGTATCATAATGACACCATTTGGATTTTAGTGTATCACAATGACACCAGTTGGAATTTAGTGTATCACAAAGACACCAGTTGGATTTTAGTGTATCGTAATGACATCAGTGTTAAAATTAGAATATTAGTGTATCATAATGACACCATTTGGATTTTAGTGTATCATAATGACACCAGTTAGATTTTAGTGTATCATAATGACATCAGTGTTAAAATTAGAATATTAGTGTATCACAATGACACACGTTGGATTTTAGTGTATCACAATGACACCAGTTGGATTTTAGTGTGTCACAAAGATACCAGTTGGATTTTAGTGTATCATAATGACATCAGTGTTAAAATTAGAATATTAGTGTATCATAATGACACCATTTGGATTTTAGTGTATCACAATGAAACCAGTTGGATTTTAGTGTATCACAAAGACACCAGTTGGATTTTAGTGTATCATAATGACATCAGTGTTAAAATTAGAATATTAGTGTAGCACAATGACACCATTTGGATTTTAGTGTATCATAATGACACCAGTTGGATTTTAGTGTATCATAATGACATCAGTGTTAAAATTAGAATATTAGTGTATCATAATGACACCAGTTGGATTTTAGTGTATCACAATGACATCAGTTGGATTTTAGTGTATCATAATGACATCAGTGTTAAAATTAGAATATTAGTGTATCATAATGACACCAGTTGGATTTTAGTGTATCACAATGACATCAGTTGGATTTTAGTGTATCATAATGACACCAGATGGATTTTAGTGTATCATAATGATATCGGTGTTAAAATTAGAATATTAGTGTAACACAATGACACCAGTTAGATTTTAGTGTATCATAATGACACCAGTTGGATTTTAGTGTATCATAATGACATCAGTGTTAAAATTAGAATATTAGTGTATCATAATGGCACCAGTTGGATTTTAGTGTATCACAATGACACCAGTTGGATTTTAGTGTATCATAATGACATCAGTGTTAAAATTAGAATATTAGTGTATCACAATGACACCAGTTGGAATTTAGTGTATCATAATGCCACCAGTTGGATTTGAGTGTATCATAATGACATCAGTGTTAAAATTAGAATATTAGTGTATCACAGTGACACCAGTTGGAATTTAGTGTATCACAATGACACCAGTTGGAATTTTGTGTATCACAATGACACCAGTTGGATTTTAGTGTATCACAATGACAACAGTTGGATTATAGTGTATCACAAAGGTATCAGTATGAGGTGTAACAGTAAAAACTGTGCCCTACATCAGTGGCAAGAGATTAGCATATTTAACCAATCTTCTCACAGTTATCTGATATTCCCTGTGAAGAATCCGACAGTTTTCTAGACCACATAACAGTTCACATCCGCTTGCCTATCTACATTCTTAAGGGTTTTTTGATAGCAAGTGTAATCCATTTGCCATTTCAAGTCATCTGATCGTGTGTCGTAAGTAATCTGAAAAATTGTCAATATCCATTTCATTGTTCTTTGAATTGCTGAATAAAATATCTTCCAAAGAGATTTGCTAAGACTTCAGTCTGCAAAGAAACTGAATTATTTTTCAACAAACAAGCTATAAATACATGTATTATTTATCCTTTTTCCATTCCAGGCACTTGTATTGCTACTATCAGCTACAGATGTGATTGTGCTACACTGCTCTCTACATGCTCTCATCAGTCTTGCTCAGAGGTGAGAATAAAACATTACTGAATATCAAGGGATAAAAAATAGTTAATGGTAATTAATTGAAATAATCACAATTTGGTCAGAGGTGTCAGCTTTTGAGTAAATAGCCTACCAATTGATTATAATTTCTGAAGTTTTTCTTTGAATAGCATAATGTTCTGTATTTTATGCAAAATTAAAGACTCAACTACCGGAACAACTTGTTTCTTCATTTATAATATTTTATAATAATTTTCTGTAGTTTTATCAGGTACCTTTTGTGACTTGTATCCCTATGTACTTCTGACACCATGAAAAAAAAAGTTAGTATTACTATAATTTTAATGAAATATTATTCATTTCTTTTAACAATATTTAGAATTTGTAAACCAGCCTTTTATAAATCATTGCAAATACTATCATGTCTGTTTCCACTCAATGTGAACAGGTTTTCTAATATTAAATCCTGTGATGTATTAATCAGAGTAATTTAGATATTTTGTTGATTAAAGTGGGGTGGGGTTATTTTTTTTGGGGGGGGGTGAGCACATCAATGTTTTTGATAAATAAACTAAATTTGTATGTCATTTCTGTGGTGTTCATCCCTTCTTATATTCTCAAAAAAAGGCATATCCTGGTATGCATTGGGATGAAGCTAGTCAAAATTCTTTTAGAGTCGCAAGTTAATGGTGCAGGATTGCATTAGCAAAGCTGTTAACGTAGAGTGGAAATGGATATGATATTTGTTGCATGGAAATGCTGAAAGCTTTCAATTTTAAATATTTGAAAAATGTCATGAACATACAGTATTGTGCTTTTGTTTAGTGAATAGATAATCATAATTTCTGCAGGATGTCCATGGAAAAATAAAGTTATGTTTTGAAAATTAAGTTACTATTACCTAATAATAATAATAATAATAATAATAATAATAATAATAATAATAACTCTGTTACTGTTTCAGTGCTAAACCTCGACTTATGATTGGTGAATTGAATTGCATTGAATTCTTGCTTAGAATTGTGCAGGAATATGACAGCCTCTCTAAAAAGTGAGTTTTCTTTCACATTTAAATTGCAAATATTGATTGCCTTGATTTATCCCTTATTTGATAACAAGTTTTTAGTCAAAATCATGATGGTAGTAAGAGAGTGGTTCTGTATGAGATGTATGTGATAGCATAATCTGGACAATGGTAAAATAAACAGTATTGATGTATTTTATGTTCAGTTAGAAACAGAACTAAATTAGATCTGTTGCCATTTATTTTAGTTGCAGACCAGGTTTGCATCATTCTGCATGTGTTTTTGAGTATAGAATTTAGTCTGATAAAGCAGCCCCCCTCACCAAAGCTGGTGTTGATACTTTCAGAAAATTTGAAGGTATGATGTCACCTAGTTATATAACTGAGGAATTTTGCAGACAGATCTGTCCATAACACATTAGTGTACGTTTTATACACTTATTAGTGTAAATTTTATAGCCTTATTAGTGTACATTTTATACACTCATTAGTGTACATTTTATACACTTATTAGTGTACATTTTATACACTTATTAGTGTACGTTTTATACACTTATTAGTGTACATTTTATACACTTATTAGTGTACATTTTATACACTTATTAGTGTATGTTTTATACACTTATTAGTGTATGTTTTATACACTTATTAGTGTATGTTTTATACACTTATTAGTGTACATTTTATACACTTATTAGTGTACATTTTATACACTTATTAGTGTATGTTTTATATACTTATTAGTGTACGTTTTATACACTTAATGATGTTTGAGCTACTGTCATTGTAAGGATAATTTTGGCAATATGAATCAAATCTGGATCAAATTCTATGTTTCATGACTTGTAAATCCACATTTGAATAACACTTCTCTACATCCAGTGACCATTTGAATAACGATGCTGCATTTAACGTTTAGTGAACACATGACATCATACCGTCATCATCCATCACTATCGACATGGGGATAGGGGTGAGGTCTGATTTATCAGTCTTCATAAAACCTTTGTTTTCGTGAAGCCATTTTTTACATTATGTATGTTCTCAAAACAAAATTGTTTTGCCACTCAATGAAATTTATATAAAATCATACTTACGGTCAGTGTCTCAATATATATATGCTGATTTCCAAATACAAATTTTGCAAATGCATTGATTTACTTTACCAATAATTAACTTAAAATATTTAAGCTGAGATACCATAAAGCATTTCAACTTAGACTAAAGATTTCACCTGATATTTTGTGAGCTCATTATTTGTAAATGCAGCCATATACCATTTGTGTTAATGGTAGATTTTTTTTAATGATGACAGATCTTGCTATATGCCATTCACAGAGACAGATCTTGCTATATTCCATTCACAGAGACAGATCTTGCTATATGCCATTCACAGAGACAGATCTTGCTATATGCCATTTACAAAGACAGATCTTGCTATATGCCATTTACAGAGACAGATCTTGCTATATGCCATTTACAGAGACAGATCTTGCTATATGCCATTTACAGAGACAGATCTTGCTATATGCCATTTACAGTGACAGATCTTGCTATATGCCATTCACAAGGACAGTTTGGGTCATATGTCACTCATAGTGACAGATCAGGCTAGTTGCCATTTATATTGACAGATGTGGATTTATGCCAGTCACAATGACATATCTTTGTAGATACTATTCACAATGACATCTATATGTATGCTGATCACAATGGAAGATATATGTGGATTCATGTGACAATGACAGGACAAATATGTACAATGACTGATCTTGTTGCTTGCCACAGCGATGGATCTGGGTAAATGCCATTCACACTAACAGAAATGGAAGTATGCCATTCACAATTATGACATCTGGGTATATGCTATTTTCAATGACAGATCTGTGTTTATGCTATTCATAGTCATGGATCTGGGTATATGCCATTCACAGTGACAGATCTGGATGTATACCATTCATAATGACAGATTTGAGTGGGTGCAATTCATAATGACACGGCAAAACTTCACAACAACAGATCTTGGTGTTTGCCATCAACAGTGATAGATTTGGGTGTATGCCAGTCATAGTGATATATTTAGGTTTATGACATTAACAATGACAGATTTGGGTGTAAGCCATTCACATTGACAGATCTATGTGCATCCAATTCACAATGACATACCAGTGTATGCCATTCACAGCTTTTTGTACATTATGCCTGGACAAATGCTGCATTTTAAGCATTAGTTAGCAAGAATATTATTACAAGCATTATTCAGGTAGCATTTTTTAAAAACAATTCAAATAATTGACATATGATCATTCGAGATTCAAAGATGCATCATTGTTTGTCATGTTACAGTTTTGTATAATTACAAAAATAAGATCATTTTTAGATATTAGAAAATTTTATTCTAAAAGATACCCAGTTAGAATAAAATGTTTATATTGCTTAATGAAAAATTTAATAGCATATTGCTGCTAATAAGGGATAATGTACATTTTGTTACATTCTATACTTTATATGTAATAGAATTTTGTTTTCTGTTTCAGATTGGCTGCCAATTTACTGCGGCTTTTATGTCAAGATATCCACAGTCGAGAGATGGTCAAAGATCACGATGGAATTCCAATTTTACTTAGGTATGAACTGAAAGTGAGAGGGAGAGATGTATAAATCATATATAGCATCTAGCCTATCTTTAAATTAAGTTATGATGGTAATTCAATCATATTTAAAAACTTTTCAATTACAAAATAAATGCATCATATTCTTCAGAATTTGGAACAGTTAATGGAAAGGTAATTTATTGCTGTATTTTATAGAGAATTGGAGGTAAGTCAATTGCTAAGATTTTTCAACATTTTTTATTTTCTTCATGATCTTTTGAACTTGCTCAAATGGAATCATATTTATGTATACCCAGTCTTCATATACACCATCATTGAAGATGCTTGATTCAGTATCATCATTGACAGTGTTAAATAATTTTTAGCAAAAACAATATGTAATGTCAGCTAATTTAATTCTTGTGTACAGTAAACTGTCAAGTTTCTATTGATATGTTGAACATTTTCCAGAGGTTTGTTCAAGCCAATTGCATTGTACTGCAGACAGTCTTGTTTAAAGGATTTATATTATACTGTCTTCCATTATACTGTACAGACAATCTTCCATTATACTGTACAGACAGACTTGTTAAAAGGATTTCCATTATACTGTACAGACAGAATTTTGTTGATGGTGATTGCATTATACTGTACAGACAGTCATCCATTATACTGTACAGACAGTCATCCATTATACTGTACAGACAGAATTTTGTTGATGGCAATTACATTATACTACACAGACAGTCATCCATTATACTGTACAGACAGAATTTTGTTGATGGCAATTACATTATACTACACAGACAGTCATCCATTATACTGTACAGACAGAATTTTGTTGATGCCAGTTACATTATACTACACAGACAGTCATCCATTATACTGTACAGACAGAATTTTGTGGATGGCAATTGCATTATACTGTACAGACAGTCATCCATTATACTGTACAGACAGTCATCCATTTTACTGTACAGACATAATTTTGTTGATGGCAATTACATTATACTACACAGACAGTCATCCATTATACTGTACAGACAGAATTTTGTTGATGGTAATTGCATTATACTGTACAGACAGTCATCCATTATACTGTACAGACAGTCATCCATTATACTGTACAGACAGTCATCCATTATACTGTACAGACAGAATTTTGTTGATGGCAATTACATTATACTGTACAGACAGAATTTTGTTGATGGCAAGTACATTATACTGTACAGACAGAATTTTGTTGATGGCAATTACATTATACTGTACAGACAGAATTTTGTTGATGGCAATTACATTATACTGTACAGACAGAATTTTGTTGATGGCAATTACATTATACTACACAGACAAAACTTTCATTTTAATACCTAATAATCACTGCTACATTGACTAAATTGTCACTAACTCATTTGTAAAAAAGAATACCAATAAACGTTGACTATTTCATTGATGTGATATATGTAGTGTTTTTTTTCTTCTTGTCAGTCAGCTTCACAGTGATAATGTGAATTTGCTCTGGCATATAGTATGGTGCCTGGTTCAGTTGTGTGAAGACCCAGATATCAGCAAAGATATAAGACAGACTGGTGGCATTCCTCTTCTACTGGCTTTACTTCAGTGAGTAATTAAAGATCTGGAACAGTCAAGTAAAATAACAGTTATCTGTATGCACTTGAAATTTTTGCACTTGTAAGTAACTATTCACTAATTTTGTCTATGTCTTAAGGTATATAATATTTTGTTGTCTGAGTGTATGTTCATAGATTATTAAATCTGTAAACAGCATATCAAAATTCAGCTATTCATGCTTCAGGATGAAACAAGGGAAGTAACTCTTAGAAGTGACAGTTCAGAAAATTTTGTTTGCTGATTGTGTAAGTTTTAATGTCACTTTAAATATGTTATTGTGTAGACCAAAGTTTGTAGTAGCACTTGGAAGAAAGTTGATTATTGACAGTACCGGGCACAGTATTTGTAGGTATAATGACACTTTAACACTTGATTACATGTATCAAAGTTTACAGTATCACTTTGAACAGGGGTACATTATGGACAGTGCCAGGCACAAAATTGTAGCTGTTTTTGCAGAGAAAAATAGATGGTAGTGTGCTTCTTCAGTTTCCATTTGGATTTTATGGATGTTATTAATTAGAAAACTTGGTCATAAGACCTGCTTGGTAATTATAGGTTTATTTTACCAAGATCTGTGAAGAGTTTGTCAGTTGTGAGTAAGAGACTGTGTATTAATTATGCCATTATCTTTAAAATAATTTGCCCCAGATTATATATAGTAAACCAGGTAAAATCGACAGGATACCGGGTCTGAGAGATAGTTTATTTGGGTTTTGTAAAACTGCTTGGTGTAATAATGGTCAGTGGTAAAAGAAAACAAAGGAAGCTTGTGAAATCCTAATCAAACAAACAAACAATTTTTCAGTCATATTGCAATGATGTCTGCAGTGAGGCAGTTTATAGTGATGTCTAACACTGGAGCATAATGCCTCAGACATGTAGCATGATGTCCCACACAGTCACGTTATCCTGACACCAGGCCGACTAGTCCTAACACTAACCTCTTAATGCTGAGCACCAAGCGAGGCAGCTGTTAGTACCATTTTTGTAAGTCTTTGGTATGACTTGGCCGGGGATCTAACCCACAACCTCTCACTTCTGCAGTGGATGCTCTAACCAGCAGTCACATTCATATGTAAACTTTTAGTTAATAAGTGACATTAGAACTTTGTCCAGGTGAACAAAAGAAACTCACATTGGTAATTTTTTTAAAGACACATGGATGATTTTATTTATCAGATGGATTAAAATTTGCAGGATACAATATTCTTATATGGAACATATGTTTAAGATGATACAGTAATCTTGAATAGAACATATGTTTGGGAGGGAAAAACATCTAGACGTATTTTATGTTTTTTATGAATAGTGCAATTAACTAAATCTGTTGATAATAATAATAATAATAATAATAATAATAATAATAATGATAATGATAATGATAATAATAATAATGATAATAATAATAATAATAATAATAATAATAATAATAATAATAATAATAATAATACTTGTACTGCTACTGCTTCTACTACTGTTAGCAATAATTTATAAAACCATGTCTGCATCAGAGGTCATTAGTCTATGAAGGATAGTTTGAGAATTTCCTATGGTTGGCAACTGTTCATAAACATGACTGTTTATCCAAAGATATTTTCTTTGCATTTTTACATCTGTTTTTTTATACATATTTTGTAGTGATGACCGGGCATTTGTAACAGAAAGAAACGAGGCTAGTGAACGTGCATCTAATGCTGGCAATAGAACATCTCCAAATGTTGTGGATGATGTAAGTTTCAACAAATTTCTTGCAAAGAAATTTTTATTATTTGAAAATGACTACTATGTTTTGAACTATATGTTTAGGCAATTGTGGACCTTCAAGTTTTCGTTTAAGTTCCTGTCATACTCATGATATTTTCACTTTGTACTTCATCATTCCTGGGTTTGATCTCCTCTTTCTAGCTTTAATTGGCTGCCAAATTAAAGGTTATGTCCCCGTTTTAAAGGGGCAGACTTCACCAAGGTTAAGTTTAAACTTGGCATTTGTTTATTAAAAAAGGTTTTCCTTTCCAGGACTTTATTGGCTGTTTGATTTAAAGTAATATCTGAAACAGTATTTGACAAGTGAATTACACTTCAGTTTTTACCTGCATTTTACGGCTACCATATATATTTGCTCGTAAGTCGGGTCTAAATGCAAAAGTACAGACCCAAACATACCATCACGTAATATGCCAACATAACTAAGTCTATTTAATCAGCTGAACAAGCAACATATACCTTGATATTGCAGTACATTATACAATGGCAGATCAGGGTCTTTGTTGTTTGCAATTGGACTCAAGTATATATACAACATGAGATCAGCAAACTGGTGTTAGATTTTCACAGCTTGTTTGAAATGTAGATAGCTCCACTTGTTTTAAATAATTGTCAAACATGTCGTAATTCCCTTTTGGTTTTGAATCTTGTCCTTTAAGGCCAGTGGCTTCCATGGGATTTTCTGATTTCCTATACCTCAAGGACCTCCTGATGCTAACCATACAAACTGTAATAAAATGATAGAACTTGTTATTGTATAAGTGACTTTAAAAATAATAGAACTTACATAATTAAGGTTAAAATAGATACTGTATATATGGTACATATAATCAACATGAAATATATGAACCTATTATAACTAACATGAAATAGAACAGTTCATTATTATTAACATTCAATATCTCAGCCTGGAATAATCAACATGAAATAGATATCAACCTATTAAGATCTACATGAAATATCAGTCAACTATAATTAGCTTGAAATAGACAATATATAACTTGTATAATCAATATGAAATATATAATATACATCTTGTAAAATCAACATGAAATGGACACTGTACAATTGGTTTTACAATTGACATGAAATAGATACTGTACATTTGTATAATCAACATGACATGAGTAGATACTGTACAACTTGTTTTTTAATCAACTATAAATCAATACTTTATAGCTTGTATAATCAGCATGAAATAAATACTGTACAGCTATATAATCGACATGAAATGAATACTGTACAGCTATATAATCAACATAAAATACTGTACATATATATAATCGATATGAAATAGATACTGTACAGCTTCTTGTAGAATAAACATGAAAAAATACCATACATCCTGTTGTATAATCAGTTTGAAATAGATAATATAAAATCAACAGTATATATTATAATTATCATGAAATAGATACCATACAACTTGTATAATTGGTATGAAATAGATAATGTATAATCAACCATCTGTTATGATTATCATGAAATAGACAATGTATAACTTGTATAATCAATACTAAATATGAATAAATATTATACATCTTGTTATAAAAGCAACATGAAATACTGTACAACTTATATAATCAACATGAAATAGATACTGTACAACTTGTATAATCAACATGAAATAGATACTGTACAACTTGTATAATCAACATGAAATAGATCCTGTACAACTTGTATAATCAACTGAAATAGATACTGTACAACTTGTATAATCAACTGAAATAGATACTGTACAACTCGTATAATCAACTGAAATAGATACTGTACAACTTGTATAATCAACATGAAATATATACTATTCAAACAGATATACTTTGTACAGTCAACATTAAATATATACAACCTGTTATGTAATCAACATGAAATAAATCAAACTTGTTGTACAAACAACATAAGAAAAATATAAATATGCAATGTTTAAGTTAAAGGTATGTGTTAACGATGTGATTGTATAAGAACCTTATTTTATAGCCACAGAGACTTGTAAATTTCAAAATATACTTGTCTTTCTATGTTTTTGTTACCCCCCAAAGAACTTGGCTGACAATCTACCTGGCTTATTTCAGTAAATAAGTTTAAACTGTGATGAGACATGGGGAACATTTAGTTTCCTAATGGAAACTTAAAAGAACTTTGCCTGGCAGTTACAGATGCCAGTACGACTACCAAAATTATGAAATTTACTAGACAAGCGGCAAATTTACCTTTGACTAGTGGACTACTGATAATTTTGACACCTGTCATGATGTATAGTTTAATTGATTGATTAATTAGGTATCATAGTATTTTTTAACTGTAATTTTGTTTTTGCATCAACTTTAACTGTTTGATTGCTGTGAAATAAGTAGTAGATATTTTCTTATCCTGGATTAATACTGAATATATTTCTTTGTGTGGTACAAAAAACTCTTAATATTTTAATGTGTGACAAATCCATGAGTACCACAAGATGAAATATGTCTAGTATTAACAAGGTAAAATATTTTTTGTTTGTTTTGTATTATGCATCAGACTTGATTGTGAATTAAATCTTACATGTTAAACTCTTTCTTCAAAACACCCACCACCTTTCCAATTTTGTGAGTTCACCTCAATTTCAGTCAAATTCATAGTTGATCATAAAATATATTGATGATTTAAGAGAATGGTGTGTCGGAGATGACCCAATTTGTTTTAATAAAAATATTTATATATTTTCTTTAAAATATTATCTCTGTACTGACCACTCAACCAAAATGAATTGGAGGCAGCAGCACCTTTTTTTAACATTATTCTCAAGGTAGTATGTGACACATGGCTCCATAAAGAAGTGAATCGAATCAATTTATGTAGCTTTGGCAAAATATAATTTTCTATATATGAAAGCAGTTTACATTTATTTGCTCTGGCTCACAAAATGCTCTTTTTTTTGCAGCAGGTATAACATTTATAAACACGCAATCATTTGACAGACGATGTGATGACAATTCTTGTGTTTTCGCATGTGAAATATAGGATATGTATTCACTTAAAAATAACAAAATGAATGAACATAAGAAAAATGTTTCAAATTTTGTTTTTATATTTCACACTATAGTATATAAGAAATGCAGCATCAGATAATATTGCAGAAGAATCTGATATTTCAAGTTTCTTTTGCATGCCAAAGCATACAAAGTTTTGGGCATTACTTGTTAATGAGATTTAATTTTTCAAATTATTTATAAAATTTTATTTAAAAAAAAAAAATAGCATAAGAAAAAATAACTCACTGGTCATATGTATTCCTGCAGAGTGTTTTGGACTTGTCACCCACCAGTAAAGAGCCTCATAAAAAGGTAATTGTTTGCACTGCTGAATTGCTTGCTCAGTGTGTAGAGATGACAATCATACTTCACAATCATTCTTCATTATCTAGGAGGATGCATATGGGAATGGTCAAATTACCATAAAAATACAAATATATAAACTTTAGGATTCTATGAAACTTTCCATACAGGTTAATGGCAAAAGGATGTATGTTTCAAGAAAATAATAACATTAGACTGTAGATTTACCTTATCTGATAAAGATGAATTCACCATTTTCTCATGCAATAATGTTGTTTGTAATATTAAGTGTTAGACATTTTTATTCAGACATATTCATTTCATTCAAGCACTGATGTTTTATGGTTGACTGTGTATTAAAACTGCTTTGTGTTGGGGAAAATCACTAACTCATGGTTTATTAGCTTGTACATACCAGCTATTTTTTTGTATTTTCTCATGATTTATACAGTTAGTATTTTTCAAAATATCCACTCCATATGGCAGAGTATATTCTTATGTTGTCCATCTGTCTGTTCCGTATTTTGTTTGTGAACAACAGTTAAGTTCTCCACCATTGACCATTACCAGACTTTGTAAATAGCTTGAGTTTAGTTCAAGGGGAAAATCTTTTGATTTTAAACTCAAAAGATCAAAGGTTAAGATCACAGGGACTAACAGGGGGAATTTCAAAGCTCTTTCTTAACTTCTGTACTTGGAACACTGATTAAACTTCATTAATGGATGATATTTAATATAGACACATATAGATATTAAGGTCAAATGCTCAAACTTCAAGCAGTGATTATAAAAAGAAAAATGGTGTCTGAATTATATCTTTTTCTCTATCACATATTTTGACTAGATTTTGTGGATGACTTGAATTTGTGACAAGGAAGACACTTGGACATTTGGAGATTAAGGTCACAGGGATAGAAGGAAGGAAAAATATTTTCACAAAATATCCAAAAATGAAAACCGTTTTCACAGAATAACTTTAGGCCTGTGCTCCACACCATGATCAAAGTTTGTGAAGGGCTTGGATTACGAGTATTTGCTAACATTGTAGATGAATTGAATTTGAAACAACAAAACTACATACTGTTTTGGGATTTGAAAAGTCAGAAGTAAATGTCAGATTACTACAAGAATATAAATAGTTTGCACAGAATAACTTCAGGCCTGTGCTACATGCCGTCATCAATGTTTGTGAAGTGCTTGGATTGGGGACAGGAAAGGCATTTGTATATTTGTTGGGATGAATAGGATAGAGGTCAAGGTTACTGCTGGTGGCCTCGTGGTTAGAGCATCCACCTTGGATGTGTGAGGTCATGGGTCGAACTTTTGCCAAGTCGTACCAAAGACTTGTAAAAATGGTTCTAACTGATGCCTCACTAGGTGTTCAGCATTAAGAGCTTAGTGTTGGACTGGTCAGCTTGAGGTCAGGATGTGACTGGGTGGAAAATCATGCTACATGTTTGTGGCATGATGCCTCAGTGCTAGACATCACTATAAACTGCCACTCTGCAGACATCATAGAGATATGACTGAAATATTATTAAAGCTACGTAAAATATACAAGTATCTCTCGCTCTCTCTCTCTCACACACACACACATGCATATATGCACACATACCCCAAGGTCACATAGACTTAATAACAATGGTATGCTTGTTATTTTTAGCTACATTTTCAGACTTTTGAACTAACATTATTCACTTTTGAATTGGGTTTTAGAGTAGCTTTTCAGCATGTGTTAGTCTAGTATCTAAAACATTATTAGATTTTATTTGTTTTACAAATTTTTCTCTTTTTCCTTATAAAAACTAACTGCCACTTCTTCAGCACAATACCAGATTGCTGAAACTGTCAATAATGGAGTGTAAACCAATGTTGGTGTGAATCTGCAGTATCTTACTATTTAAAAATTGCAACAACAGATGGTACAAAAGTACAGCTAATGATGGCATTTCAACCTATGATAAGACTGCTCTGGTGGCCTAATGGTTAGAGCATCTGCCGCGGAAGTGGGAGATCATTGGTTAGATCCCCGACTGAGTAATACCAAAGACTTACAAAAATGGTACTAACAGCTGTTTCGCTTGGTGCTCAGCATTAAGAGGTTAGTGTTAGGACTGGACGGCCTGTGTCAGGATAATGTGATCGAGGGGGACATCAAACTACATGTCTGCAGCATGATGCCCCAGTGGTAGACATCACTATAAACTGCCTTACTGCAGACATCATAGTGATATGACTTAAAAATTGTGAAAGCTACGTTAAAAATCCTAATCACACACACACACACACACACACACACACACACACACTACCTATAGTAAACATTGTATTCTTTTCCCATAGTCAACATTTTTATTTGCTTGATACTTTCAGCTGCTGGCAGCATCGGTTTACCATGTGTCATTGACAGTTTATGTGATTTCTTATGCCTGATGTGTTCAGGTTTTCTTATGAAATTCATAGAATAAGTATATTTTAGGTCAGTCATGCTTATGGTTCTGTTTGAATCGAGAAATTTTACATATAATGGTGAAGAAAAGAGGTTGGAAATGAAATTTTCTTTAGAAAAATGTAAATGATAAATCTGCATGATTTATAAACATTTTATTATAGGATAGAGGTTGTTTTTTTTATTGAATCATGGCCCATTTCTTTCTTCTGAGAACCCTTGAAAATTCTATCTCAGGTTAAAACTGGGCCCGTTTTTTTTCCCCCAGAGAACCCTTGAAAACAATGTTTCAGAGTTTATTCAAGAACTGAAAATTTTGAGGGGAAATCCCTTCCTCCATTTTAAAAGGATGAGAAATTTTCTGAATATTGAAGAGATTTAATGAAGAAATACTAGTGTGGTTTAAAGTATGATGCATGAGGTTTTACATTCAGTTGAATTTTTAATGTGATTTTTGAAACATTGGTGTGAGCTCTACACAATTGCATGGCCTTGTTAGGTCCTGCTGTTATATAATCACCAATCCAGTTTGAACAGTCATGCACAGGAATATGTTTCATAGCTTTCCCATCAGATCAATAAAAATGTGAATTACATTTCTTAAAAATATATTTTATCGTACATGTACCCCTGCATGATAGTGGTCAGAATTTATAGTATTAAATTTGTTTGAGTGCCTGTTCCCTTCTGTCTATTTGGCACACCTTGAACAGAAAAATTTGCATTTAGGCTCTGGGATGATGCATCCATTCATTGAACAAATTTACGTAGATACTAGACTGTTTAGTTTATGTTAATATTGTTATTTTTTTCCCCCATGTTTCTTTTCCTGGATACAATTTTCATGTCAAACTTTATTAGACCAATAGTTGGAATTTGGGGACCTGTGAATGTAGGCTCAAACTGATTCTGCAATAGTTGGCTGATGGGGACCTGGGAATGTAGGATCATACTGATCCTACAATAGTTGGCTTATGGGGACTTGGGAATGTAGGTGCATACTGATTCTGCAATAGTTGGCTGATGGGGACCTGGGAATGTAGGATCAGTGATCCTACAATAGTTGGCTTATGGGGACCTGGGAATGTTGGTACATACTAATCCTACAATAGTTGGCTTATGGGAACTGGGAATGTAGGGTCATACTGATCCTACAATAGTTGGCTTATGGGGACCTGGGAATGTAGGTTCATATGAGCATGCAATAGTTGGCTTATGGGGACCTGGAAATGTAGGCTCATACTGATCCTAGACCATTGAGTCAAAAATAAAAATGTTAGACCCAGAATTAGAAACTGTTGCATTTGGCTTTTACACATAAAATGCTAATTATTCAAAGTATTTCATAAACCATGGTTGTAGTTTGCTTGTGCCATGTAACAATATTCTACTCTTTCATTTAAAACATTTTTGATTTTTGTTTGAAAGTACAGGCAGTAATAATGATAGTTGATGATGCTTTTTGCTGGTTCAGTGTAATAAAAAATGAATGTACTGCTAGTAGACATAAAAATCAGTTAATGATTTAGCTTGATGCTAATGCAGAAGTTTTAACCGATGCAACAGCATTTAATCTGTACATAGAAAGAATAAGTTTAAATTATAATTTTCATTGTTTTCAGGCTGAAGAGCTTATGGAGCAACACTATTCTTTGAAGTCAGGTATGTTTGATCTACTTGTAATGGTTAATCAGTCTTAAAGACTCAGAACAGCACTATTCTTTGAAGTCAGGTATGTTTGATCTAATTGTAACAGTTAATCAGTCTTAAAGACATGAATAAATAAATACATTTGTGTTTTATTCCTCACACCTTAGTTAGGGATTTGAAAAAGTATATATAAGAAATTTTTTCTCCACTTAAACATCGATTATTGTTTTGATATAATGAAACATATTTTAGAAACTTACATTTTTATAGTCAAAGGTTAAAAAACTAGCTGCACATTGTTGAGGTCATTTTTTTTACTACATACTTGGTGATCTTGGGTTATATTGTTTGGATATAGTTCAGTGCATTTTATTTCAGCCTGCTGTGCAGCGCTGACAGAACTGGTTCTTAATGACACAAATGCCCAGCAGATTGCTCAGGCCAATGGAATCTATGTCTTAGGACAGCTTATTCTTCCCCCATGTCAGCCATGCTCCAGCAAAGAGAGGAAAGCTGCAGAGAAACTTCAGGTATGTGGAAATAATTTTCTCTTAATTTTTTACTACAACACTAAAGACTTTGATTGGTGGGCAGAAAGAAAGATAGGATTTTTGAAAACTTTAGGAGAGAGAGAGAGAGAGAGAGAGAGACAGAGAGAGAGACAGAGAGACAGAGAGAGAGAGAGAGAGACAGACAGACAGAGAGACAGAGAGAGAGAGAGAGAACACAGTTTTTATGAATTCAGTTATTGGTTTCCCATTTTTTAGTTTTCTTTCCTTATTTAGAGGGTGAACATGGGCTTTTTCAGTCAACATAGTTGCTCTTAATTCTCTATATTTGCCTGAATATATGGAAAAATTCTGTTTACTTCATCTTCCGTAGATTTTTTACCATTTTCTCAACCTACTTCGTTTCAATACCATGCATAAATAATTAAAATGTCAAACATCAAATATTGTGTCAGTTTTCCTTTCAGAGAGAAGGCTGAAAGGTAGAAAATAAAGTTTTAAGCTCTGTGGTTAGTTAGGTGATATTTGATTATCATAAATGCCTGAAAATTATTTTGTTTGTTTGTGAAATTCTTGCAAAAAATCTTCATGCTATTATCAGTCCTTCAAAAAAATGAGTTATGATTTCACAAACTTATGATGGCCATTATGAATAAAATTATCACTTTTATCCAATGCTTCATTGTATAAAATGTATGAATACATAACTTCTGCTATGAAAATAGTTCCCAATATTTAATTGGAGTCTGTGTTTGACGTTTGCTGTTTTATATAGTAATTGTGTTATACAACAACATTGGTAAATCAAAACAGGAAAAAATTAATTTCCCCCCCCCCTCAATTTGGTAGTATTGCATAACTGATTTAATCATCTGAGATCAAAAAGCAACAAAGAAAACAGATTTTAAAAGTAAACATGTTTAATGTTTCTAATTTTTAACTGTCTGTTCTCACTTCTCCCAATGTTTGCCAATTATGACTTGCTGGAAGGAGAAGTAATTTTTTTTCTCAGATATTTCATTCCAGCATGCATGAATCTTTAAATTAGGGCTTTTCAATTTAAATATAGGTACACAGTACCCAAGGAATGCAATTTTTAAAAAGTATATGCCAGGGTAATTTGATTCACAGAGTTCATATTAAAATGAAAAGAAAATTCTAAATTGCATATATGGGTGATTACCCCACTTTAAAAAGTGCCTTCCCTGGGTCCCATGTATGTTTTAATGGAACAGCCCTTATCTTGCTATTCCTTTTATACAATAATTTTATTCAACTTTTGTGTTTGTATTTTTCAGAGGAATGCATTTCGAGCACTCAGATTTCTCTTCAGCATGGAACGAAACCGCCGCCTATTCAAACGTCTCTTTCCAGCCGATCTGTATGTGATGTTTATTGATATCGGCCATTATAACAAAGAGCTGAGAGCATATAAACCTCTTGTCCAGAAAATAAATGGTCTACCAGTAAGTTGTATGTATGTCAAAGTGTGCTTATTAAACCTGTACAAAATGAAACACAATTATAACACTTGCCATTTGTGAGAAAATAAATCATTTTCCGATTGCTTTCATGCAGGTAAAAGTTGTTATAACATCATTAAAATTTTCTTGCCACGCTGGTAAGTGACTACTATATACCATAACCTCATGGTAGTGGCAAATTCTAAATTTTCTATGTGCAATTGCTTTGACTGGACAATCCAACCTAAATGTCCAAATGTGAAAAATGGGGTGAAATATTTGGAGGAAGCCCAGATTAGAAAATGAACTGCTATTTGTTATAAGCCAAATTTTTTTGTCCAAAATGTCGAATCTCTGAGCTGAACTTTGATGAGAAACTATTAAACAGTGGCATATAGCTTGAAATATTGGTTGCAGATATTACATAGGATGCAGAAGAAATGGAAATTGTCATCCCTTGTATTATATTTTAAAAAAACAATACTAACCCCTGTATCAATACAAGTTTGGGGAGTGGTTTATCAAATTACAAGAAGAAAAGTTGATTTTACAGAAAATTCAGTCCTTGTTTATGCAACAATACAGTATATAATTTTGAAGATCTTTTGTCAAAATTTATATCAACCTTTTGTAAATGTTTTTTTTAAAAGAAATGAATGAAATTGTCTTAAGGAGGTTTGCTTGTTTGAAAAATATTGGATTATTTTCAGGAAACATATATATATATATATATATATATATATATATATATATATATATATATATATATATATATATATATATATATATATATATATATATATATATATATATATATATATATAAAGCATGGTAGTAAAGTTAGAAATTTTATTATGCACATTGACTTCCATGCCAAATTTTAGAAATATAGTCAAATTTGTTTCATGTGATACATTTTTTGACTTTATACATGATCATCAGTTTTGACTTAGATGTTTTGTAGAGTCTTGAAAGAGAAACATCTTTAGATTTTCTAAATTCTAAAATGTATTTTATTTCCATTCAGTAATGGTCATATGTGAACCTTGAAAAAGTAATTTCATACTGGAAATGACCTGAAAATTTATCTTGAAAAGCATGGGAACCATGAATACAGGGAATTTCAATTGAAGGATTAGGTGAAGAATTGCATAAAATGAATGTTTTCGTTGCAGGCAAACTGACACTTTATACTTATATTTTCTAAAATCAGAACTATATTTGAAGATTTTTATTTCCCTTTGCCTTTGCTTTTTTATGCAAAATTAAGAAGTTTGTCTTGCTGATAAAAAGTGGTATAAGAACAATATAATACAGTTTGTTTTTTCAGTGGTAGAGAGAGTTCATACAGGATGAGTCACCTCACCCCTCGTCACAAGCCACCTTGCCAGACTAAAAAACTGTACATTATTTTATCGCCCTGTTGATAGTTTAGCTTTGTCTTATAATGTCACCTTTCCATTGCATAAGTGTGGCCTTATAAAAGTGGAACCAAAGTATATTCAAATAGTAAAGGTGTATACGCATCTGTCATTTTGAATGTCTCAGAATCAGAATTTTACAAAGATTGGAATAGCAATACTGATCCTTCCGATTTAGAATTTACACTAATCTCCTTACTGCAGCGTTTGAAAATCAATAAAACGTTTCATAGAATAGAAACCTATACGAAACAATGTCTGAGTTATTTCATATTTAAAGTGGTGATATTAGCATTTCAGATATTTCTGTATTGTAGAAGAAAGTAGATAACAGATTTTTTTTATAAAAATCACTTAGAAATATTTCCATAAATTAAAACAGAGCTAAGATAAAATAAATTACCAAAATTAATATTGAACCCATTTATCACAAATGTGTTTCAATTGCACATGCAGCATGAAACTTATATTCCTGACACTAATGATGTGGGAGAAAAATGTTGAAATATAGAGGCTTTCAAATGGATAATGATTTAATATTGAATTTGTGAGCCTTGTTGAGCAAAATCTGGAAAAGATTCAGAAAGTTTCATAAATTTGGTATGAAATTATTTCCCATTTCAGATTCTGTTTCTCACATTATTTTAAAGGAAATAGTTTAAAATGATAGAAGGGGAAATAATATCATTTATACTGGCTTATATGCGGCACCTTTCAGTTGATGTACATAAAAGAATAGTCCTAGATTTGAGTTGAATTAATACTGAGCAGTTGTACCACCATTCACATTTAAAAGTAGATCTGTTCGCAAATTATTATTCAAGGAGCATCTGTCCTTCCAAATCAGTACAACTCTTGTCGTAAACGGGATTTTTCAACACTGGGTCTTCAATGGAAATTTTTGTGTGTTGACACGTAGCTCATGTGAGTTAGGTTAGATGTGCATCAATTTAATACAGAAAATTTACAGTGTTTCCAACTTAAACAATAAACATGTCATTTCCATTATTAATGCAGTATTGTATGTGACATCAAAAGTAACATTCCATTTCTTCATTATTTATGTGAAGGAATGATGATTACTTGATGCAGAATTTGTACTAAATCTTGACTTAAGAGCTTGCTGCATAGTCTAATTCTAGATCTACTGTATTTGTGACCAAATATTTGCATTATTTGATTTGGAAAATTGCTGTGATTGGATAACTTCTGTTATTGGGATACAAATATGTGTTGGTATTCTTTTTGATACAGATGTGAATGTAATTATTCATATAATTATTATAATTATAATTATTCATATATACATTCCAACCACATTTGTTTATTGGTGGGGTGCTGCTGACAGTTTTGGACCACCCATCCATTGACCAGTACCCTTAATTTTATTTGTCGATAGCCCCTGTGAAGTCCTCACATGTGGAGTAAATTGACCATATTCTGATAGACATAACCTTTTTACCCAATGTCCCATGGGTAATCAGTTCACCAGAATGATTATAGTAACAGTAAAAGAAATGTTGGAAGGCATGGTAAGGAAAATTTTCATGATTATTGCCAGTCAAAAAAAATAGAACACTACGCAAGAATTTTAAGTTTTTATTTGGACCAATCTGATTCACATAAAGTGTTAACATATCCAATATATTAAACTGCACACACCATATGTGAATCATATCAACTGTGTGATAAAAAGTATAAATGTGAATTCAGTCCATATTTTGTCTCATGACCAATTATGTGACAGTGTTCGATGCTACCTTAATGCCATTTGATCCTTCTCTTTTCAGGCTGATGCAATCAAGGAGATAAGAGAAACACTTGTTGAGACAAACCAAGACAGGACTCCCACTCGATACATCACTAATTATGCTGTATTTGAACACCTGGGATCAGGGGCTTTTGGCAGTGTGTATAAAGTCAAGAAAAGAAATGCTGGTCAGTCCTTCCAGGCTCTGAAAGAGGTAATTAACTTTAGGATTCATAGCATTTATTGGCAACACATTTTGACAATTATGAGATTATGGCAAAGAAATCACTTTTTAATGTCGACAAAACTTGCCTACTAAAGACATTTTTAACATTTTTGGCACATTTTTGACATTTCAAAGATCTTCATTATGACCAAAATGTCAGTCAATTAACATTTGAGGAATTCAGATTTCAGATTCAGTTTTACAGAACAATTAAAAAAATGATTAATAAAATATTATATACTCATTTCCAACAAAACATACATGAAGTTGACTCAAAAATTTTGTTTATCTTCTTAATTCTAGTACATTATGATTTTTGATGATGATGATAATAATAATAATAATAATAATAATAATAATAATAATAACGATGATGATGATGATGATGATGATGATGATGATGATGATGATGAAATACTTTTTTTGATGCGGTTATCTTACACTAAACCACCCTGATCCCCACAAAGATGAACAAACCATTGTAAATACAATTAACCCCTGGCCTTCCAGCAAAAAGTAAAGCATGCATAAATACATTTAGTATAAAAGAAGAAAGTGCATAGGAAATGCACTAACAGAATATATTGGAGCACATGTATTTAAATATTTACGACAAAAACTGCTTTTCAAGATAGTAGTCATATGTATTTGTTTTTAACACATTTAGATGCGTTTTTTTTATTATTTGCTTTTGGGAGTTTTACTTTACCAGGTTTTTGGTCATGTTGATAGCTCACATAAGGTTAGTCACTGCAGCCTACTTGAACTCGGCATAATGCATTGTCATCACATAGGCAAAACTTTATTTAGGTCAATTTATTGTGGGTAAGAAAGGCTATTGATCTGTTCTTTCTTCCATCCATCCCACTTTTTTTTCACACAAAAACACCTTAACTTATAATTGGATTTTAACCAAATTTAGTATGTGGCTAGATTCTGATGACATCAGTTGTTGGCATTCTGAAGTCATTGTTTAGCAGAGTTATAGCCCCTTTTTGCCAGACCCACCCACTTTAGTTTCTTGAAATTTGAACAAAATTTGCAATGTATCTAGCTTTTCATGAGAACTTGGCTCATTATTCGGCATATTTATCAGAGTTATGACCTGTGATTGTCTGACACACCCACTTTAGTTTCTGTACAGTAACTTCCTTAAATTATTATTATACTTCAGCCAATTTTATAACCAGATTGAAATTGATGAAGTCAGCACAAAGCTGGGGACATCAGTTCTGAAATTTTATTGTTGATAATGCATTTGATTTCATGTAAATGTCTGAGAACCTGTTTATCATTTATAATTGTGTATTATTTCAGATTAACATTTTAAATCCGGCTTTTGGTAAAACATTATCTGAACGAGACCAGAGTATTGGAGACATGATAAATGAGCTTCAAATAATGAGGGAACAACTGAGGCATCCCAACGTTGTCCGATACTACAAAACATTTAGGGAAGGTGAGTTGACATGTTAAACATGTTTGAATAGTAAAGATGTTCCCGTTTCATTTTTTGCAAAGCTATAAAATTATGACAAATTAAAATAGAGGAATTAGTGGTATTATGGCTTAAATTATTCTTTATTGAGGATGGTTTGCAACATGGTGACTAGCCTGTATGAAGCAGTATTTAAAAAATAAAATAATTTCATTTCACACCGCATCATGAGTTTTATCCTATCTGTAACTCAATCAATTTTTGGCTCAGCATCATGTGTAGCTAAAAGTACATAATATATAAAAAATATTTATTATGAAATAAATTAGGTACTGTTAGTTACACTTAATGATCTGACTGGAAAGGTTACTGAGTTACAGGTAAGATACAATTTGCGACGCTGTGTAGAATGAAGTGAAAAACAGAATCCGAGGTGCTGATCTGGTCTCATCTTATACTCAGCATTGACATATATAAGGATGAAGGATGCAAAATTTGCCAAATTTGCTGATTCGACTTATACTTCACATAGACTTATTGGCCCACAGATATGGTAAATTGGATTTTGATTTATTTTATTTAGCTTAGATACCATCCTAGTAGTATGATTTTGTATTTAATTTTGATTCTTAGTAATTATTTTGCTCTTAAATTTTTTTGCAACTTAAATACAAGATACTGGTTATGCATATTTATAAATTGAGTCCAGCTGCAATCAGCATGGAACCTTATCAGCAATAGCATAATGCATTGGTTGATGAACCGCTCCAGTGGCCTAGTGGTAAGAGCATCTGCCACAGAAGCGTGAGATCGTGAGTTTGATTCCCGGCCGAGTCATACCAAAGACTTACAAAAATGGTACTAACAGCAGCTTTGCTTGGCGCTCAGCACTAAGAGGTTAGTGTTAGGACTGGTTGGCCTGGTGTCAGGGTCATGTGACTGGGTGGGACATCATGCTATATGTCTGTGGCATGATGCCTTAGTGTTAGACGTCACTATAAACAGTCTCACTGCAGACATTAAAAATCATAAGCACACACATTGGTTGGTCATTTATTCTACTGATTAATACTAATTAACTGTACAGATCCAGATCTACTGGCACATTAAGTGAAGGCAAATATGGGTCTGTGTAATTTGCACTTGGACATGACTTGTAGGTAAGTATATACAATATGCACTGTTTGATTTTGGCACCTTACAGCATTATCAGTAAGACAATTGACATACCCTTACTCATTATGTCATGCACACCTTACAGACATTATGCTTACTATACTTTTTGCAGTTTGTTCCTCCCAAAAGGGGAGACTAAAGCAGGCCAGTATAAGTTCTATATTTAATAATTTAATAAACTTAAATTTATTTGTAGGTGATGATAAACTGTTCATATTGATGGAACTTATAGAGGGTGCACCACTTGGAGAACATTTCAGTTCCTTGAAAGAGAAGAAGGAAAAATTTACTGAGGGAAGAATATGGAATATATTCATTCAGGTAATAATTACTTTATTTTATCAGATTTCTTTTTTTATTAGATCCATCAATGAGGCTTTTGATAGTTGGAAAAACACAAGAGTTTTAATCAGCTAGTGAAAATTTGCTGTTATATATATATATATATATATATATATATATATATATATATATATATATATATATATATATATATATATATATACATAATATCTTTTTTGCAATAGGTATGCAAGCATTGAACCAGAAGCCACAAAGCATTTGTTTCTAGACTAAAAAAAATATCTTAGAACCAAACAATAGGAACTCTGTTTATAAATTTAGCATAACTATTGATTGGCAACCCCTTGTGATCATGTGAGCTTAAGAGATTTTTAAGGTGTTAATAAAGTAGATAATATGAATTTTTGAATTTGTTTAATGATTATATATTTACACTTACTTGATATATCTGTGGTACATATTTGTTGCTTCATAATTAACACCTGTACTTATATTAATAGTCCTTATCTGATCACCTGTCATCATCAACATGAACATTTTCATATTTTATACTGGTCTGGTGATGGTCTGGGCTTCAGCAGTCTGACCTAATCGATTCAATTCTTGTCTGAGGAAACTGGATCATCCAGGTTAAATCCTGAGAAGGTTGACTGTGCCTGTCATTCAATGGTTCTTCTGTTTTGTGGACTTGAATCTTGGAAAACAAGGCATGTAGAGAAATATTGAAAAGATTTCTTCCTGGACAAAAACTAATGTATTGTCTGATAATTCATATATCATAACTATCCTTTACCTCAGATGGTGCTGGCCTTGCGATATCTCCACAAAGAGAAGGGTGTTGTACACAGAGATCTCACACCTAACAACGTTATGCTGGGAGAAAATGATAAAGTGACCATTAGTAAGTAATTTATGCATATTCTAGTTATTTTGTCAACTTTTCCTTTTCTAAAGGTTTACCTCATAAACTGACAAAAGTGACAGAAAGTAGATAAGTTAAAAAAATAGATTATTTGATTGTGGAAACGTACACAAGAAGTATTATCCCAGCAAAAGATTTAACAAATTTTGGTATTAATTTGCCATGACAATTAATGAAGATGTACAAAAGAATTATAGCAGTTGAAATTTGTTTCCCATTGGCACTTGCCAATGTTAACCTATCTACACCTTGGAGATTGATCAGGTATTTTAGTGCTTTAGATCTGTGAATTTAATTGGATGCAGTAGTAAGCTACTAATCAAAATCAAGTTAATCAGATTAGGATATTGTTTCTCCATGATCAAGACAAGGGGTGTACACAACTGGAATGGACTCGTAATTAAGGGATGTTCCACTGCTGGTCAGATATGTGCTTTCCTTCAATACACAACTTGAATGGACTTGTAATTAAGTGATGTTCCACTGCTGGTCAGATATTCCTTCAAATACACATGTAATGGCTTTATGTAGTCTGATTTGTTTATATTAAGCTTACAAAGTATCCTTTTTTAAGTCAGTTGCCTCCACCATTTTTGGTCGATGTACAATACATTGCAGTTAACACACTATTGGTTCATTTGACATTACATACCAAGGGAGGTAACTCATGAAATCCAAGAGATGTTAGGACAAAGCACTGAAACATCTGATCAAATCCACTAAGGCATAGATAGGCTAGCCTATTGGATTCATGGCTAGCAAAGATGTTTGTTTCCAGTTTTCATGTAAATACAATGTTTGTTTAATGATACATATTTCTTCTATGCCTAATTAGGATAGTCTTTTTTTATATAGATGATACTTGTACCATGTCAAATACTGTTTTTAAGTTTTGTTTTGATACTCTTCAGTCAGCATAATTGCATGATCCGAGTATAATGGATTTTCACTAATGAAGAATAGTATTATGCTGAATTATCATATGTACAGTAATACAAAACTTTATTTGAACTCATTGTTTCTTAATTTTAGCTGATTTTGGTCTTGCCAAGGTGAAACAGGCCGATACTAGCAAGATGCTATCTGTTTGTGGAACCATACTTTATTCCTGGTAAGTATTTACTTATACAGTCTGTCTTTTGTCAGAAATCACATCTATTACCCTAAGATAGTAAACAAATTGGAACTATTATCAATAATTTCAGAACAGTCATATTTGTCTGCCATGATCGACAAATGAGTTCAAATGACTGTCAGCTAATTTACTATGTCAGATATTTGAGATAAGGTTCCCATAAGCGTCCCATGTAATTATTTACCGTTATTTCTTCCCATATGTTTAAAACATACCATAGTCACAAAGTACAAGACAGTTCAGGTATAAAGAGTTTTGTATGCATATTGAGGTAGACAAATTCATTTTTGTAAGCATATTTGTATGCATATTGAGGTAGACTAATTCAATTTTGTAAGCATATTTGTATGCATATTGAGGTAGACAAATTTGGTTTGTAAGCATATTTGTATGCATATTGAGGTAGACAAATTTGGTTTGTAAGCATATTTGTATGCATATTGAGGTAGACAAATTTGGTTTGTAAGCATATTTGTATGCATATTGAGGTAGACTAATTCAATTTTGTAAGCATGTTTGTATGCACATGTAGATAACTTGATTAGATTTTCAAACCACTATGACAGTTTTTATATGCTTATTCTACATTATTGAATGTTTAGGAAATTGACAGTATCAATTTTACAACAGGAGCATTCTTGTTTTGCAAAGACAAATCCAGGTGTGTTAAAGTCTTTTAAAGTTAGATACAATTAGGATACACAGTACTGCTCCAGTAGCCTAGTGGTTAGAGCGTCTGCCACAGAAGAGGGAGGTCGTGGGTTCTATCCCCAGCCGAGTCATACCAAAGACTTCAAAAATGGTACTAACAAATGCCTTGCTTGGTGCTCAGTATTAAGAGGTTAGTGTTAAGACTGGTCAGCCTGGTGTCAGGATAATGTGACTGGGTGGGACATCATGCTACATGTCTGTGGCATGATACCCCAGTGCTAGACATCACTATAAACTGTTTCACTGTAGACATCGTAGTGATATGACTAAAAAATTGTTAAAGCTACGTTAAAAATCCTAATCAAACAAACAAAGAAAGGATACACAGTAAACAACATTTTTCATGGGGTCTACATTCACACAAAGGGGTAATTTCTGGTTCTATAAATTTAGGATTCTTGTTTTCATAATTTGTGTTTTACTTCATCATTTCATTCTTTAGTCATTTCTAATGCAGGTGGTTAGTAATTACTTGAAACAATTTGCAACAGATTGAAATAATTGAAGTTTGGAAGTTAAGAAACAGTTCACTAATATGAATAGCTGAGGTGGCACTGATCACAAATCTGTGTGTGTGACTGTGTCGAGTTTTAAATTTTAAGTTTTAAAAGGTAAGTTGGTTATTAGATTAGTCCATTGTTATTAGTAATAGTCAAATTTTAATTTTTAAAAGGTAAGTTGGTTTTTAGATTATTCCATTGTTATTAGTAAGAGTTAAATATTAATTTTTAAAAGGTAAGCTGGTTATTAGATTAGTCCATTGTTATTAGTAAGAGTATGCTTAACAAAAACTAATATAGTAATATCCTGATGTATTTTCAGTCCTGAGATGGTTCAGCATTTACCATATGGGGAGAAAGCCGATATATGGGCATTGGGCTGCATAGTTTATCAGATGTGTACACTGGAACCTCCATTCTTTAGTAACAACCTCCTGGCCCTCTCAGAAGCAGTCAGTATATTTTAAATCGCCTAAAAAGCAGAATTAATCAGTTACAATAATATTTATCTTACTTGTCTCAGATATATATCATAAATACTTGATTGTAAATGATGTCCAAATGCAAATTGCACTGATCCAGATCTGCCATCACATAATGTGCCAGCAGATCTGGGTCTGTGCAGTTTGTTAGGAATAATTAGTAGTACAAACAAGAAAGATCCTGATTAAGATTTTTTGTTGTTTGCAGTTTGACTCCACTTATAAGTATATATGGTAATGAGCTTTAACATGTTATGTAGCATGTATGAAATGACTTTGGCACTTCTGGTGATTACTGGAAAGCCCATGCAAAACCACAATCATGGGAGACAAACCACAATCATGGGAGACAAACCACAATCATGGGAGATAACTTTACCCTTTGTACTATTGAAAATTAGGGATCCACTAGATTTAGCATTTTAGAATTTTTTATATATAATAAGTTATATGGTCCAGACGTTTTGTGTTCAAAAGTTCATAGTTTGTTTTTCTTCTGTATCAACTAGCTACTGTCATACATTGGATTTTATGCAATGTATCAATCCTCTTGAATGAATTTTGAAATTCCAATTTTAAGGATGTTTTCTGTGATTTTATTTATCACAAAGTGATTTCTTTTATATTTGATCTTGCACAGATGGTATATTATTCAACATGAATTCTTGCTTTAAATTTGCAGATTTTGTTGTTTTGTGTTCTGAGAAGTGTATTTGATCATTTTCACATTTAATTTTGGAGTTTTCAATTAAAATAAGTTACAGTTGAATGCGAAATATATGTAAATGCTTTGTATTATATTTTTAGTTCAAAAGACTCTTCTAGTGTGTTCATGAGATATTCGACATACAATGAATCTGTTGAAAGAAAATTATTTTTTCTAATTTTGCCAGAAGAAGGCTTTCTAAAGAATTTAAAAACGTATTTCATTGGCTGTTGAAATGATGTGACGTTTTGTGTCATTGTGACAATAAGACAATATGTTGTTTTACTACACTTTGATACTTTCTATGGCTAAAGGCAGTTCCATTAAAACAAACATGGGACCCAGGGAAGGCACTTTTAAAGTAGGATACTCATCCATAGATGCAATTTAGAAACTTATTATCATTTTAATATGAACTCTGTGAATCGAAATACCCTGGAATATATTTTTGTTCCAAAACTGCCTTCCCAGGGTACCATGTAGGTGTTAATGGAAAAGCTTTTATTGAGAGTCACTTGCATCAGTAATGGTGTTAACTTATATTCTTTAAAAAAAATTATATTATTTTGGTTTGAATGATTGCATAAAATATGTCTGTAATAGTTCAGAGATAGGGAGAGATGTCTTTTTAGTTCAACTTCAAAATCTGCAGATTTTTAATAAAGCTTCTTTGGGAATGGAGATCAAGAAATATTTTCCTGTATCCTCATTTGGCAAGGCTTTCATAGAGCAATGCAAAAGTCTGATTGAATGAGACTTGCTTTGCATTTAATTTAAATGATAGATATGGTTGACAGTGATGATGGTAGCACTGATAATCATTATAAGCAATATGAAGATTCCATGTTCATATATTTTAATACTTATAGCACATCACAGCACAGCTGGATGTCCAACATGATATAATGAAAAACGTTTATGATCTTCACTTTGTGGTATCACTCAGAATGCTGTTTAAATGAACAGTAAATTCTTATATGATACAATTCCTTTACAGTTGTTAGTGTGACTGTGTGACTGTACCATAGTTATGTCAACATTTTTATTTTCCAATGATTTCAGATTGTGGAAGCTAAATACAAACCAGTTCCAGAAGGAGACTATTCCAAACGACTGAGGGACATAATAGCGTAGTAAGTTGAAACAGACAGGCACATGTATTTTTATAACATATATACCCACTATTAAGCCATGTATTCATATACCATATTATACACTCACTATTAAGCCATGTATTAATATACCATATACACTCACTATTAAGCCATGTATTCATATACCATATACACTCACTATTAAGCCATGTATTCATATACCATATACACTCACTATTAAGCCATGTATTCATATACCATATATACTCACTATTAAGCCATGTATTTATATACCACGTACACTCACTATTAAGCCATGTATTCATATACCATATACACTCACTATTAACGCATGTAGTAATATACCATATACACTCACTATTAAGCCATGTATTCATATACCATATACACTCACTATTAAGCCATGTATTCATATACCATGTACACTTACTATTAAGCCATGTATTCATATACCATATACACTCACTATTAAGCCATGTATTCATATACCATATATACTCACTATTAAGCCATGTATTCATATACCATGTACACTTACTATTAAGCCATGTATTAATATACCATGTATTAATATACCATATACACTCACCATTAACGCATGTAGTAATATACCATATACACTCACTATTAAGCCATGTATTAATATACCATGTACACTCACTATTAAGCCATGTATTAATATACCATATACACTCACTATTAAGCCATGTATTAATATACCATATACACTCACTATTAAGCCATGTATTTATATACCATGTATTAATATACCATATACACTCACTATTAAGCCATGTATTCATATACCATATACACTCACTATTAAGCCATGTATTCATATACCATGTACACTTACTATTAAGCCATGTATTAATATACCATATACACTCACTATTAAGCCATGTATTCATATACCATATACACTCACTATTAAGCCATGTATTCATATACCATATACACTCACTATTAAGCCATGTATTCATATACCATATACACTCACTATTAAGCCATGTATTCATATACCATATACACTCACTATTAAGACATGTATTCATATACCATATACACTCACTATTAAGCCATGCATTCATATACCATATACACTCACTATTAAGCCATGTATTCATATACCATATACACTCACTATTAAACCATGTATTAATATACCATATACACTCACTATTAAGCCATGTATTCATATACCATATACACTCACTATTAAGCCATGTATTCATATACCATATACACTCACTATTAAGCCATGTATTAATATACCATATACACTCACTATTAAGCCATGCATTAATATACCATGTATACTCACTATTAAGCCATGTATTCATATACCATATACACTCACTATTAAGCCATGTATTCATATACCATATACACTCACTATTAAGCCATGTATTCATATACCATATACACTCACTATTAAGCCATGTATTAATATACCATATACACTCACTATTAACACATGTATTAATATACCATATACACTCACTATTAAGCCATGCATTAATATACCATGTATACTCACTATTAAGCCATGTATTCATATACCATATACACTCACTATTAAGCCATGTATTCATATACCATATACACTCACTATTAAGCCATGTATTAATATACTATATATACTCACTATTAAGCCATGCATTAATATACCATGTATACTCACTATTAAGCCATGCATTAATATACCATATACACTCACTATTAACGCATGTAGTAATATACCATATACACTCACTATTAAGCCATGTATTCATATACCATATACACTCAATATTAAGCCATGTATTCATATACCATATACACTCAATATTAAGCCATGTATTCATATACCATATACACTCACATTAAGCCATGTATTCATATACCATATACACTCACATTAAGCCATGTATTCATATACCATATATACTCACTATTAAGCCATGTATTAATATACCATATATACTCACTATTAAGCCATGTATTAATATACCATATACACTCACATTAAGCCATGTATTCATATACCATATATACTCACTATTAAGCCATGTATTAATATACCATATACACTCACTATTAAGCCATGTATTAATATACCATATACACTCACTATTAAGCCATGTATTCACTCATATACCATATACACTCACTATTAAGCCATGTATTCATATACCATATACACTCACTATTAAGCCATGTATTAATATACCATATACACACACTATTAAGCCATGTATTCATATACCATATACACTCACTATTAAGCCATGTATTCATATACCATATACACTCACATTAAGCCATGTAGTAATATACCATATACACTCAATATTAAGCCAAGTCAAACCGCAAACAACAAAGATTCATAGCATAATCTGCCTGCAGAGCTGAGTATATGTTATTTATTCTACTGATTACTCCTAACAAAAAGTGCACAGATCTGATGGCACATTATGCAACAGCAGATCTGGGTCTGTGCAGTTTGCAGTTGGACTCAACTTATAAGTGAGTATATACAGTATACATTAGATTGTCAGTAATGAATAAATTTGTATAGGGACTAATAAATTTGTTGAACATTTTGTGCCTAGAAGAATGCTAAGCCAAAGTTTAAAAATTTTGCATTTACAAACATCCTTGAAAATTGATTTATTTTTAGTATCATGCACCCACAAGTGAATAAATAGATGCATGTATGTGTGTTTGAGTGGATAGAAAGACAGACTGACAGACTCATTCATTCATTTATTGTTCAGTTATTACAGCCAGCAAATGGTTTAAAAAACAAGTGCATTATCCAATCATAACCATTATCCTTTAGTAAGAGGAAACACAAAAATAAATTCCTGATATCTATATTGTGGATCTGAGTTCCCACATAATCATTATTCATGTCAAGATCATACTAGTATAGGACACTTTAATTTGATCTGTCACAAACTCAACATATTACCGTTGCAATACTTGATAGAAATATGTGTGCTGTGTATACTCGTGTATAAGTTTGAACTGGCTATGATGTCATTTCCTTAATATGGTTGAGGTTATGATCTGATCCTATATCTTAAAGTGGAGAAAATAAAGCAGTTTTCAAAAAGATGACTGTTGTTAAAATATATTACCTAAGTTGAGTATGTTGTACATTAAGTTTGCCTAATGATAAAATTATTAAACCTATATCAGTTAAATTATATTGGAATGTTTATGCTAACCATTCCGTGTCCACCCTCACAGATAACACAAGATTCTTGTATTGTTTTTCAAAATAAGGCTTGCTATGCCATATTTGGATATTTTACAATATATTGTTCAGTGTATGCCATATAACTATGATATGTTTAAGTTTCCAACATAGTCAACAAGTGTCCTTTTATGGCTCACAGAAAAGAGCAATTCTGAAAATGGAAGTAGGTATCAGTTGAACCGATATGGTGGGTGATTGAAAAGAAAAAAAATCATATAAAGAAGATAAACAATATTTGACAGGTATTTCTACAATGATATGTAGTAATTCTCATTTTAAATGAAGGGAATACTAAAATTTCTTTTAATATGTGTGAGGAATATGTTCACACTTTTTTAAGTGCTGATGTAGGTAATATTTGTCAGATTCAACTTAAACACCATTGATCCAGACCTGCCTTTTGTTGTTTCTGTCATGAATTAATCATTAATCTGTCATGAATTAATCATTAATCTGTCATGAATTAATCATTACAATCATGAATTAATCATTATAAATTGCATAGACCCTGATCTACCATTTAATCTACCATTTGATATTACACCAGCAGATCTTTCTCTGTGATTATAAATTGCATAGACCCTGATCTACCATTTGATCAACCATTTGATATTACACCAGCAGATCTTTCTCTGTGATATTTGTTCAATCTGTTGATTAGGCCCAGCGAATATCATAGACTGAGATTTGTCAGCTAATTGTGCAATGGCAGAGTGGAGTCTATCTTCTTTGCACTTGGATCCTACTTCTATGCAAGTATATATGGTATGCCTTTATATTGTAAGTAAGCAAAACATTCTGGTTTGTAGCTGCATAACACCTTCCTCCAACAAGCGTCCAGACATTCTGAAGTTGGCAGCCTCAGTCATAGACATCATACTGGTGCACATGGACAACATGAAAATCCATCAGACAAAATTGGAGACCAAACTGGAGAGGGAGAGGAAGAGAACTCAGAAGTATGTACAGTCTTTATTTTTGAATTTTCCTTCCATCCTTTCTTCAGCATTGTCCACCATTCAGTTATTTGAGACATTTTATTCAGTCGTTCAAAATGTATTAAGGAATAAATTCCTAAGATTTCTATTAAACAATTTTTTGAGCTCAAACTTCACCCTAATATTTGAATATAATGAACTATATTATTTATTATGGTCTAAGTTAAAGTTTTAAATTTATTTGACTTGCATGTTGTTTTGTTTTTAGTACTTTATTTTTAAAAACTTTTTTAAATCAGAATCTAATAGCCAGTATCATGCTGACATACTACCCAATGCATAAATACAGACATATTATTTGAATATCAATTGTACAATTAACAAGATCACTTTCTTTTGAGGCCACATCTGCAATGTAAATTGGTCTTCATGATCAAAATGTACTATTTTGGTATTGGGCAGAGTCCTTGATCAGGGTATGTACTTTCTTGAGAGGAGCCTCTTAGGAAATGAACCATTGTAGTTCTAACAGCCTCATCATTGTATTTTGAAAGGTACAATGATGGTGTAATGTGGTTTTTGAGGTGGAAATAACTGGAGAATTCAGAGAGAGCCAAGAAACTTGAACATACATTAAACTTTCACTGCATTTGATTGAATTTGGGATCAAACCCAGGACTGTAATGGCATAATGCAAGTGACTTTCAACTGCAATATCCAAGCTCTTTTGCAGACCTGCCAGTCCCTATGAGTTTGTCTTAAAGTTTTATGGGAACAACTCATAAATTATGGATTCATTGAGCAGTAGCCTAAAATACAAAAGATACATTTGTTGTGATCCAATTCAGATATTGGCTTGTTCATCTTTTCTGAATACAATTTTGCATACTAGACACAGTGGAGTTTTTCAGGGACTAGACTAACTTGTCAGGAGGTACTTAAGATGCTTTTATCTTCATGTGTTCATGTAATATGCCTGCATGATCAAGCTTCTGCTTTGACATTGTAACACAGTCTCGAAATGTCGTCCAGCTAAGAAACAACACCTTCAAAGTGAAGAGGAGAATGAGCTTTCTAAAGTACACACAATTACCACACATTCAGATACCTTGCTCTGTCTGAAAAGAAACACAAATCCATGTACTGGGCATCATATGGTTCAATTTGAGTGTTGCCTATGGCAGTTGGATGATTGCTGACTACACTTTTTTTTAAAAAAGAACAAGAAAAATTGTATTGAGAGAAATAGCAAGACATAATTGACTTCTGAGGGGTTAGAACTACATATATCGATTTTGAAACTGAACTATCCACATTTCTAAACTTTTCAAATACATGATTTCCAAGTCAATAAATGCAGGTTTTTTTAGACCTTGCTGAAAATTGGTATAACTTACATTCTTAAATTCTTCTCAACAGACATTTTGTGGAGGCCAACCAAAATATGCAGAACTACCACAGGCTATTTCTTGTGTCTCAAGAGCGCTATGACAAGCTTGCAAATCTTGCAGATAGTGGAGGGGCATCAGGAATTAAGGATTCCATGATGGTTGACAGTGGTAATTTTTCAGAGCAAAGTCCCAAACAGAGTCCTAAATTGGGAACAGCCCTCCGTAGTGAAAGCAGACTGGAGGCCGATGACCAAGGTATCTTTTTCAGCTTGAATATCTTGGATGCAGAGTTGTACACTTGGTTATGAGAAAGACGTCAAATACAATGTCTTAACTTGTAATAAAATTTGTTGTAATCATTGTTTTACTAGCAAGAAGATTATTGTACAGAAACACATTTTTTAAATCAGTTTAGCACACCTGACCTTAAAGCAAAGTTCGCGTGTGAAGGTATAGACCTGAGTGCGTTATGCATTTTGCATCATGCCTCATCTACCATGCATTATTTATCTACTTGCTGTTTACCAAAAATACAAACCAAAAACTATTAGATCAATTTAAGTAATAACATAAAAGCCTTTCACTTTTGTAAAAATGATGCTGTAACAAAAAATGTATTTAAGATAAACTAATGAACAGATTCTGACCACATTTGAGAGAAGGCAGCCAGGTATGAAGGTAGTGTTGTCATCATTGCTTAAAATGTATAAAAAAATTTTTTTTTACAAATATTGCTGTACAGTGTTAGAAATCAGTCTGGCATTAACTCTTAAGATCTATACAAATTATGCCGATCTGCCTTAACAAAAATTGGTAACATTTTAAATGACTACTTCTTACTAACAAATTTGACACTAACATTGTCAGACTGATGAAAACTCTTGCAGATTGTTAGAAGAGACACAGTCAGGTATGACTGTTGTTACTAAAAATAGAAATAATTCTTATCAACAACTGCTGTACAAAATGTGACCATGTGTGACAGGAAGTAATGTAGCAAGAAGACCTATACAATTTCCTTTGCAAATGGTGATGATCTTCCCAAACAATGGCCACCTTCATTTAAAAAGAGAAAAGATAATCTTTATAAAATCTTTTCTTCAAAAAGTTTTGAACAAATTTGACTGTCAATAGAAATAATCCTGCCATGAATGCTTTTTTTTCTTCAAATAATACAGATTGACATTGTCTCCTTTGTTGCTAAAATTAGAGAAACATGTAAATAAATTCTTTTCAAATTATGGTCAGTAGAAGTTATCTTCAGAGTTTTACAAATTATGCCAATCTGCCAACCATCATGATTGCCTTTACTTGCAAAAATGTAAAACTTCCAAAAGGCAGAAAGCACAATACTATCCAGCTGCTGTTGATTTTTCTCTTTAGGGAGTTATCATGCTGTCATAAATTGACAATGTTTTACCAATCATACAAACCTTAGACTAGTCATGTAAACAGCTATTTAATTGATGGGTTACACTGAGAGAGAGTCATTACAAGTTGTAAGTTTACTTATGACCTCATTCTAAAAAAATTTTGATAAAGAACTTTTATCTAGTGCAATAAACATAAGCCATTTTATTTCTGTTTCTCATTGCTGTAACCGTAAGCTTTTAATGTTTATTGGCAGTGCTTGTAATACAGTTTTTCATGGTTTATTTTGAAGAAAATAGATAAATATTATTTATTGATATAAGTGGTGAACCAGAAAAGTTGCTTTTGGTCCTTTTTATTTATGAAGAAAAGTTGAATCCACCTTGTCAAAATGACACAAACAAAAGATTTTCACAGCATTAAATCTATGCATCATCCAATTTAACTAGATTGGACCAGTGATGATGAGAGTTGCCCAAGTAGTGGAAGTGAAAGCCGGGAGAGTAGTGCTGGTAGTACACGCTCAAACAGTCTACCCCGACACCGAAATCTGTCCCAACTTCCACCCACCCCAACCTCTAAGGGGCCTCCTTATCAACAGCTCACAGTGGACATTCCTAGCACTGGTACATCAGGTAGTCATAACAATGCAGCTATGTGAGACAAGATATGGTCATTTGGGATAAAGATATATTTAAGTTAAAGTGAATGTTCATTCGTATAATTTCCATTCATTAATAGAGCTTTATTTTCAGTGCACAGTATACTTTCATTCTTTGTCATACTATCAAATAAAGGAATAATGCAGATTTTTCTATCAAATAAATTACCTGATCACATTATATTAAGATAACTTTCTTCACTGTAACGAAATCTAGCCTTTCCCAAAGGACAAATAAATGCCCTGCTGTATGTGTGTGTGTATGTGTGTGTGTGTGTGTGTGTGTGTGTGTGTATATATATATACATACACACACACACACACCACAAAAGGAAGCAACTCTTACAGGTTAACTCCCCTTTCTACCAGCTGGGTTGCTACCATTATACCTGGTTTAAATCAATTTTTACTTCTGTTGCCATGTACTAAAATGTCCTTCAGACAATCAAGTACATTCACATTTCTTTTTAGTGGTAGTAAAAATGTTTTATATTATTTTATACAACATTCTGGTAAATTTCGGTTAATTTATTGATATTTTTTTAATTTATTGTATTGTTTATTATTGTCACTTGTGATTTCGGTCAGTAACATTCAGTTTCACTGTAGACATTATTGTTAAAATAATTTTAGGATTTAGACACAATTTTAATTCTACAATGATAAGTCACGAGAGGCACACTAAATGATGCAGATTATTTGAAAGACTTGGACAAGATTCCTGTATGGCTGAAATCATCAAAATACTGAAAATACAGTATGCCACAGCATCGCAAGTGATCACACATTCTTGCTTCATATATGCATCAACACAAAGTGCTTTCCTTCTCCAGAATCACTGAATTAATCTTAAGGAATATTTTTAACCTTTAGAAAAGGTAGGTTTAGTCTCTAGATCCAGCACTCTGCAGAATGAAATTGATGACCAAAATGTCTCATATTTATAGATATTGATTTATAGCAATGCTAGTGTTTCAATTTTAAATAATTTCTTTTCTAGCCAAGACCAGCAGAGACTCTGGTTTTAGTTCAGGAGATCCATCCCCCAATCAAAGCAACTCTTCCAGTGCAGTATCCTCCATGGATTACTCCATTAATGACTTGCTGGCAATCAAGGATGGCAAGAAGTTCTTCCGCTCACATAGTTCCCCAGCTGTCCATCATCTAGTGAAAGGGAAGAGAAAATTTGCTCCTAAGCGACCAAGTAAGCATGGTTTGAATATTCTACATTGTTATTTTCTAATACATTTATGACCTGTTTACTCCTGTAGATAGACTTATGCAAAAACTATAGAATTGATATTGGAACATAGGTGTAATTTTACTTCTTCATGAATGAGTGATTTTTTACCTCCTAAGCAACCAAGTAAGCATGGTTTGAATATTCTACATTTTTTTTATAATACATTTTTGACCTCTGTTTAATCCTTTAAAATAGACTTATGCGAAAACTACAGAATTAATATTGGAACATACTTTGGGGTAATTTCACTTCTCCGTGAATGAATGATAAAGGAGAATTTAATGTAAGCATCTGCAGAACATAGATATTTACTTTTTAAATTGTAGATTCAAGTATTCGAGCCATATGCCTTGGAAGTAGTGTAAAAAATATTTGTAGAGCAGAATCATCTGGTATCTCTTGATAATATAGTCTGAAATATGTACATTAACATTTTTACATTTGAATGAAATTCTTGGTTAGAGGTGGAGTGTTTTGAAGTATTGTTAGAATTCTGAAATACGGCAGAAAACTTGGGAGCCAAAATTACAACCTGTAGATTTACCGTTCATTGGAAATAGAGCTTAATCATCTGGTATATCTAGCTGTAAATTTACTTTTCATTCTGTATACCACAAACCTGACTATTATGGACTAAGTTATTGCTCTCCCAAGTTTGGTCATGGAGGTGAATATAACAGATGCATCATGGTCATGAATAATTCCATGGATTACAAGAGTCTGATGTATTTTGACTTATTTGTCATTATTTTTTAGTTTTATAAAAAATATGATAAAGGATTCAGCTAGTGACATAATCCATATACATATATATATATGTTAAAAATTTATTGTCTTATAGGCCAGCAAATATTACGGTGGAATAGACTTGATGTATCTAAGTTGTCTAAAATGTATAAAGAGGAGACTAATTGTGAAAGGAGCCATAGTGACTCAGTGGTTTGAATGCCAGATTCATGAGCAGAAAGGTTGCAGGCTAGAATCCTATCACAGGATCAGCCCAGTTCAGATTCTATTTTGTTTCCATGGCACTTGATTCTAGTTGCCTCATCACTAAACAACCAAATTCTTTTGCGTTGTCTTAAAACACCAAACAAACTATTAAACTGATTAATCCTAGAACTGATTAATTAATTCACATTGATTTCATTCTCATGCGTTTCAGCAAGTACAAGTGCTGCCACACTGACCATTTCTCAGAGAAGAGTGCGGCAAATCAGCGATCCCATTCTGCAGATGCTGCATCAGTTGCATAAAATTATCTACATAGCACAGGTGAGAACTCACAAATACATATCACAGGTGAGAACTTAAAATGACTTGCATATCACAGATGAAAACATAAAATATGAATTTAAAATGCAAAAACATTAAATTACCACAGTTAAAAACATAGTTGAAAATGTAAAATTACCCACATATCAAAGATAGTCATATGATCCTTCATTTGTATTGGTGTAAAATTGGAAATGTCTTATTCTGAAGGTCAAATTTTCATATCCAAAACTGAATGAAAAATTGGGGGCAGAGTCAAATTGAGAATAGCACATTCTGAAAGTTGATGCAACTTGAAAACAGCAAAGCACCCATCAAAAATATTCTCCCCTTTAGAAAGTGTAAAAAGTTAGGTTTACACTGAAAAGGTCCAAGTAAACTTGAATTGTTGTTTAACATATGGGCATTCAAATAAATTGGTTGAAACTGTTGAAGTAATAGAAATACACTGCACCTGATTTGTGCACTTATGATAAATTTATGTGTTACATATGTCATTTATAAATAATAATGAGAAGTTAAATTTTTAAAAAAGAATTAGAATGACTATTTTCTACTCAAAACTGGACTTTAAAATCAGCACCTCTCTGGGTTAATTAGTGGAAGACATTCTGTTTGCAGGACACTAACTTCATCTGTTCCATGTTTTAGGATGTAATACAGATATTGTTCATCTTAATTTTATTTATGTGAAGGAATGCTTATTTGATGATGTAATTTTTCACATGTTTGTGTGCACTGTGATGTGTAGTAGAATGTAATGAAATACAGCAGTCACATGGTTAATGATAGACAGCAGTCACATGGTTACATGATGAAAGATAGACAGCTGTCACATGGTCACATGATGAAAGATATATAGGTTTATGTGAAGCAACTATAATGTGACTTGGCATCACTAGATACTAAATTCTTGTGTTTATGTGCACCATTAGGACACATTCTTGTTATAATTCCCCTCAGCATAAGGCTTACTTAATTGTTTTCATTGTCCAGTGTTATATAGAGAATATACTGTAACATTGTAACTACTAGATACACTTGCGTGTATGTCAAGGCCAACTGCACACAGCATAGAACCTGGCATAATGTACTGACACATCAGGGTCTATGATGGTTGTTATACAGATTACTCCTAACAGACTGCACAGATCCAGATATGCACATGCATTATACGATGGCAGATTTGGGTCTGTGCAGTTTGCAGGTGTAAGCGAGTTTATATGATGTACTTGTTCAAATAGTTTTATCTTTAACATTTCCTCCAATTCTAACATCAGTACATCCACATGATTTCTGTTATATTTTATTCACTGTCTTCCTCAGAACAAGTTCCCCTTCTGTTATTTTTTCAATTTTTTTAAACTTTTTCTTCTTTAGTTTAATTGCTTTCCCTTATTCTGGTCCCTGCATTTTATTATGCATATTGGACATATTTAAGTAGTTGGGGATAAAAGAGCTCTTAACTTCATAAATGAAAGAAAGCAAGAGAAAAAGTAGGTAGAGCTATTGGGAAATATGGAACTTCAGCAACAACAAAAAATGATAAAACATGCATTATTTCCTCTTTTTCTTATCAGCTTCCACCGACTTTGAATCCCAATCCACTGCGGAGGGTTATTGAGAAATTCAAAAGAGCCCTATTTGCACCTCAAAGTACTTCATTTAATTTGAAGTCAGAGTTGAAGAAGGTAAGGAGATGAAAAGCCTTAACCCTTTGTGTCTTCAGCACAATATCAAACTACAAGAGTACACTGTGCCATATGAAGATTTCTTTCCAGGTTTTTAATCCCTTTGACAGTGAAGTTGAGAAGGAAAATTGTGTTCATCCTACGTATATAAAACTTTTAATGCAGATGCATCTTAAGATGAATAACTCACCCTGATCAAAACTATGTAACTGTGACCTAGTTTTAACACTGGATTAACTTTTGTATTTTTAGCTATTTCTTCATTTCAATTTAAATATTTAGATCCTATTTCACCAACACTTATGATAGATGGTATTTGACTTGTATCTCAAGGTGAGCAACTTAGGCATAGAAGTTATAGTTTACTGTGATATAATTTGCATGCTTGTGTGAATTATGCATTTTGAATTATTATTTATATTATATTGCTGTCAGTATCTTGAACTGTTTTTGACTTTCATTCATAAAAATTTATATGTATATGCTTTTCAGCTTTTTCAACTCAGCCATACTAGGTCACCATCATGTAATTTGTATCCTTAAGTAATTTTTGGATTCTCAGCCAATTGTTTATTATATCCTCAATATCATGGATCCTAGGTAGCTTTTCACACATGAAAATTGGTTCGCTGAATACCAGGAAAAGTAACCACATCAAAGCTAGGCCATTGTGACCTAATTTTCAGTCTTGTATGACTCCTGTATTTTTATCTATTAATTTTAACACAATTTCTTGGACTTTTATTTCAGCAACACTTATACAAAATTGGTATGGTGATTGCAATATGATGCTATTCTTTCTCAACACATATTCATTATCAATTTGCAACTCAACAAATCAATAAATTATTATATGGACGATTGGACCACACACTCCATTCTTTTTATCAGTCACACACTGATTGTATCAATGGACATTACTAAATTGCAAGGCTTCACAGAAAGATCAATACTTATTTCCTTCTCTTTATGTTCATATATATATATATATATATATATATATATATATATATATATATATATATATATATGTATATGTATATGTATATATATATATATATATATATATATATATATATATATATGTATATGTATATATATATATATATATATATATATATATATATATATATATATATGTATATGTGTATATATATATATATATATATATATATATATATATATATATATATATATATATATATATATATGCCACCCTTTCTGCAGTAAAAAATGGCTTTATAAAAAAGGTTGACTTTGGTAAGGAGAATAAATGATTATTATATCAGGCAAGGCAGTTTTATGAAAAGAATATATGCTTGTATGTGGGTATGTGTTGCATTGAAATCAAACTTTTTTCAGTGTATTTCACACATGAATTTGTTTTAATTCACAGTTCCTATGATGGAGATTATGTTTGAATGTTTTTCAGTTGATGATGGGATCACAAGAAATGATTGACCTTAATTTGGGACCAGTAGAAAACAGATGCAGGGGTTATACTGGTTCAGAAACAGACTTGTTTGCTGGATTCAATGCCGACAGGCTTGGTAAGCTTACTTGAACAGCCATTGTTTCCCATATCTATAACACTGTGTTGTAAGTTTGTGCCATAAGGAGAATGTCCTTCACATTTTGATATGCTGCCGTAAATGCAGAGTGTATCATCTTGACATAGCACATAATAACTTAAGTTGCAGACCATCTATCTTGACCAAAGTTTGTGTAGGGCTTCCCTTTACAATATCATGGGCTTTAGAATGGCTACTCAGTACTGTGGATGTGGTCATATATCAAGGATATTAAGTGTCCAGTACAAACAATGCATGTTCATTATATCTGGTGGATAGCCACTAAGTCAGTTGGATCTCCACTCCATCTGGTAGAGCTGTGTCACGGATTTTATTGCAGCCATAAAAAGTTTATTTTTTGTCACCCCTTGCTGATTTTTGATTGCATTTGCCATACTGACTACACAAATGGCTGTTAGACTCCCAAGACAGTAAACAGACCATGGCTGTATGAGTTGGCATATTACAAGACTCCCCAAGACTGTAAACCCAACCAATGCTGGTGTTTGATACCTTTACTATATTAGTAACATTTTTTACAGCAATGCCTTTAAATATATTGAATATCTCCCTTCCCATGCCCCATGACAAGGTGAATATTCGAAAATTTACCTGACTACAGTGTACATCTTGATTTGCTGACTATATGTATCTGTAAGCCACAAGTACAATATGTTAGATACTGTTCTGCATCAAGTAGTACATCCAGTGTCCTTTCTCAACAAATGATAGTTCAGTAATGTGCTTGTGTACTAGTTATTCATTTATTATAGTACTGTTTCACTTTCAATGACCCACTTGAAGCAAATTATTTAAAGTAGTATACAGCTAAAAAAATGAAAAGCCATTTTTCATGACAGGCACATAAGCCATTTAATATATCATTTTGTTAATTCACAATGACTGTCTTTCATCGCTCCGGTGGCCTAGTGGTTAGAGTGTCCACTGCAGAAGCAGAAGGTTGTGAGTTCAATCCACGGCTGAGTCATACCAAAGACTTATAAAAATGGTACTAACAGGTGTCTTGCTTGACACTTAGCATTGAGAGGTTAGTGTTAGGACTGGTCGGCCTGGTCTGGTGTCAGGATAATGTCACTGGGTGGGACATTATGCTACATGTCTGCGGCATGATACACCAGTGCTAGACATCACTATAAACTGCCTCACTGCAGACATCATAGACATAGACATCATCATGACTGAATTTTTTTTAAAGCTACGTTAAAAATCCTTTAAAAAAACGAGTTATTCCCCTTTTTTAAATTCTGAGACAAATGAGGTGTCAGTTAATCATAGAACTGCAAATCTTCTCCCCATTGTTACCAAAATTAAAGAAAAATGTTTTCAGTTCATTGTCTTTTTTTTAATAAAATAAATAATCCAATTACTCCGTCAGTGATGCTTCCATCCAATTATTTCATGCAAAGCAGTATTCATTTGTTTAACTGAACACAGGTTTAATAAGACTGGTAATGATACATTAACCAGGGTTGTATTTTTTTAAATATGTTAAGCTTTTTATAATATTATTCATTAAATTATCAGCATATATTTTTGAAAAAACCCATTATGATGGTTTTCATCCAATCTCAATTGTACAAATTTCAGTCTGAGTTGGAGATGTACTCTCTCAGTTTTTAAAGGAAATTTCCATTGGAGTATCAGATGGTCAATCTAGGTCCTTTCATTTTTCATGTTATATATAAATGATTTTCCAAAGTGATTAAACTTTCTTCATCATGTATGATATGTATATGATAAATCACAATATGTTGATGATGATGTTAGTATTGTTGAAAACAGACATATACATGATTGCATAGGTTCAACGTTCCATCCAATATGAACCATGATGTAGTCATGGCAATAAAACTGAATCTATCCACTATGAACCATGATGTAGTCATGGCAATAAAACTGAATCCATCCAATACGAACTATGATGTAGTCATGGCAATAAAACTTAACTCATCTTAGATGAACCATGATGTAGTCATGTCAATAAAACTGAATCTATCCAATATGAACCATGATGTAGTCATGGCAATAAAACTAAATCTATCCAATATGAACCATGATGTAGTCATGGCAATAAAACTGAATCCATCTGCTATGAACCATGATGTAGTCATGGCAATAAAACTTAATCCATCCAATATGAACTATGATGAAGTCATGGCAATAAAACTGAATCCATCTGCTATGAACCATGATGTAGTCATGGCAACAAAACTGAATCCATCCAATATGAACTATGATGTAGTCATGGCAATAAAACTTAATCCATCCAATATGAACTATGATGTAGTCATGGCAATAAAACTTAATCCATCCACTATGAACCATGATGTAGTCATGGCAACAAAGCTTAATCCATCCACTATGAACCATGATGTAGACATGGCAATAAAACTGAATCCATCCACGATGAATCATGATGTAGTCATGGCAATAAAACTGAATCCATCCAATATGAACCATGATGAAGTCATGGCAATAAAACTTAATCCATCCACTATGAACCATGATGTAGTCATGGCAACAAAACTGAATCCATCCAATATGAACCATGATGTAGTCATGGCAATAAAACTTAATCCATCCACTATGAACCATGATGTAGTAGTCATGGCAATAAAACTGAATCCACGATGAATCATGATGTAGTCATGGCAATAAAACTGAATCCATCCAATATGAACCATGATGTAGTCATGGCAATAAAACTTAATCCATCCAATATGAACCATGATGTAGTCATGGCAATAAAACTTAATCCATCCAATATGAACTATGATGTAGTCATGGCAATAAAACTTAATCCATCCACTATGAACCTTGATGTAGTCATGGCAATAAAACTTAATCCATCCACTATGAACCATGATGAAGTCATGGCAATAAAACTTAATCCATCCACTATGAACCATGATGTAGTCATGGCAATAAAACTTAATCCATCCATTATGAACCATGATGTAGTCATTCATGACAGCCACCATATCATTTGAAGGACAACAGTTTGGACAGATTAATTTCTATGACACAAAATTAATGTGAATCTTCCAAAATACATGATGCAATCACTATATTGTATGGAAGAGGCCTATTAAGTTGGGTTCCAAAGGTCAAAGAAAAATGGATTTTGTACACTAACTTTTAGAATAAGTTTTACTGACCAAACTTTGAGGATGGCTTGCATTTAGGATAGTAAAGAAACTTATATTTTGTGGTCTAAGTGTCAAAGGTCTACAGTCAAAACAAGTATGATCAGAACAAAAATGGTTTTCCTGCACAAGGAATTTATTTTGAGACTGACTAACTTGGCCAAAGGTCACAATCTTTGAGGTATTTTGGTCAATAAATGTGTAAGAACCATGTTTTTTCTAATGATCATGCAGAGGACTATTATACCTGGGGCAGGTTTATTATCCACAGTTCACATGGTACATTTGCTATTACCTTTCAAAGAGTGTGTATATGTTTCAAATTTTTTTTATGTTACTAGCTAAGTTGTTAAGATATTTTCTGAGCTTTGGAATGAAATGTATTAAACGTGCTCATATCATTTTAAATGAGAACAGTGCAAGATTTTTTCACTTAATTACTGCAAATTAGAGAAATGAATTTTTATGACATCACTCTTTTTCCTTATATTATGTTATTTACAATCATAAATAAATAATTAATAAATATGTTCAATCATAAATAAATAAATAAAACACAGCTATATTTATTCTTGGTAGTAAAATGAGAAGTGTTTATGAACTCTTGTGGAAAAGAAATCTTTTTGCAAGGTATGAACAATTATAATATCACCATGTTTTATCAAAGTCAGTTCTGATTGATTGCTTGCCCGTTGATGTCAGATAGTTTTGATTGATCCACCTACATGTCACAAGAGATGATTAACATGTGACCAACTTGGTGTGGCTTTGATTCATACCATGAGAGCAAGCTGTTTGGGTCAATCACCAGTGTGTGTCCTTGGCTGTGGTATTTTTATTCTAATTTCTATGGCACTAAATAATCTAAGCATGCTGTTGTGCGATAAGAAGCTTATCTAGATCATAGCTCCATTGAATATAAATAAAACGAATCTACATCTTTAAATTTGACCCATTATCTGTTTTCAGTGACAACACCATATGACCCTGATTTTAAAGATGTGGGTATTACCTATGAACAGATGCAGAGCATGATAGAATCAGTGCTTGTAGAGAGTGGCTATTACAATATGTCACCTCATGCAAGGGAGAGAACTCCACCACTTGGACCTATTGATCAGATGGAGTCTGTACGCAGTAGACTTTCCAAAAATTTCACATAGCACATAATTGCTGCAGAGACACTGCATGATAGATCAAGTCTACATTTCCAAGAAGATTATGCCAAGGATGAAATTTTCAAGAAGACATTTATCAAGTTATTTGTATCATACATGTGATGAACTACAGGTAGCATTAATGTAAAATGTCTCAAGAATTTTAAGAGCAGTGAGGAATAAAGTTGCTGTTCATTTTTTCATGGAGATGACTTCAGTCGGGAAGTCATGGTACATGTGGATCAAATAGCTCTTATATTCTGTTTCAGGTATATATAATGGCCATGCATGCAATACATTTCTGAACAAGTTTTATTTAATCATTGCTACATCAGAATGTTGTTTCCCAGCATGCATGTGCTGATTACCATAGTGACATAATTGTTTATACCTAACAAGTTTTGGGCTTTTGTTGTTGTAGTTGTTGGTTTGCAAGTTTCCATGTGCCCAGCATTTTTCCAGCCGTCTAGTAACGTGAGAAGTCATTCTACAGATCTTTGTGCAAAGAAGTTGCACATTTGATTGTTGAATTTTTGGGAAGATAAAGATAATTATTTATTGTATTACATGGCTATGAAATGCTCTTCATAGGTTCCTATAAATTCCAGAATTAATGATGAAGGAGAGAAGGAAAGAAAGAAGGTGAATGTATGGAAGAAATTGTGTGCTGTACTGATGGTTTATAATCATATGTTGTTATCATGTTTTCCTTGTTGATATTTATTGTAAATTATGTTATGATTACCAAACTTTTTGTCTTTAAATCAAATATTAAGACATGATCAAAAGTAAAGACAGTTCTTGCCTTTTTTAAGGGCTAGGAACATTCCACTACAGGGTGGAATGTTCTGAAAGAGGCAGTCTGATTACTCAAAGATATAATTTAGTTGTGATGGGGTAAATTTTTTAACTCACATTACTGCGAGTTTTTGCCACTAAGTAAATTGGTACCAATGATACAGGAAAAAAATAAATGTCCTTCCTTTACTATAACAAAATCACACTAGGTGTAAATGTAAGATATTCCTTATGGTATCTGGTGCATACAAATTTACAAAATTATTGCACCATCTTGAAACGTTTTACGCATAACACGTACATGAATTTCTATTCTCCACACTGCTTGAAGTGGGCATTTTACATATTGTCTGTTCGTATAAGATAATTAGCAAGATTGCCCACCCACCCCACCTCGGAACAAAATAAAATTTAGCCGACTTAATTTGTATGATATATAGATGACCTGATTTAATTTTCAATGCCATTACATCAGTGTTTCAATTTTTTAATACCTTATTGCACTTGGGTTTTTTATATAAAGAAACTTATTAACATGATTCAGAGAAAAATTAAGAAAGGTAGACGTGAAGTTTAGTGTGCTTATTTGTTAAAGATCTGGTAATACTATCATACCATTAAAACAATTTTTAAATTTATTTAATAGATTTTTTTACTTGGACATTTTTTGAAAGCAAGAATCTTGAGGTAAACAAATTAAATTTAGTAGATTCATATATAGATGACCTAATATGAATTTTCAAGCTGCTACAACATTTATGTATCCACATTTCTGGAATTTGCTGACTCTTTTAGTGCCTGCATCTGGGCATATATCTTTTTTTGACACAAATCTAGCTAAAATATATAAAGATATTCAATATATTACTAATTTATTATATTTCAGTATAAAAAAAGTCTGATAATATCTTCCAAAGCAGAATCCTTCTAATTTGCAAAAAGACCTAAATAATATTAATCCAGGTTTCATTTCCAAATGTTTTGTTCCTTAAGCATAAAAATTAGAAAACAAAAATCTGCATTGATTCAGGAAAAGGTTTTAATGTTAGGTTTCATATTTCAGATTTATTAGATATGAAAACCACAAGGGAACATGATCAGTTATCATGAATTTAAAAAAAAAAACATAGATGTTACATGTAGCCAAGTTAAGTTAGGAATATCCCACCAATAACAAAAAGTCTTTCAATAATAACTATATTCCAGTTTCAATCTTATAGATATTTTAGCTATTTTATACAAAATTTGAATTAATTTATTGTACATAAATGTTAAATTATTAAAACAATTTGTTGTAGTTTAGAAGTTTGTCAGAGATTTAATATATTAAAATACCTATGTTACTGTACAAAAAAATAATATTCATATTAGAATTGTTGAAGTCGGGTGTAGTAATATTTTTTATGTATTTTTCAGTATGGTTTCAAGTGCCTAAATGGTTAAGATTGTTTCAGTTTCAAGTGCAGTTGTGTTTGTGAAATTCATACAGTATCATTGTTTTCATAATTCTTGTTTAAATGTTGTCTAGTGTTTATTCAATTTGGATGCTCATCATCAATGTCAGGGAAAGATGACTTTTTTTCTTTTCTGACTGAAGTGAAATTTCTTCAGAGGTAAATGAAAACTGTAGCTAATTAGTTATTCATCTTTATAGACTAGTTTTGAGTAACAGATTTTGTTTTTGCTATATTCACAATTAATTGATTTTCTGCAACAACAAAGCATTTCTTTCAAATTTCATAAGAAGAACATTAAACAAAAATTAAATTCGGGAATGAGGGTCTGTCAAAAAGCAATGTGAAAGTAAAACACAGTGAAAACATTCAATTGGTTAGAAGTTGACATTTTGGGATTTTATACAAGTTATTTACAGTACTGGACATAAACTCAAACAATTTTTTATTAATCAAGAAAATGTTTATTTCAGGTATTTAATAATTTGTTCTTTTTTATGATTCAAATTTTAGAAAATTAATGTAGTATTTGACATCATCACTGACCCAAAAGAAGGTCTTGCTTACAAATCAGTTTTGTTTATTGAACAGAAATTGAACCTGTTTTGAAAATTTAAGGTTGAGAAATGATACGTTTTATTTTGCGTATTGGACAGACTTGCTGTTGTCAGAATTTTCGGATATCAAGTTTAACTGTAAACTAAGAAACCACTTTCACCAGTTTGGATTTCTGTTGATATTTCCTTTTTTTAATAGATATGCTTACCTGTAATATATATGCTTACCTGTAATAAATATGCTTACCTGATGAAAAGTTTCACATTACAAGCTGTAAAATCAACAATATTTGCCGGGATAAATCTAATGGTTTGGGAGTAGCCAGGTAATTTTTTTAGGGGATTCCTTTTCATGAGATCAGTTTGATTCCATGAAAATAAATCCCAAGGTAACCACCTGTCTACTCCCAAACCATTAAATTTTATATCAGCTCCCCAAAAAAACAGTACAAATTTTCATGGTAGATTTAATTTTATGGATATACTTTAGCCAGGTGCAAATGCTGATATAAAATCCTGGATATATATGTCTGATCTTGCAATATTTGTTTTCCAAAGATACATAAGTGACTAATGGAAAGAATGTACAGTGAAACTCTTTTAATCCTGATTATGTTTGTCCAAGTGTATGTTGATATGAATGTTACAATTCCAGAACACTGTGACAGTCACTGTAACATGTTCTTATATCCGGGGAAGATGATAATTTACAGCAATATAATTCCCTATCAAATTTAAGATTTTTTTGACACCATTAATTAAATACATCATTATTCTTTGGATTTCAAACCATAGCAGGTTTACATTTTGTGCTTTTTTTGGGTTAAAACTTTACAAAGGGTGTTAGGATGGGGCTAACAGTCTTTTAAAATAGTCTTGTGTTTAGGGATATCAGGATATTTACAGGTGGTATACCATTACACATATCTCCTTTTTTATTTTTATCTCCATCAACATTGGGCTAGTACAATTCAGTTTGCAACATGAAAACCACTATAAAGATTCCCAAAAATCTATTCAACATTTCTTCTGAAGATTCACTTTCACTCTTAGAAGCATTTCACTCATCTGTATTATGTATTTATTTTAATGATCAGTAATAATCCATTCATTAAATATAGATGTATGTGATAGGTGTGGCATTTGATACTGTATGAATGTTATGGATGATATTCACCTATTTCAATATATTTGAAGGTATCAACAGTATTATTACAAATTAATCATTCCATATGTATTTACTTGTATGAGCAGTGTTTGTAACACAAAAAATGTTTTGGTTTACACCATTAGAATGCCGTCCTTAGGTTCATTAGTCATTATGTTCAACTTTTTGTTTACAGATATTTTTGTGCTGTAAGTTATACTTTATTAACATCTATGCTGTATAAGAAATTATTTAATGCCCTGTGAAAATACTGGGTTACAAATTAAGTAACCTCAGAAATGATTGCTTAAGAAACCTTGCACAAGTCTTTGCTGCATTTTACATTTTTTTTAAATTTTTGTCAGTTTTATAAAAAGACATTTTATGAAGTCTATTGTTTCCTCTATACACAAGGAAAATGATAAACTATCATTTAAATTATACATTAATGCATCAAAGAAGTCCAACAACTCTCACTCGAATTATGGACATCATTTCAATGACATTGCTTAGTCATGACAAAGACTTCTGTTGCATGTTGAAGAATGAAAAAAAAAATTATCCACACAGAAAACAGTGTTTTTCCACGAATACTTTCAGGTTGGGAAAGTTTTACTGTAGTCAAATTATTTTTCAGTTTGGTCAGTTTCTGCTAGATCAGCTGAAAGATGAAAAGTTTATTTAATACATAAATACCTGTCTCATGGCGGTGAATATGTATGTATATGTACACTTGCAGGATTTTATTATTAGTTGTCTTAGTTGATGCCCACAACCCCAAACAGTAGCCATCTTTTGGTTTTCTGTCATTGGAGAATAAAGATATAAAATCTCATGTGTTAATAATTTGAAACTCACATACCATATATATTCATAAGTCATGTATAATGTAAAAAAAAACACACAGTCCCTCAGGGCCTCTGTTGTTTATTCTGCTGATTACTCAGTTCAAATTGATAGACACAGACATGCTGACATGTTATACAATGGCAGATCTGGGTCTTCACAGTTTACAGTTGGATCTGACTTGTACGCAAGTATACACATTGTTTTTATAGAGTAATTACAGCAAGTTCATGTACTAATATAATTTATTTCTGTACATGTTCAGATTAGATGGCTTTGCATAAAATTATTCTGTCTGTTCAGTGTAACCCTTGTCAGACTGGATGGCTTTGCATATCCTGTCTGTTCAGTATAATTCTTTTCAGACTTTATGGTTTGGCATATCCTGTCTGTTCAGTGTTTCCCTTGTCAGACTGGATGGCTTGGCATATCCTGTCTGTTCATTGTAATCTTTTTCAAACTGGATGGCTTTGCATATCCTGTCTGTTAAGTGGTAAGCCTTATAAAATCCGAACAATAAGAAACTATTTATTTTTAGTTTGTGTTCACAATCTGCATTCCAGTATTTTAATAGATTAGTTTACAGTCATTATAGTTTTATAATTTCTTTATGTTTAATGCCATCAATAGTCATTGATATATCCTCTTATTTTTATTCAACTGAAAATGTTATTTTTCCCTTCAAATTTCATCAGTTCTAATTACAGCTAAATGTATTTATAGCTGTTTTGTTAATCAAGCACTTTGTTTTTAATTGAACAATGTACAATGTAATTTCAACAAGTTAAGAATTTTTTTTTGGGGGGGGATTAATATAATAAGTACCTTAAAAATTATGCAAGATTTCAATGACGTCTAATACAATAACAATAGTATCTCCAACTTTATGATTGAAATATATAATTATTTGCTCAGTGAAATTAATTTTATTAATCAAGTCTGAATTTATGTTAATGTATTGTGGTTCTTTATAAGCAGTGTAATATATATATATATATATATATATATATATATATATATATATATATATATATATATATATATATATATATATATATATTATATGTGGGTGTTTTGCAGTTAGCCATATTTTTAATCAAGAAAATTAAAAGTTAAAGTATGTTTGTAATTCTACTACGATTCAGCAGTATACACAGTAATTTTTTCAACACCATATTCAAATAAAATGATCGGATAAATTACAACATAAAGTGTAAGGCTAACTGGCTGATGTTTTTATTTTATCATAATGCTAACATGGAAATCATAAAAATTGAGCTGTTTTGTTTTGATCAATCGCAAAATAATTTGATTTTGAAAGCTTGTTTCGGATTGACTTATAATAGAAACTGTAATCACAGACTCGAAACTATCTGTAAGTGAAGGTAACTAGCATATCCAGTGTAATTAAAACTGAGATTTTCAATATAATGGAGATCTGATAGACATCAACAAATGTTCATGTTCTGGCAAACTTTGGAATTTCAGATTTTTCTGTTTAATAGCCCATCAGAAAAACCATTGATATTCTATTCATTGTTACATTTGTTGTTATTAGCAATATGCTCTGAATGACAATTTTACTTTAAAATGTATGAAAGCTGCGATTTGATCTGTAGGTCAAAATGTCCACAGAACATAACCTTTTATTGGTACCCATGAGATCTACTTATTACAACTAAAAGTCAGTTTTTTTTATGATATCACACCTGCAGGTTAAGGGGGAAGGAAATAATAATAATTTGCTTCTCGGTTTAATCAAGTGATATGCAATCAGAAATAACTCGTGTCCTTTCAAAAATATTGATCTGTTACTGTTACTTTTTTAAACAAATTATAGTAGTACCATACTAATTGGATCAATTATAGTTTGACAATCCTGATTGGACAAATTAAAATAGGACCATACTGATTGGGTGAATTATAGTTGGACCATACTGATTGGACAAATTAATGGGACCACACTGATTGAATAAATTATAGTTTGACCATCCTGATTGGACAAATTAAAATGGGACCAAATTGATTGGATGAATTATAGTTAGACCATATTGATTGGACAAATTAAAATGGACCATACTGATTCGATGAATTGTAGTGGGATCATACTAACGGGATAAATTATTGTGGGACCACTGATTGTACAAATTATGGTCAAAACATACAGACTGGATGAATAATAAGTGTGACCATACTTATTGGACAAACTATAGTGGGAATAATCTGATTTGATGAATTATAGAGGGACAATACTGATTGGAGAAATTATTGTAACCATTCTGATTGGACGAATTATGGTGGGAACATACTAATTGGACAAATTATAGAGGGACCAATCTGATTCGATGTGGAACAATACTGATTGGACGAATTGCATTAATTTGATGAAATTATAGTGGGACTATTCTGACTGAATGAAATTATTGTCGGACTATACTGAATGGATGAGTTATATTGAGATCATACTGAATGACCAAGTTAGGTTGGCAGCCACTATCTCCATATTTTGATTGCATAATAAATAAGTTGTTCAAATCATATTTTCTTTAAATCATACACAATTTATTTAACTTTTAATTGGCAAAATATAACGAGGGTTATGCTAATGTGCCATTATACTCAAGACATAGATACATACATAAAACAGAAATGATATGCAGATTAAATATTTGTCTCCTATTTTTTAAACTCTTTAAGTATGAAACTCATACATAAAATGAAAAATAAATTTAATGTTCTGTAATTTTACTCAGATTAAAGTTTGAAAATGTCCAGAATTTTCTTAATGTTAATTCTGTTTGTTGTATGCCTGATTTAGCTGAGTTAGATCTAGTACTTTGTACTGTATTCAGTTTTTATTGTCATGAATTAATTTAATGTCATCTTTTCAGTATCAGAATTTTATATTTATTTTAGTTTCAGTTTTCACTTTCAGCTATTTTGTATTAATTTTTTAAAATCCGTCCAATTTTATTTAAAAAATATATTTCCATTTTAGAATCCTTACATGAAGGTTTAAATAACATCATTCAAGTTGCTTTGATCAAGTACATGTAACCTGCATAGATGTACCGATTTCATTTATTGCTGTTCTCTATTCAAGACACCTGCATGGGCAACATAAGAGTTGTCTTCATTAATAGTTTAATTGAATAAATAATTTTAAAAACTTTTTTGTTTATAGTTTTATTATCTTGCAGACTTTCTGTCAGTAATACTGTGAATTAACTTTTTCATGTGCTTCAGCACTCCCTTGATCAAGTACCCGACATTAAACACATTTCCTTTATAAGGTGGGTATGCTTCAGCACTCCCTTGATCAAGTACCCTACAATAAACACATTTCCTTTATAAGGTGGGTATGCTACAGCACTCCCTTGATCAAGTACCCTACATTAAACACATTTCCTTTTATAAGGTGTGTATGCTACAGCGCTCCCTTGATCAAGTACCCTACATTAAACACATTTCCTTTATAAGGTGGGTATGCTACAGCATTTTCTTGATCTAGCACTCTTCATTATAACATGTTTTCTCTTAAAAGGTGGTTATGCTACAGCATTCATTTGATCTAGTGCCCTTCATTATAACATGTTTCCTTTTATAAGGTGTATGCTACATCACTCCCTTGATCTAGTGCTTTTCATTATAACATGTTTACTTTTATAATGTGGTTATGGTCATGGATGCCTTTCCATTCCAATGGTTATACACCAGAATTTCTTATGGGATGGTTGTTCATTTATCTTCCATTATTACATGTTTGTTATCTCTTGTCCTCTTGAACTGTAGTAAATTATGAGTGACCACCCATCAATTCTGACCACAATGATAACGCATAGTATGATTTTATTATGTAAATGCTTTGTCATGTTTGATCACCTGCTGAACGTGATTAGCAACCACAATGTGTTGGCAAAATATGCATTTTGACAGTGCTATGAACAACTGCATCACAAGAATTAGGATAAACTCCTTTATTTAATGCCAGTAGCAATGATGGCTTATACAGTTTTAAAAAATAAAGGCTGGCTTACAGATATCTGCATTTTTGTAGGTATCTTATAGTGTTTTATAATTTCTATTATAAATCTTACTAAAGTACAATTCTCTTTAACCCATTAAACCCTAGAGGTTTTTGCTGTTTCCACATGAAGTGCATATAGGAAACACATTTGTGGAACTATTTCTGAATACATTCTAATACATTGACTTCCAAGCAATTTTCCATTAGCCAGTGCCAAGTTGTGCTATAAACAACGTTTCCATGGTTTTTTTTGCTCTTTATTAAAAATGTCCACCGTATCCTATTTTTGCACAGGTTCACCTGTTTGTGTGCACTTTAGACTGGTCTGCCTTACATCTGAGGCCATAAAGTCTAAAATCAAGACACTAAATCAGATTCCGACCACAGGCAAATTTTAAGTGGAAAATAAAACAGGAAAAATATGTCCAGATTATTTGGTATCATTGTAGAACTAAATATGTCTGCCTTTCTATAAGACCACCCACATTAGTGTATCATACATGACCTCAGTGCTACAGAGCTTTGCAGTAGGCTACTACCTCCTGCCCCCTAAACACGGTGCTAATAAGAGTTAATGTGTTAACTGAAGCAAGACAAAAAAATGCTGAAATTAAATTGTTTTGTTGCAGAAGGTATTATTTATAAAGTAATTCAACATCTGGACAATATTTTTCAAATATTTTCATTTGACCTTAAAAAGATTAGTCTGTGTGACTTGTTTTGAATTTATAATAATTAAAAAAAAACTTAATAAGATGCATTTTAAAATGGAAACTGTTTTTATGTGGTTTGGAGATGTATATGAATTAATCTGTTTGCCAAATTGTTTAGCATCTAATGAGCCAGGTTTTGCATCATTGAGATGAAAAGGTTTCACAAATGTGACATACATTGACAATAGTTGTTTGTTGGGGGAAAATGTTAAGGAACCAGTTCGTACACTTTATTGAATGGGATTAACTATTGACCCAGACATATCTGTGTTTGAACCCACCCAGAAAATAAATTTGTAGGATTCTTGCTTGACTCTGCCACAGTGACTGTCCGAATAACTTGAAATAAAGCAGACATACTTGTTGCTCTGTGTTGTGACATACTGCAGAAAATGAACATAGCTTATCATGAATTGGAAGCTTTTCGCTAGTGAACCAGTAATGTAGTATGCATCTTTAGATTTTAAAGATCCAGAACATGAAAAAGATAAATGCTTAATGATCAATAAAGGTAAATTTTGATGCTTATTTGTCACTTTCAGAAGAAAGATGACAGTTTTTGTATATCTTGGTGGATGTCAAAAGAATGACTCCAAAATAAGAATGAGATTTGGTTGCTCAGTTGTCTTACTTACTACGGCTATATTTCACAATGTACCCCCATGTGAGAGATTTTACTAATCATTCTAATGTTTTATAAGACCCATTCATGTGACCTAACTCATCCCCCAAAAATTAGCTTAACTTAATTCTTCTAAGATACCACCTGTCTGATCTGTCCAGTGGAAAAAAAGCAGAATTTTGTAAACACATTAACCAAGAATGCTATTTTTAGTAACTGTCAGATGTAATTGTCAATTTATAGATCCTACGCAATTTTGCATTCTTTAGTATCCCTAAAACACACCCTAGTAATGTAGGAAAACTCAAAAGATAATCAGTACAATTTACAGTCATAAACAAAAAAATTAAAAAAATTAGATAAAATCATGTACAAAAAGTTAAGGCCATCAATATTATTTGGTGTTTTTTGGCCGACTATTAGAAATATTATTTTGATTTCTGCCATATTGGTGAAAATAAAACATATTCAGTTGTGCAAAATTTTAAGCTTAGTAACTTTGTGCCATTTTTGTACATTTTCCCAACAATATTAAACTAATTCATAATTGACAATTACATATAATCTCTCACAAAGACAATGGTGTTAGTTTCAGCAGTCAGCATTTTAAACATTAATTACTTTGCAGAAAATAAGTTCTAAAGAAAGATGGCCCATGCTTTTGTAATTAAGGATATTTTACAATATTTGTGTTTTCTTTTACATTTTAACTGTTAGTCTTTTTTTAAAATATTGGTCGACATTTAATCACCTACCTTTTACGACAGTATACTAGATGCAAAACATTATAAAGAACATTCTTTTCTACAATATTAAAGAATATTTACTATAATAAGCTAATAAAAATATGAATATTGATTCTATGTGTTTTAAAATAATCATTGCTCTTAAAATTATCTTTATTGTATATAATAAGAAGCCAGCCTTTACTGGTTTAAAATGACATGTTGAGGATAAACTGTCACAATATTCATTATAGTTTTTATTAGGAACAGTCTGAAAATAAATATATTTGTTCCTCTTTTCACCTGGCAGTGTACTGGTTAGAAAGGGGCTTCAAAGTGGCTAGAATGTACATGGTTGGAAGTTTGACAATTCTGACATGTACAGTGCATGAGATTGATCCGATGCTAGTGAATTATGGAATATGGACCACAGTGACAGACTTTTGTGATGAAGAGATAGTTCATGAAATACAAGCAGTACCAAATTTCATGATGTATAGGGTAAAACAACGGTATGTGAAGGTCAATAAAATGTCAAATATGACCTTGTGTTGAAAGGCTGGGACACAAAATGACCTAATGTTGAAAGGGTGGGACACAAAATGACCTACTGTTGAAAGGGTGAGACACAGAATGACCTAATGTTGAAAGAGTGAGACACAAAATGACCTTATGTTGAAAGGGTGGGACAGAGTTACATTCAATCATCTGTAATTCCTGCGTGAATAAGGCTTGAAAAATGAGATAAAAACCAAAAAGTAACCAAAATTGATGAAACATAAAATTATGGGTCACAGTGACCTAATTTGTAATAACATTGGTAGTTACCATCAGCTCTTCAAGATGCATCATCATACCAAGGTTTACAGTTCCATGACTATTTGTATTTATACAGTTAAATGCAAAATCATTCCCAAAGAAGTGCCATTAATGTACATGTACAAAGTTAGTTCCACCAGCCCCCTCCCAACTCTTACCAAGGACATACATGTAGGAATCAGAATGTAGGAATGTTTGAAATGCAGTGAGGCTGTACATGCTTATGGTTTTATAAGTAGACATCAATACCATCTCTTATCCCAATGCCAAGTGGTAACACAATGAAAAATTTGATGCATTGTAGTGTACATGAAGTGGCTCCCTTATAACATGATTTTTGTCATTTTAGTATTAGATCCTAAAAGTATCTAAAAGTTCTATCTATATTTTTCCAAGACATTTTTACTTGCCTTTAAAAAATCTAAAGTAAAAATATATATTGTTCCAAATAATATATGTAATTCTAAGCAAGTATCAAGACATAGTTATTGTCATTTAAGTAAACATATGATCATGACATCGAATTATGAAAATGGAAATTACTCTATTATTAATGTTAAGTTTTTCATTGAATGTTGATGTTAGAGTGATCTTTCCTTGTCACATTGCTATTTATGTTGTCACATTGTCATTACATCATTATTTTGTACACGTCAATATGTTCTTATCATTATGTAGTCAAAATGATATTTGTGCAATTCTAAGGCAGATTTTTTATAAAAAAATTCTCAAAATTATCAAATGAAATATTCAATTTCAATTTATGAATATTAAGTTTTATGAACTCATAAAGCTTTTGACACTGATTTTCACATCAGTCAGTTTATTTGTTCAAATAAAGCAGCATAACTAAAATGTATGTTTTTCTTTTATCTTCAGACTTTATTAATGTATTTCAATGTAATATTACCATTATTGAATATTTCTCTTTTTCAGTATTCTTTATCAGTGCTTGAAATCCTCCCTTAGTGCCTGCCATATTTCAGTGCTTTCATTGTTCAGTTATTGCTTGAACCAGCGTTTGCTAGTGCTTGAAATAAGTGTGGTGACATCGATGGTCATACCCTTTGGGAATTATTATCACTGTTGCAGTAGTGTGTGTAATCATATTATGACAAGGTTAATGACACAGAAGATAGCAGATGACTTACCTAGCTTGAAATCAGATGGACTATATATTCATTATAAATGTTAACTTGTTTGGGAAGTAGCCTGAAATGTATACACTTGAGTCCCATGACCGATAACATGGGCTTAAAATATTGTATATAACATATTGTCATCTCCATCCAAATATATAGAGAAATCAAATTAATTTATGTCATTGTTTCAAAGATCAGAAATTAAACTGAACTACTGTCTTAGGATACAAAAGCATAACCTATAGTTTTGCTGTGATGAGCATATTCCAGAAAATTAGACTTCCAAAAGCTTAATAATTTTTCTGACTTTTAAATTTTTTTATAATAAGTTCATGCAAGTCCCATTAATAATTTCAAATCGCCAAAGTGGGGGGTGGGGGTAGGGAATTGGTTTCCATGTCTTTCATAACCAAACTAGACCAGGAATGTGTGCAACTATGTCTGGGACAGGTATGATTATTGGTAATTTTTGTCATTTCCAGCTAATGCTTTGAAAACAACCTTCAGTATAAAAATGTTGCTGCACAAAATTAATGAGTCAAATAGTTCTGCACTAAAATTGTATATATTAAATTCTTATATTTGACTATACCTCAGAGCAATGTTGGCCAATGTATTGATACCAAAACTAGCTAATAAAGAACTTGCATGAGATTAACAATGACTTACTCTTGTGCATAGTGAAATGTAATTTAGGTGAGACTTTGTAAATATAAAACTTGTTGATTTGAGTTTTTATAATAGTTTGTCAAGTTCAGAAATGTTCACATGATCATTTGGTGACTGATGTTCTGAAGTTTTCAACTAATAACATAAAAAGTACAATATAAAAGCTGTAATCAAGAAGAAATGTTGCAGAATGTTCATGTAGGTTATGCCTAGTACCAAAGTCTCATGCAAGATTTTCAGACTTGGTATATTCTAGTTAAATACATCCAAATGTTTAGTTAGACATTGAAGCACCATATTGTCACTATATCGCAAAAATCACAAAATTTGGTATTGCAGGTCTATTCATAAAAAATGTTTGTTTGTTGGTAAAATATGGCAGATGTTACTGTAGCACCAGACGCTCTTATCCGATTGTTTAGTATGTGGATTTGATTGACAGGTTGGATCTATGCATTGGAATTAAGGATACAAAACAATACAATTAACCTAACTCTACCATACAAACAACTAAATTTAACTGCAAAATATATGACAGGAGGGGAAAGGAAAAGAGTCCAAGAACCCCAAGATATTAGAAAGGACAGTAATACCAATCTCTACCTCACAAATTAACAAACCAACCACCCCCATCCACCAGGCAAGCATGAAAACTATCATCATCATCATCATCATCATCATCATCATCATCATCATCATCAGTCTCTTGACATAGTGTGGTTGTCGAGGCACTGTGCTGCTGAACATCTGACCAATTCCTTCCACTTGTCATGATCATGTGCCAATGCCTGTGTCTCCGCAAAACGTTTCCATGTCCATTCTGTGATGTTGTCAGTCCACCGTTTTCTCTACCTACCTCTCCTTCTGCCACCCTGGACACTGTCCTGCAGTACTGTTGTGGATAGACTGTTGGCTCTAAGTGGCATGTCCATACCATTTCAGCATATTGGCCTACTTTGTACCTGATGGTGTTACGCACTTCTTCATTTGTTATGTGGTTCGTGTAAGAGATGCCAAGGATGGTTCTGCATCATCTCATTTCTAGTGCCTGGATTCTTCATTGTAATTTTGCTGTCAGGGTCCAGGTCTCACATGAATACAAACAGATCGAGATGAATAGTACTCTCAATAGTCTGATTTATGGTTTCAGACAAATATTCTTGTCTCTTCAGATGGATCTTAGCTTCGACATAGCTTCCATTGTTTATGCTGCTCATGACAACATTGCCGCTCTTGATCCCTCTTCGGTGATTATGGAACCAAGATACTTGAACTGGCCCACTGTTTCCAGTTTACATCCTATGACTGTAATCTTGGTTGAGATTTGTTTGTCACTATTTGTCATCAGCTTTGTCTTCTAAGTGCTTATCTCCTTGTAAAATTTGGAAGATGTTTCATCCAATTCTTCACTAAGGTGGCAAGCTCAACTTCACTGCCTGCCAGCCCATCAATGTCATCTGCAAAGTGGAGGCTGGTGATGTTGCGCCCTCCAATACTGACTGTCCTACAGTGGTTTTTCAGGGCTTCGCTCATGATGTGCACTAAGTAGATGTTGAAAAGTGTGGGTGAAAGGAGACAGATTTGATGTACTACGACTGTTGTCTGGAACATTGAGCAATTCCTGCACTGGTAGCCTTGGTGTACAGCTGCTTGATAGTATTTCTTAACATTTGAATTATATTGTACTTCTTCATTGTGGCCAACAATGTATCGTGCCACATTCTGTCAAAGATCTTTTTGAAATCTATGAACACATGATAGATGTCTTGTTGATGTTGCTAGTATTTTTCACACAGAACCCTGAGAGAAGAATATTAGTTCTGTTGAGCTTCTTCCACTCCGGAACCTGCCTGTTCTTCAGCAATTATTTCTTCTGCTTGTGGTTTCAGTCTGTTTGAGATGATCTTTAGCATCACCTTACTAGCATGGCTGATCAAACTGATAGTTCTGTAATTTTGGCACAGCTAGAGATTGGCTTGTTTGTGGAGTGTTATAATCAGTGACTGGGTCCACTGTGTTGGCCATTCATCTGTGTGACAGATCTTGTTGCAGATTTTTGTTAGTAATTCTATCACTGATCCCATTTATTCTTGATAAGTTCAGCTGGAATGTTATGTACTCCAGCTGCCTTCCCATTGTTTAGTGCTCTTTTTGCTAACTTCACCTCTTCTTTGAGAATGGGGAAATCATCATTAGTGGTGGGGTTTGGAACTTTGTGCACCTCTAAGTCTCCTGTGGACTGATTATTGTAGATTTCTTTACAATACTCAGTCCATCTCAGCAATGTCACTCGCTTCTATTCGGCATGTTACATTTTCATTTTGAATGGCACTGACTATTGGTTCCTCCTGTTTGGTGAGGTCTTTCACAATTTGGAATGCCTTTTTCCTGTTGTTCTTTATCAGACTGCTCTCTGTTTCTGGGCACTTTTGTCCAATAAACATTAATTTTGCTTTCTTTAAGTTTTTTTTTCATAAAAAGCCTATTACCCTCCTCCCCCCAAAAAAACAACAAAAAAAATTCAAATACTCCCACCCACCAAGTAAGCTAAAACCTATCACCATCTCCCAAATTCACAGCCCAACCACCCCACCACCCAAGGAGGCAATAAACGACACAAATTCCACCCCATAGAACATACACTATTTATTAGAAGTAACTCATCCAAATTAAGAAATATCCCCACCAATAAACAGCATAACAGGGGCCATCCTTAGGGTACACCAGGGACAATTTACCATCATTAGGCCAAACACAAGATACACCATAGTGCACTGCAGCAGTCTCAGTCAAATCGCCAAATCCCAAGAACTAGAAACAATCAACAACATCAGGATTAAAGTCGAAAGACAGCATGAGGCAAGGAAACAAACACAACAAATTGAAAGAATGTGACGTTTTCAAAACAACTAGTAATAGGTAATGTTACTGTGAGGTATTTATATGAACACATTGACTGGTAAAAAAGAGCGAATGATCCTATTTGGAATATTACAACACATACCATTTCTAGCGTGGTAAGATTTACGGATAAACCTGCAATCTATATATTAGATTCAACTGCTCCTCAACGTGGATTTGTACGTTAACAATTACAAATAATTGTAGAAGATACACTATTACCACCATTTTCACATAACTAGCACCTCGACATCGATTACATTCAAGGCAGATCAGCATCACATTTAAGACCACTATCCATTCTATATACGGTAAATTGTCTTGGATTAATATTTGAATACTGCCACATTATTACTGTGTTACAACTCACACAATGTTTATTCTGTCGTTGTTTTAATATCATTATAAATTTAGCGTCAACATCAAAGTCTCGATTTGTTTTGTCACATTGTTGTAAACTAATTAAAGTTTTCTTACTGAATCATCGTTATTACAAGCAGCAGTTTGATTATTTTTTTTTTAAAGTCTACGATAACCCTCTGCAACAGAAGTTTGTTTTCCATTAGGTAATGTTTGTTTTCTTCCAAAAATGTTAATTGTGACCTGAGGTCAAGTAGAAGATTATATAATCTTGTTACTAATTTTCATTCGAACTTTACTATCTAGCATAATACATTGTACTATTGTTATTTCCAGTAATTCATTTGGACTGGATTTTTGTTTTAAAAATCAACTGATTTATCTTTGGAAATGCAGAGTGCTCATAAAATATAGGATTATTTGACAGAGACATTCACTGATATGTGTTTAATTAAAAATCTGTGATTATAATATTGTATTTCAACAAAATAGGCTTGGTGCAACATCTAGATACAGGTCACCACAGACACATCAACACTTTCAGCGTTGGATTTAATTTGGATTTTTACTAACGCTATTGAACTTTTATTATTAGGACTTGTGTCTGTAATTCTGAGATTATTTTGGGATTTAATTCGCAATACCCTAAGTTAATTTTCATTTTCATTTTCGCTTTGTATTCTAGGGAAATAAATTATTTATTCCATTTTCCAAAGCTTGTTGCTTATCACTCTTTTCTGTTACTTATTTCAAACCATATATTCGTAATGTTAGCCCCATAACCTTCAGCCACGCCAGTCAGATCCCAAATGATGTGGTAAATAATACTTTTGTTTCAAATGATGGACATCTTCATTCTGTTTTATTTATTGTTGGACTTCATGGACAATGAGCAAGATGTCAGATTCAATCATTGTTCAGGTACATCGAAAATAAACATCTCATTTGCTTAAATATATTTAGCTAAATCTAATTACTCCTGACTTCAATCCTTACCATCACCATATTCATCATCCTCGGTATTGAAAAGGAGCATAACGATGCAATATTACATATAAATGCATTATTACATATAAATGCATTATTACATATAAATACATTACATAATGATGATAACCGGTCCATTCCTCCGATTTGCAGCTTGAGTTAAATCTGACTAGTTGATTTTGAATTAATTGAAGAGAAATAGATCTCTGTAAGAACTTCAGAACTGGAACATGGTACCAGTCATGACATTAAACAATTTTCGTAGACATATTGGGTGTTTCTAAATATATCGTCATTGAGCCAATATATAGTAGTACACAGAAAGAAATATATTGATTACCCTTGCTGCCGAAATTAAAATTTCGCATATTTCGCTTTCTTTCTTTGCCTTCTCCGATTATTTAGTATTTTTTTTATATTCTTTACATTTGCCTTAATTTCATTTATTCATTCATTATTCTTTCTTTTTTTTCTTTTATTCATTTCTCGAGCTTTGTGTCAATTAATTCATCTCTTAACATCCTAGATCACTGCATTATTTCACCTAAGTCGGTAACTGAAATCTTTATCTAGCGGACAAAATCGAGGCAAAGATCATACATCACTGCGAATATGAAACTTAACATTAATTTATGACATACCTAACTTTTTAAAACGGGTCATATATACTAGATAAAATTCGATTTTACGTTAAACAAAGATTTATCGTCAGTCGTCACAGGCATCAAGAATTTGAAATAAGTGTGAACCTGAAATAGGCATGAAAACCAATGCATGCAACGATATTGACAGTGATAAGCAAAAGAAATGAGTCGTCATTCAATAGCGAGTGCGGCTGTATTTCTTCAGGGATGTCAAGTTCACAGTTTGGCGCTACGGCTTGGAATTAATTTAAAATTCAAAGTTGGCGGAAGTTAGAAATAGGTTCTATTTTTAATAAGGTGTGAAACAGTGCACTTTTGAAGTTTTTGATTTGGTTTATAGACTCGATTTATATGTCAGATGAGTCGTTACCTCCAAATATGAAATTTTTTGTAAGCGGAGTAATTAGTAAATATTAATATGCAGCTGTTAATCCTACAATGCACTGGTTTTCTTAATGAGTATGTACAATCGCTAGTCACCTTTGGGAGTCTTGCATCCACACATTCAGTATGTATAATTATGTTTGCATAGCATACACCCATTTGCAAATATAAGCCTTCAAAATCACGTGTGTTGAGGGATTTAGAATGGTATGAAGGCCGTTAGTATTTAAGAATGTGAGAACTTGTCTAGTGCTGTGTCAATTGCATTTGTTTGTACCATAAAGCAGCAAATTTTAACATTCTTGAAAGCGTTTTTGATTTTGGTCATAGTAGAAAATGGAACTCAGACTTGATTTGATGATTCGAACCAAGGCATTCTGCTTTTACCCTTACTACAGTGTTACCAAAACACATTTTTATATTAACGACTGTAGAACCAACCTCTTGTAGATTTGGTATTTTAAGTTCAAGGGTTCCGACTCTTGAACAATCTTGATCAGTGACAAAACTCGGTTCCGGATTTCTGGTTCTGTATATCTCTATGGTGGCCTTATTTTCTGTGTAATAAAGAGCTCTGTACTTGTGCTCAACAGAGAATTTATCTGGTATAACACGCGTTCCTGCCTTCACAAAGTGTTTAAACACATCCTCCACAACATACGTTTGCCTATTGCTACAAAATATCTTTCTATCTATTGGATGAATGGATTCATCAAATTGAACTCTGGTACTAATCCCGTAAGTATAAGGAAGAACTCGTTCTCTGATTGCCATGTGATCATGACCGTAAAGAACCGCTCCTTTCACCACTGCTAAGATTGGTTCATCTGGAATGATTACTGAAATTCCCAAATCTGTAACTGCTGCCTTCACTGCTTCTTGCATTACCTTTGATGCAGACAATCCCCCAACCATAACAATAGCGTCCAAATCGTAAATATTCCCGTTCGAAAAATATCTGTGTTTTAAAAACTCAACAATGTTGCGTTTCGGCTCATCAAACAAGCTTAACGCTACTGTATTTGACAGTTCAAGACGACCATTTTTATAATCAATCCCATCGTCTGAGGGAATGGTGTCGTCTAGCTTAACACAACGTCTTTCGTTGTAGATATTAGCAAGTGTGGGGCATACTTTTATCCTCGTTTTATCCATCGTCATGCTTATAACTCGTTTCTTCAGCTCAAAATTGTTTCGCAAATCCAAGAAATCGACAATTTGCTTGGTTGAGAAATTAACGAATGCTTCATCTCCACAAATCTTTTTCAGCAAACTCCAGAAGGCTTCATCTACATTCACGCCTCCCCAGTTTCCTCCATTTGGTTCTGTCAGTTCTCGCAGGTCGTGCGTCTCCATTACTTCATAGGCTATTATGTCAGCCGTTCCACCTGAATGTCATCAATACGAAACAAACAAATTAGTCATCGACTTGAAGACTTTAATTCGTTATCCTATAAGTTTTAGATTTTTAATGGAAAAAAAAAACACATGATAAAAGTACCACATATCTTACACGACATCGTATTGAATTAAAAAACAGTTAGACTGGACTTTATTTGAAATTCATAGCCGTGACGATGGTCTTTATGCAACAGGATACTTAAATTATATGTTTAAATGAAAGCATTATTTAAAGCTATCATCAAGTTTGGAGAATATTACTCTCTCAGTTCTCGCAGGTCGTGCGTCTCCATGTCTTCATAGACTATTATGTCAGCGGTTCCACCTGAATGTCATCAATACAAAACAAACAAATTAGTCATCGACTTGAAGACTTTAGTTTCTTATTTTGTATTTATTTTTATTTTTTGTTGTTTTGCAATGAAAAAACACAAACAACTGTACATATATTTTGTTAATAAGCCTACCATATATATATATATATATATATATATATATATATATATATATATATATATATATATATATATATATATATATATATATATATATATATATATATATATATATATATATATATATATATATCTTACTTGAGACTCTTTGGAAATTAAAAAAGAAACAACATGAAGACTTGACTTAATTGCAAATCTTTGCCCTGACTGGATATTGTTTTTTTATTTAAAAAATATTCTTTCAGCTATCATCAAGTATTTAAACAATAATGTCCATTGCACAAAAGCGTTTTCTAGATGGAATCCTATATGATATACATGTATGTATGAATAAACTGCATCTCCATTTGTATCTTTTTAAATCGAACAGTCAATATAAAGATATACTTTTGTAGTAAAAAAGATAATTGTCATAACTCGCTTAAATCATCTTCGCTTAAAGAAATTAGCTTCTACTAGACTTAACTGTATGGGTGCTGTTTTTGCTGCCAATAACCAATGCACGATTGATGCAATCACGTGATCAAGACTTTGCACTGATATTTATATTAACTAACATAGCTTGCAATGATCTTATCAAAATACAACAATGACGTCACAAGATAGGTGAAAGGGAGCATTAATGTTGCAGTTCTAGAGATTACATTACAAACTACAAGGTCTTATTCTGAGTTTCATCACCAGTATGTCACAATATGCTTCATGAATCAAAATTTTGCAGTAATTTTAATTTCATTCTCAATCACTTCGAAATAGACTATATGTTATGAACGTAATGTATCATTCATAATTTTCTTTTTCTATCTCGTTATTGTGACTGAGTCTGATATTATATTTATTTGCGGTAAAATATATTCTTGTAAAACATGATTCATAGACTAGGACATCTAAATATTGGCCACAGACGAATGTATAACCTTTCAAGCCGGAGAAGTTTTAACTACATAGCTTTGTCGACATCAGCTAATAATGGTCAGTATATAATATGAATAGCTTTAATTATGCTAATAGGCAACCTCTCTCTCTCTCTCTCTCTCTCTCTCTCTCTCTCTCTATATATATATATATATATATATATATATATATATATATATATATATATATATATACAACTTTGCTTACCTCCTAAATCCATAAGTAAGAACTTCTGTTTAGGAGCGAAAGGTACTGTACTCGCTACTCCATCTTTGCTACGAATGAGCTGTAACTTGTTAAATTTACAGTACAGTGCTGCTGTCTCAGGTTCTAATGCCAACAATATATGTTCGCTTAATTCTTCTCGCTTTTTATGATCCTGGAGGGAATAAAATTACATGGCTGGTGACAGTTGCAAATAAAATCTATTGATCTCGAATGAATCTCAGATGAATATAAAAATAATTCACCAAGCTCTTTTCCATTTCTTTCATATATTTCTCTTCGCGTTACAGTCATGAATCAGTTTAGAGCACTTCCAAGCGTTATGTTACAATGAGGTTAGATTACTCATTAGTACTGGTCTTGATCGCTTGCTGGTGATAATTATTGTTCCATACTCAATTTGGTATTTAAATAATATAAAGCTCAACTAAACCTTACGTTTTGTAATGCGTTAAAATTATTAGTGCGTTCTGATCTGCACACAGCGTTGGAACATAATAGCGTAATAATATGAACAATGTAGTACACCCAGTGTGACTAAGAATGTGAATTATGGTAAACATGTAGTATACACAGGTGTGTTGATGCGCAAGTGCTAATGTTTTAAAAGTCTAGATATATCATAATGAGATAACCCCAAATGTCATTGAATGAATTCGCAATAATAACAAAATTGCAATTTAGTTACAAAGTCAATAACACAATATAAGTTCAATCAATAATACTAATGTATAAATCCTCTCAAATTATAACTGAACTAAACGACACATTTCACTTCAGATATTATATGTTAAAAATAAAATTATACTACAAACACTTTGCTACACAATAACATGATAAGGGTGAGAATCAAACATTCATTTCCACATTCTAAGTTGTAAACGTCAGGTGTTTACTTATATTTTCGTAAGCTACCTAGCGAAGATCAGGTAGATTATGTTTTATCCAAGGAGAAGATAAATGCGCTGAACTTAAAAGCATGTAAACATGCTTACAAAAGATTATTTTTGTCACGAAGGTCCAAACTCATACCCTCTTGATTAAGCAAAGGTCAGTCTCAGGATACTAATTAGATATACATGTATGTACATAACAATGTGTTAGCAGGCATGTGTGGAGAGATAACATGACTGGTATTTTGTGCCGTTATCCAATTAAATGGAGGAAGAAATGGTGGGTTACTCAATGAATGAATGAATGAATGAATGAATGAATGAATGAATGAATGAATGAACAAACAAACAAAGAAACGAACAATCAAACGGACGAATGAATATAGGTAGGTAGGTAGGTAGGTAGGTAGGTAGGTAGGTAGGTAGGTAGGTAGGTATGTATGTATGTATGTATGTATGTATGTATGTATGTATGTATGTATGTATGTATGTATGTATGTATGTATGTATGTATGAGAGATATCCCGGTTGGTAGATGTGCAGTGTCTGTAGTGTCAATGTAGCCCAACACGGGAGTGGCAGTCCTTACTACACTTGAATGTTGAGACTGATTTGTGTTAGAGCTGCTTTCATCAGCTGTCATTCGTACATTGTCATCGCCGGATTTCAAACCAATGACCAAAGCGTGTCGCTAACTGGGCCTCTCTAGAGGAAGCTCTTCCTAAGTGTTGACATCGATGAGAAGGGCTTTCATATAGCGCTTGCAGACAGCCTTGAAGCGGGGATGTGGCCGTTGATCGACCTAGCGGCAAGTTCAGAATATAGAAGTTAATTGGGGATTCATCCGTCATATATCCGATGTACATGGCTCAGCCATCTGATGCAACGATGGCTGATGAGTTTGACCTAACCGTGAATCTTGACACGTTCAAGAGCCTGGTCGTTTGTTACTAGATCACTCCAAGCAATCTCGAGTATGCGTCGGAGACATCGCATAAGAAAGGTGCTCAGTCTTTTGTCTTGTGATGCGTACAGAGTACATGTTTCCCTGGCATACAGGAGAGTGCTTAGAACGCAGGAATCGTACACAGAGATCTTAGTGTTCAGGGTCAGCGGAGAAGATGCCGAAGAGCGTAGGGGAGAGGACACAACCATGTTTCACTTCGCTACGGATGTTGAAGGAATCGGATGCTGAGCCATCGTAATGCATTGTGCCTTTTATGTCATTGTGGAGTTACTGCATAACGCTTAGCAGCTTTTGAGGGGATCACATCCGCGCCAGGATTGTGAAGAGTCCGTCTCTGGCGACCAGATCGAACGCTTTGATGAGGTCTATAAAGGGCAGGAAGCGGGGTATGTGTTGTTCTCTGCATTTCTTCTGCAGTTTCCAGACGGAGAAGATCTTGTCGATTGTGGACAACACGTGCGAAGATTTTATCCACGATGCTGAGAAGGGATATACATTTGTAGTTGTTGCAGTCACTTCTGTCGCATTTTTTCTTGTACATGGATATTATGTTGGCGTCTCTCATGTCCTGAGACATTGCACCTTCATCCCATCACTGGCAGAGAAGGTCGTTCAGGTGTGTGAGCAGCACTCTGCATCCTCACTTTATGACTTCGGCTGAGATGCCATCCTTCCCTGGGGCTTTAACTAACGACAGTTTCTCCAAAGCCTTCTTTAGTTCTGCCGCATTAGGTTTCTCGTCCAGTTCGACCATGAATAGGATGTTTTCAATGGAGTTGAGGTCATCGCTGGTCACTTCGTTCTCTCTGGAGTACAGTTTAGAGTAGTACTCCACCCAACGCTCCATTTGCGTGACCATGTCATAGATGGTATCGCCTTCATTAGAATTCAGTAGTGCTATCACTTTCTTCGTTTCGTGGGACCCATTTCTTTCATTATGCCAACGTACATGCCCCTAATGTTTCCGATATCTGCTAATGACTGAATGCTCTGACAGAGCTGAAACCAGTATTCATTGGCGCTCTGCCGTGATAAGCTTTGCACTTTGCTTCTTGTAGAACTGTATGCCTGTAGAGTCCTCTAGCAAGGGGATCGTTTGAGCACTGCGACGCTCTATTTAGGCTGGCGTGAGTGTGGAGGAGTTAGCCTCAAAACAGTCGTTCTTATTATTTTACATTCTCTCTGATGTGATCCCATCTCTCTTTGGCACTTCCGTTGGGAAGTTCTTAATCAAACGTCTTTCTTAGAGAGGACATACGTTAATTCCTCAGCCTTGTCTGGATATAACGTGTTGCTCTCGTCAATGCGGGGTTACCCTCCTGCCTAGTGCTGTGTATCTTATTTGGCTATAGTTTCATTTTGCAGCACACCTGCGAATGGTTAGTGTCGCAGTCAGTGATATGGACGGTAAGAGTAAGAAGCCTACCCTTTATGGCAGACCGTCTCGTAATGATCAAGTAGAATTGGTGCCAGTGTTTAGACCGGGTATGCCTCTAAGACACTTTATGCATTGTCTTGGTTTGACAAAATGAACTGTTGATGCTGCGGTCGTGGTACAAGCACGTCTCTAGGAGTCACTGCACATTCTCATTAATCTTCCCAATGCCAAACTTGCCAAGACAGTAAGACCAAGAGTCATCGTCAGCACCCATCCTAGCGTTGAAGTCGCCCAGTAATATCAAGTTCTCTTCCTTGGGAACTTTGTCGATGAGCAATTTTAATTCGTCGTAGAACTCATCTTTGGTATATCTGCGGTGTCGCTAAGTGTGAGAACGTAAACGCTGATCGGGTTGAAAGCCTCAGTTGTGATGTGGAGGCAGAGAGATAACAATCTCCAGTTTGCTTTTTGACAGGGTTCTATAATCCACAGCAGAGAGGTATTGACGGCAAATCAAACACCAAACTCTGGCTTCGTCAGCGATAGTTTGTTGCCAGAAGAGCGTGTTGTTCATTTCTCTGAGGGACGCGAAATCTTATAGCCGTGTCTCCTATGATTCTGCAACGTCGGCCTGAAGTCTTTCAAGTTCGTAATTGATGACTTTGGTTTCTCGAACATCCCTCATTGCCTGGAGATCACATGAGAGTCCAGTCAGCATGGTCCGGATATTCCAGGTACCTAGCTTGATGATTTCAGGTTTCCTTGCTGGTTTTCGTTTGTTATTTCTTGGTAGAATAGTCTACGTACCCAGTAAGGCAGACGTACTGTGGCGGGAAAGCATTATATGGTCTTGAGGATTCCCAGATTGAGGCGGGGGAGAGCTGACGTGAGACCTGTTGGTCTCTCCCACCGTCGGAAGCAACCACTGGCGTCTGACTCTACGCTAATCGAGAGATGATGTATACCCGGTAAACCTTTCTTTTTCCAAATCGACTTAGGGACTCCGTCTCTGGAATATCTGTTAGGGTTTGCTCCCTTTAATTTTCCAATGAGCGGTTATAGTTGCAAGTTAGCGATGGTTTGAAGTCAGAGTGTACCTTTTCTTAGATGGGCGAGCACAATCTGCCCGAAGCGTTGGGTTTTGAGGAGACAGAAACTCACTTGTCATCCCTTCTTCATTCCGTTTAAACAGGTCCGCCAGGCTTAGTTAAGCCACTCGTGAAAGCCTGGAGCTGGATTTGCTTGTTCAGAGGCTCTGTTAGATGCAAGCCAATGAGGCTTTTCCAAGGGAATTGGGTGCTTCTCTGCCACATCCATCCCGGCTGTAACAACCCGTGGAACCCATATTTATATTTATTTATTTATTTTAGTCGTTTTGTCGGCGTGATTCAGCCAACAATATGCTAAAATGTAAAGAAACGAAATTTTACGATTGAGGTTGAAATCCATAAAATGCGCACTCGAATACAAAGTAAATTGACAAGTTTACCTGTGCAAATGTATGAGCATTGAATCGCTTCGCGTGAACATCCTTTTCTTTGTCCTTTCTTTTTTCAACAACAAAGTCCTCCCAAAAATGTGCTTTTATTGCAGCGTTCCGCATGAATTCCCTAGCCCCATCTTCCCAAATGGCAGGAGCAGTAATCACCCACAGAAAATCACTGTCTTTAATGCCTTCAATATAATAAGTAAGTTATTAAAATTTATATTTGTCTCCATGTTCCTAACCAATACAAAAATTCTTGGTTTTTAAGTTATACAACGTAGAAAGTTTACAAACTGTAAATTAGTTTCACAAAAATCAACTCTTAGAATAAGTTTCTTTGTGTGGATGTAAAGTATTGCAATGGATAATTATAAAACAAACAAAAAAATCGATCCAATGCAAATTATTTGCTCAACCTTTTCTCAATGTAGAAACGCAAAAGTATTTGATAGTATTATTGGTTTTTCAACAAGACATAACACATTTTGTAAAACAATGTCTATTATGCAACTTTGTATATTTGGATACGGAGAATATGGTTATGTTAACAAAAACCACTCAAAATGATCTGAATGTGTAGACTCATTTAACTGTTGAAGATTGGTTTGGAATCGGTTTCATAGGTCCTATCTATTTTGGGACTTGCATTTCTGTGTATTTAGCAAATAGTTTCATTAACGGAGAGATATTTTTATCACATGTCAAGGATATACTACCATGTTATGTCTTGCTTTGCCTAAAGGCTCAAATGTCCAATTGATGATGATATTACTTAATATATGGTAGATAAAACAACACAATCTCAGAATAAGAATATTATGTTACAAAATAAGGTAAATTTGTATTCGGATGTACTGATATTAATATTTCGTGGAGAACTTTGAAAGATCATGGGAAAATGTAATTGCACAGACAAATTCATCATGCTTGTCTGGCAATTCAGTGACGACATGCTCGCTGGTATAGGGGACGACGGCGCTTATTCCAAAGCATACTCTAATGAGAAATTGCGTCAGCCAGTTCAGTGTGTTGGCTACAACAACACTCCTCATTATAATGTTCTCTGTAAGGCTTACTGATGCCTCCCGTGACTATTAATCTGTGATCAACATTTGATACCAGCGGACGGCAAACCCGTCAATTTGAGTCCGAAAAGCAACAAAGCATGGACCATTTCTCTACATTTTGTGACAATTTCGGTCTCAGAATGCGTTTTTGGAGAAAAGAGGCGATATACCGAATTGCATCTTGAAAATCTTACGAATAGCCTGCAACGCAGAACATGACCACACCGTCGTTGCATTGGACACGTTTGCCTGTCACATGCAGTTCACAATTCGGATCAAACGACTCACTTAATCACAAAAGCCAAACAATTTAGCGATGATATGGTCATCTTTGAACTACAACAGTAAAACAACAGCATTAATATCATTATTATTTCGGAAATGTGTAGAAATTATTTTTGCTACTTGCATTTGCCAGTACGTATACGTCACCTTTAAAACAGTGAGAGGAGGGAGCCACGATTTTGGACTTAGGAAATCTGTACGGTATACATTTGTTGCCTTGGAAAGTAGCTAACGTTCTGGGCCTCTAATAGCCTCTCCTTTCCATGTATAGTGATCGCTGCAGGATCACTGTCTCGCTCTGATGGATAGAAGGTTACGTGCATACGGCCACTCCTACACTATTCTGTCCACATCATCATCTTCACGCGGGGTCCCTTGTTTTCACAGAGCCTGTTGTGTGGCGCGACGGAGTTCTCGGCGGTATAACTGGGTGGGCAGACTGGGCTCATTAGCCTTCACAGGCAGCCAGTCGGGAGAAGGAAAGGCTACGGGAGTAAACCGAGACAGAAAATCCGGAGTAGAGGCCCCAAGGCGGCTGGATGTCGACTACGACTTCCTTTCAGCAGCGGCTGCGTCCAAACTGGTGCCAAATGTCATGCTCAGCATTCCTTTGGACCCCACCAGCAAGGACGAGAGGGGATCCTGACGTCTGGGGAAGCCAGTATCTCTATATTCCACGCCCAGGCTTGCGCCCTGGAGAGGTCACTCAAGTCACGCTACTGAGCGAGGAAACAACACGGAAACTGACAGTTTACGGGTTATAAGTCCCACCTGACTGGCGTAGGAAAGGGAAGCCACGGGTCAGCTGTGACTGTGGAAGGGAGCATCGTGTCCCACTGGTCAACTACCGCCCGCCTCAAGCCGGATAGTCCCGGTCAATAAGGTGTTGATCCGCCATTGTCTGCTTGCTCCATTGAGTGTCTGGAGCTTAGTGTATTGCTCAACATGACAAGCAGACGGAAATTCCACACCAGACAAAACAAAAAAGACACCATTAAAGAAGATTCCAGCTCTTCGGTCGATTTGCAAGTTAGAATGTGCGCACTATGAGTACAGACATCTCTAATGACCTCAGAGAAGTGGACTACAGCAGGAAAACGGCTATCATCGATAGAGAACTCACCAAGCTAAATATCAGTATAGCTGTCCTTCAGAAAAGTAGGTTGGCCTCTAGTGGCTCCCTCAGAGAGGAAAACTACACCTTCTTCTGGAAGGATCGAGAACCTGAGGAGCCCCATCAGTATGGAGTGGGCTTCGCCATAAAAAGACACTCTTTTAGCCTTGGTTGAACCTCACACAGGGGGAACTGAGCGTCTCTTATCCATCCGCCCCAGCACTGCTTCATGTCCTGTCAACATCATTAGTGTCTAAGCCCCCCACCCTCTCGTCTTCAGAAGACACAAAGGATCAGTTATATCGTCAGATGGACGAACAGATCAAAGGATGCCCCAAACACGAACCACTTTTTCTCC